>JAHHFK020005939.1:0-162704 GCA_024533555.2 Aedes koreicus | reverse complement strand
CATAGCATATCAAAAAAATCTCAAATGTTCATTGAGCCGTTTTTGAGTTAAATTTTTTTGAAAATTTCAAGTTTTTTGCCCATACACACATGGAATGAGCATCATTTTCCAAATTTGGCAACAAGCGTTGTCTGAGAGAATCTTGGGAGGTCAGAATTGGCCACAGGGTCGGGATTGGACCAGGCTCCGCTATATTAAGGAATTGGAGCTCAAATCTCAAAGCTTTAGACTACAAGCAAGGGTTTTCTCAGATTACCTTCAATTAAAACTCAGCATTTAATTTGGTTACTTAATGATTTTGATTTTGCATAATTCATCATTACATAGTAAAATTCTTACAATTCAACGCACTTTTCTTCATCTGAAAACGAAAACCGTTTCACGATAATGTAATTTTCACTTTGTGGCTTAAAGTAATGAAACGATTGTGTCCCAGAGATTTGTTTTACACGAGTATAATGGTTCTTTATTTTTCTTTCCATTGCATTGTAATCTTTTTCCGAGAAAAACTCGTAATATATTTTGGAATCTACTTTAGAAACAGCCCAAGAGTAAAGTTCGTATGCAGTTGTAATATGATGGCCTTGTAAACTTGCTTTTGAAGCGTTTCGCTTTAGAACACCTCCTAAAGCGTCACAAGGCCCTTTTCCATGGCAAGTGGCAAAAAAGTTCCACTCTGCATTAAGACCCGAAGTCCTTGTACATGTGGCACAAATTGAAAGCAGTCATCTTATTTTTGTATTGATGCGATTGCTATAAAGCTTGTAAACTTTAAATTTTGTGCTTCATCCTTATAATATATGGCAAAAGGATGGATTGTGCATTGAGCGTTTGCCCACTGAAAACCTTGTATAGCGTCCTGAATAACAAAAGAGTAATTTTCAGAGAAGTCAGCAATTATAATGCAGTCAGTTGGTTCCAAATTAATTTTTAGTTGTTTTAAGTAGTTACCTTGTTGCTCTGCAATAAAATTATGCGGAGATAATTCGCTTAATTTTTCTAAAAAAATTTCCACAAACTCTTCTGCATCCATTCGCATTGAATTTAGATGACAACGATCTGTTTGCTTCCATTGCTTAAATTCTAAGGAATCGATATTTTCAAGAAAATTCATCAGATCATTCTCCAGTGTCTGCGTACCCAGGCAATGATCACAGGCTTTCAACCAACATTTCTCTGTAGGATTTTCACATAGTATTTTAAAAAAACAAGTCATGATACGTTTTTAAATGGTTAGGAATAAGTTTCTTATCCTTAAGGGTTTTAAACATTAATTTAACATTCTGATGATAAATGCATACGCAGACAGTATGCGTTCCACTTGAACCAGCCAGAATACAATTTTTTGGGCGACTGCTGGAAAACATTGAAAATCCAATTTTAAAAGTAGGATATTGCTCTTTGAAAATCAAATAAATTTCACGAAGGTTACATAAAAGTAACCTGCGCTGAACATGCACTTTTTCTTCTGCCATATTTTCAATAACGAAATCCCTTTTCCCAGGACATGCTCTGCTTATCTCGTCACTATTATAAAAGTCCCTAACTACAGTTAGAGGATCATCGCTCAGAGATAACATATTTACTCTGGTCTCCGGTGTGCTCATAAAACCTTTTTCAATCTGTAATTCCTTTGCACGTTGAGCAGTTCGTTGCGAAACACCGAATTCTTGCATAATTTTGTATGCAGTCCAGGATTTGGGGAGAGAAGTTAGAATCCTATATCGATCGTTTCTGTCAAATGTTTCATCAAATTTTGCCTTCATCTGTTGAAGAATTTCCTGTCCGTCTCCGGGTTTCTGGGCAGCAGCGCTACCAATTGATTCAGCACTCGTTGATTCCAAAGAAAACAAAGATTCTGAAAACAAGATGGAAAAATATCACAATTAGTTAGGAACATTTTTATTTGTATAATGTAATACAGATTGTATTCGATTATTTGAAGTATGATAGACATTGCTCTACAAATTGAGCTACCAGGTCGGATTAGGTAAGATTATACGGAACTGATATTTTTTTAAATTTTCTGAATAATCGAGTACAACTTGTATAGCGTAGCAAATCATGACGTCTGAATAAACAAAAAGAAGAGATTATTCTACTTACCAACACTAGGAACAGCGTCAATTTCCGATGATCTAGCGGCATTGGGATCGATTATTTCGAAACCACCATTATTGATGTTTGCTGGTGCGGCGAAATTGTTCACTCTAGATGGTCCGGCAACGGCGAGATCATCAAGTTTCGATGGTTCAGAAACGGTGAGTTCTTGATTTCCACATTCTAGATTAACTGCACTTGGAGTTGCTGGCTCGTTTTCTTTCTTGATAAAGCGATAAAGTCTGCAATAGCAGGTATTACAAATGTAGGAACAGCTTTTATCCAATTTTATTCTCCTGTCCGCTGCATAACCATATAGTTTAGGAGTAACTTTCTGCATTCGTGCTTCATTGGATTAAACGTTTAAAATTAACACTTCATTTGATCACTTTTTAAAAATAAAAAATAAAACATTGAAACACTTTTCTCAAATTTTTGCTAGTACACGCGAGCAAATTCCTTTTAATTCTACTGGAAGCTTACTTACAGACTTCGAGTGCTCGACTTGAAGGGAACATCACAGTAGGTCTAGTATTTATAGTAGGTTTGTTGGTACCGCAGTGTGTGAGGTAGGGGAGGTACTTGAGTGTGTTTATGTGTTTGTTTGTTACCTAAAATGTTGTTTGATACCAACAAGGTTATTCATTATTACTTCGTTTGAAGGTAGTCAAATTGGTGTTGTGTTGTTTAGTTAGTTGTTTTTGTGATGAAGGTATAAATTTAAACAGCCACGAATATCCGTTTCCTTGACCCTTGCTAAGCAAGTTTTTGGGATTTTGTTTGTGGATTGCTATGCTTTCCGCTACATTTAGTTTCGTTGAATATATGTTCAGCTACTTTTGATTTAAAATAAAATAACTACAATGAAATAATTCCCGCAGTTATTTTGAATTGATGGAAAATGATGCTCATTCCATGTGTGTATGGGAAAAAAAAACTTGAAATTTTCAAAAAAATATAACTCAAAAACGGCTTTATGAACATTTGAGATTTTTTGATATGTTATGTAAAAATGTTTGAATTTTGATAAAAAAATATAAAAATAAATGGTCGTTGTGGTCCAACATTTTGAAAATCATAAAAAAACAAATACTTTGACCATTTTAGCAAATTTAAGTACATTAATTATTTTAATCAATATTTTTAATAAAAACAAGAAATAATGAGCTTTCTATTCATAGAAAGACATTGCAAATCGACTCAGTGGTTCAGAAGTTATGATTTTTTTTTAAATAAAAATATTTGAAAAATGTCGATTTTTCTGGTAACCCTATATCGAACATGGTCATCCTAATATATATATATATATATATATATATATATATATATATATATATATATATATATATATATATATATATATATATATATATATATATATATATATATATATATATATATATATATATATATATATATATATATATATATATATATATATATATATATATATATATATATATATATATATATATATATATATATATATATATATATATATATATATATATATATATATGATGTATGATGTATGATATGTACTACCACCCATTGTAGCACGGAAACTAAGTCCGACAGCAATGGGCTCTCCCCTCTGTTAGACTTGATCAAGCTTTAATAACCACTGATTATCCTAATCATGCCGTTGTATGAAGGGCCAAAAACGGGTTGGGTGGATTGATATGCAATATCACTTATACGTATCCACAGGGATATAAAGAATCTCCTTCCAACAACAAGACTGAACAATTGGTCAAAAGAGGAAGCTATCTAACATGAGGATGCCCCAATGGGCGGGGAGAAGAGCCCGCCCTCTATTCACAAACTGTTAGCAATGGGGAGTTGGCATTCCCACTCTCCCCATCCAGAGTGCTTCAATCGGGTGCCCTGATGGTCCCTCCCATTCTCATGAAATATTTATATAATGGTGTATATATTTATGTAAATGAAAAATACTACAAGCATTCGTATCTATAATATATGATCTTCGTTCGGTTGATCCTGAAATGCAAGAAATGTTGTAAAATGTTAAAGTGTAGAGTTCTGTGGTTTCGCGCATAAGCACGTTTTCTTTCGTTTTCAGCGATAGCAGCATTTCACCAAAATCTTGATTTGAGGTATCCTGAAAAAGTTTATTAAATCTTTTGAAATTTTACAAAACTAACATTTATACATTTTAATTTACTGTTGCCATGGTCACTATTTGCTACTTGAAGCTGATTTTATAACAGCAATCCGCTTTTATTTTTGCTGACCTAATAGTTATTGCTATTGAAAAACAATATTACTATTCATTAATCCTACATAAACCGAGAAATTTCAATGCTTAACATAAGAGTTTCACTGGAAAAGGATTATTCTTCCTCCAATCTCTCTATTAGCCGCCTTGCATAATAACGAAGCTTATCATCGCCGGCCAACGACAACAAGCCCTTATCACCGAACATAACGTCATCGTTCAAACTTCGTCGAGAGAGAGAGGGAGAGTGTGCAGAGCTGGTTCGATTTCCAGTGACAGCGCAAACGCAGCGATGGACGCACTCGAACGAAAGCTGATCGGCGAATTTATGGCGTCGAACGCCGCCCTGCAGGTACAGGACAGATTCAAGAACTTCTCTCATCGTCTGATGTCGGCAGGAGACAAATATGGCCTGGTCCTTTCGAACAACAGTATCTTCACCGGTGCCACAAAGTCCCAGGTATTTGAGTTCCTCGCGAATGTCATCAACTTGTCAACAAATAGAAACGTCAACACCATGGAAGGAGATCAATTGCTGGACCTCCGCACTGAGCCGCTGCAAAAGCTGGTCGAAGAAATGGAAGCATTGACCTTGGCCGTGATTCCACTCGTGTTGGTCTCGCTGGAGGCAGACCGACGTTACCGGCTGAAGGAGTCAATTGTGGTGAAAGTGATTACTAGAGCCGGGGATATCAGCTATTTGGATTTGGCAGGGCGGTGTTACCGCAAATTTGGGCAATTTTTGGACCTGAGCGCGCTTCCTTTCGGTATTTTGTGCTACTTGGAGCCAGAATGCGTTTTGGATGTGGATAATCATCGACATGCATTGAAGTGCAAGGTGGTAGGAAGGCAGCTAGTTTTTCAAAGCGTTGCTGACGGGGTGTTGAGTGCATTCAACGCCGTCGGAAGCTTCGGGCTGATGGCTGCATCCAGTCAATGGGTGACACCGATTGGACTGTTGACTGTTGGATCCAGCCTTTATCTGATGGCGAGGGGAACGGTTGGATTTTTCGAAGTCCGCCGCCATGGAGGATTGCGATCGGTATGTGGGATGCATTAAGGTTGGGAAAGCAAGTTCTGAACTTTGGATTTATTGCAGCAACGAAGCACTTTGTTCAACATACTGCTGACGGTATTGAATTTTTCCTCGGTCGTGTTTGTCAGCCTGCTCTACAGCATCGGAACTACGGATCATTTGAACGTCCAATCGAAAGTGTTGTTGGGTGTTTGTGCTGGAATGGATCTTCTGTGGTTATTGGCTAAGGAATCACTACACACGTACGGTTGGATTGATGTATGATGGTTCACCCGAGCAAGTGGTTTATATAAAATTCTAAATATGTTATCATGTAGGTTGATCAAACAACGAACACAAAAAAAAGAGAGAAGAAGTAAACACTCGTTGAATATCACATAATTAACCAGTTTTTTTTTTTAATCATTGAGTACATCTTGACAACAAATCCTGTGATGTGAGCAAATTGAATTATGATATGAATTTCAAACACTAGTAACGTAAAATAAATATTTCTTCTGATAAGAAACACAATTTTATATCCGAAACTAACGGATAATATTCATATTTTTTCATTTCCCTAGTAACGCTCGTCGAAAATAATCTATTAGAATTGATAACAGCCAATTTTTTTAAGCGATAACAAATGAGTCCAAAATAATCCCTGGGATAAAAGAGCGTGTCAATGAATAAAGTCTACTCTGGTTGAACATTTCACCTACACGCAAAAAAAACCATTTCGAAGGTTAAATTAAGCGCAAACACCAACAATTTTCACCTGACTATAAATGCGTTTGATTTTACCATGCCTGCGATTAGATCAACCATGGTGCGGTTGATATCAATATGAGGTCCGTAAAATATACCACAAATGATGAAAGTTTTACCATAAACGTAGTAAACTTGGCTGAAATTTCATGGTAGTTTTGATGATAGACATAGTCAGGTATAATGGTAGTTTTTACTACAAGATTTTTTCCTGTGAGGTGTTTGCTGCCCAGAATAAGGCACAATGCCATCTGATTCAAGACCTTGCTGTCACGATGTGCGTTGTATTCAATCTCGAGAAACATTTTGGCTTTACGCTAACCACTTAACTGAGTAACTTGCAACACTTTTCAACTTTGAATGCCTGTAACAACATGTGTGTAACCTAAATGAAAAGAATATTTGTATTGGAAGTTATTAGGTCTGGGATAGAAAATAAAAACATAGCAAGCACTGCTCACGCACGGTTGGATTTTTGTGAGCTGTCACGTTTTTTTCCGTTTTTTCTGCAGCTCTGAAATTTTATTATTTGTGTGTGTGATAAGTCTAATCAATAGAAAAATATTAATAATAACCATCTCGTACGTCAGAAGAGACTGGTGTCGTTAGCTCATAGAAACGTGAATTAGTATTTATGTTACCAACAACCATTTGACGGTTTTCGCCCCAAATCGTATTCGGAGTAGATCTGTGCGCCGCCGCGCCGCGCCGTCGCCGCCGACGATTTTATAGCGCCGCTGCCTAAACCAGGGGTTCTTAGGACCGGGGAAGGTTCTTAAGATAGTAAGAGACCCCTCCCTCCTCTGAAAGGGGGGGACTCCCATACAACTGAAACACGTATTTCTGCATAACTCGAGAACTAATCAAGCAAAGGAACACAAATTTAGCATGCGGATGTTTTTGGAGGCAAAAAATGTTTCTTGTGTAGTTTGAGACCCCTCCCCTCTCTAGAAAGGGAGGCTCCCATACAAATGAAACAGAAGTTTCTGCATATCTCAAGAACTAATCACGCAAATGGAACCAAATTTGGTATGTGGGGTTTTCTGGTGGCGAAAAATGTTTCTATGGTGGTTTGAGACCCCTCCCCTCTCCTAGAAGGGGTGCTGTCATACAAATGAAACTGAAATTTCTTCATAACTCTAGATCTAATAAAGCAAATGGAACCAAATTTGGCTTGCGGGGATTTCAAAGGCAATAAATGTTTATACGGTAGTTCTAGACCTCTCTTCTCTCTCTAGTAGGGAGGGGGGGGGGCTTCCATCCAAATGAAACACAAGTTTCTGCATAACTCTAGAACTAATCAAGTAAATGGAACCAAATTTGGCAGGTAGAGGTTTTTGAAAGGAAAGAAATGTTTCTAAGGTAACTCAAGACCCCTCCGCCCTCTGTAAGAGGGGGGCTCTCATACAAATAAAACACAAATTTGTGCATAACTCGAGAACCAATCAAGCATATGGAACCAAATTTGGCATTAGGAGGTTTTTGGGGGAGAGAAATGTTTGCGACTCCTCCGCCACCTGGACGGGGGAGGGAGGGGGGTTTCCATACAAATGCAACACAAATTTCTGCATAACTCGAGAACTAATCAAGTAAATGGAACCACATTTGGCAGGTGGAGGTTTTTGAAGGCAAGAAATGTGTCTAAGTTGACTCGAGCCCCTCCTTTCTCTGAAAGGAGGGCTCATATACAAATGAAAAACAAATTTCTGAATAACTCGAGAATTTATCAAGTTAATGGAACCAATGGCATGTGGAGTTTTTCGAAGGCAAGAAATGTTTCTATTGTGGTTTGAGACTCCTCCGCTCACTGAAAGAGGGGACTCTCATACAAATGAAACACGAACTTCTGCATCTTTTTTTTTTAAATCATTTGTTTTTAATCATTTTTTTTAATCATAACATGTAAACGATTACTCTGATCAAAATGTTGTTTTGAAAGAAGTTGTAGGGCATTATATGTTCTTCAAGAAAAAATACACTGAAACTAAAAAAAATTTAAATTCATGCTAAAAAACATAAAACATTGATTTTTTGGAGGCTTTTTTTTAAAAAAAAAATTTATTTAGAGGTTACATCCTAAAATCTGGTGAAAAGTTTAAGACGGTCACTTCTTAAATGTTTTGAATTTTTGTTTTGAAATTTTTATGGATTTTAAGAATTGTTACTTTACCATACTACTGAATACTACGTATTCATTTTGATAAAAAAGCAAAAACACTTTTTTCGTAAACCCAGCCGTTCTGAAGTTATTGCGAATTTTATTAAAATGACATTTTGTTGTAACAGCCTAAGAGATGAACAGAGATAGCCAGGACTTCTGTGTGTTTTGATTCTATTTGAGCTCTTTAAGTGTGTTTCTATTGAAAACTGTTACAGAAAATAGCTTTGAAAAAGATAGAAAAACATCATTTCTCTCAAATTTTCCTTAAACGTACTCTAAGGTGTGTTGAATCAAGTCATGGTAAGCCATGTTTTTATCAGGTGCTCCATTTCAAGTTGTTGGGTCTATAGTATGGCATAAATTTAACTGAAAATTTACTTTAAAATTAAAACAAGAAGAAATACAACTGTGGTGTATTCAGCAAAATTGTAGAAAATGTCAAAACAAACCACTTTGTTCAACATAGCAAGCTGGTAAAAGTTGAAAATGAATGACTTTGAGTCGAAAAACGATTTTTTACTGAATTCGGAATTATCGCAGTAGGTTTGAAGCCTACTTCAAAGTTCTAAAAAGTGCCACTCTTGCGTTTAATGCAAGAAAAAACAACTTTCATACAAATTGTAGTACAAGTTAGCAACAAATTCTCAGAAGTAACCAAGGTTCTAAACCCTCAAATTTCGATTGAAAACCTCATGTCCGCCCAAAGTAGCTTACTGGACCACTGTGTATTGGAGGTACATTAAAACGCATGGCCACTAGACAAATTTGACCAAAGCGCGTGATCATCCAATTAAAAATTATTATTTTAATTATTTATCTTAGCTCCATCCACGAGGTGTGCAGACGTCAATACTAATGCTAATTCTATTGCTAATGCAAATGCTAATGCTAATGCTAATGCAAATAAACCGATTTAGAACAATTTTCCTTAGATAACTTAGGGGCTATTCATAAACCACGTAGACTTTTCTAGAGGGAGGGGGGGGGGGGTTTGACCAAATACGCTCCATACAAAATTTCAAAAAATTGTATGGAAAAAAGTCTACGATGGGGGAGGGGGGGTCTGAGATTTTCAAAAATGAGTCTACGTGGTTTATGAACAGGCCCTTAGGGTGTCCCTACAAAAAAAAACAAGTGTTTGCTCTAACTTTTTCATTTCACATTTGTCAACAAAATTATCTTCAGATGGTTTTTAGAACTTGAAAAGAAGTAACTTTTGATAAATCTTGCGGATATCTTTTACCGGTAGCGATTTCGTTACGACTTATAAAACTACGCCCTTTTCAAATGTGTTTGACTCAATTTAAGAAAATATCCTATCTCCAATTTTCAGATAAAATACAAAACACTTCAAATGCAGTTGAGAAATATTTTTTCTGTCTGCCCCAACCAGAGAGATCGACATTTGAAAAGGGCCTACTTTTTTTTTTAAAAAAAAAGGCCATAATAACTTTTGTTTAACATACGATAGCGACGATTTCAGCAGACCAAAAGTTGTATTTTTTATTGTTCTAGAATCAATGGGAAGACAACTTTGCTAAAAACATTGAAATAAAAAAGTTAGAGCCAAATAACTGATTTTTATAGAGACACCCTAAGCTACGTAGGAAAAATTACTCTAATTCGGTCATTTCAAAAGCAAACGAAAAATTTATTCAATCAAAGTTGCTTAAAACTATCTTATCTACAACTATTTTGAAAATTATATGCCTTGATTTCTGCAGATGAAAAGTTAGATTTTCGATTTGTCTGAAAACAAGGACCACCCTAGACCATACCAAAAGAAGGGCCTCATTATTAAAAACAACTTTGTAGAAGACCATTCTGCTCCAAAACTTCAAACTTAGGCTGGAAATGTATCTTTGCAGCTAAATTCGCACTCTGGACCACTATGCAATGGGGTTGTGCGCAAAGGTGACGTAGGACTACGTGCAATCTAGATGGCTTGATTGTTTAAAGAGTGGCCGAAATTGGTTTCGTTCCAAATCTAATTCCCATACACTAAACGGTCGCACTACAACCTTAATTATTTGATATAGCCTGTCTTGATATCTACATTCATACATCTTGCTTTCACTGGAAATAATATGTATCCCATCAAGATACTCTATATCACGTAATATGCCTTGTAGTGCGAACGGGTTATCAGTCATTTGGGACACTTTCACCCAAGAGACTGGTTTCATTTTTTTTTTAAAGAAACTTTACTTTGCTTTAAAACATGCTTAAAGCGGTTTCAATTTGATGCCAATTTAATGTACTAACTCAGTACTACAACGTATGAGCTTGAGCGCATTTTACAAAAAATTAACCGGATTTCTATGTGAGTTGAGTATATAACTTAAACAAACATTTTCTGTGAAAATTGTAGAAATTCTAGATGAGGTAGTAAAATGTAGATTAGACTATTTACTCTTTTAAAGAGATCACTAATAAATAATATGTTACGTTCAAAATATACTTTTTTATATATTTGTGAGAATAGTTAAAAGTCAAAGATAAGCAATCCATTTCAGAATAATAGCAGTTATATGTATTCTAGGGTGGTTCAAACAAAGACATAACCCATTGAACGACTCTCACTGCAAACATCGTTGATAAAACACTATAGATATATGTGAAACACACTGTGATGGCAGCATTGGCGGTAATGCATTCATGTAAAACAGAATTTAAATCAGCATGCGCGCAACAGCCATACTACTAACTAACAACACATTTAAATTGGCTACTTTTTCCGAGTATTGTGTCTGTTTGTCTGTGTTTCAAGAGAATAATAAGTAATATATATTTTTATTTTCAACTGAACTGATCGCAGCAAGCCGTGCTTTGAAAATGACGTGTTTTGCTTTTGCTGCGTCGTTTTCGCGAAAATAAAATTCCAAAATACTCCCCCCCAAAACAAAAAAAAAAAATAAAATTTTTTTTGTGTTTTTTGCGTAGCGTGGTGGAAGGGAAAACCCCCCCTTTGTTTTTTTATTATGTTTTTTTTTGTGGGGTTTTTTTTTTCTTTTTTTTTTTTTTTTTTTTACCCCGGCGGGCCTTTCCCCCCCCAGGTAAGGAACATTGGTGAGGTCGTTTTATATTATCAAAAATATACCTTAACTATATACACGCCAGGATCAAGAATTTCCATTTTTGATTCTGGAAGTGTGAAAACTCTTTACATATCCATTTGATGTGTGAAGATTTTCATGCGGGGCTTATTGTATATGAAGATGACCTCTCTCACACACACACACACACACACACACACACACACACACACACACACACACACACACACACACACACACACACACACACACACATATATATATATATATATATATATATATATATATATATATATATATATATATATATTTATTTTTTTATTTTCAACTAAATCATTTTTCCTTCAAGAATAAATAACTTTAATTTATCATTATTCAAAGTGATCATCAGTTTTCAACAATAATTTTCGTGCAGGAATTCTATACACCATTAATAATTTCCCCAAATGTTTGGAAATCGACTCCTGCTATTATTCAAATTAGATTATTAATGATTAATAGATTTATTCTTCCAGACATTTTGATAACCGTCATGAAAATGACGCTTTGTTGGAAAGCCTGCAATTTGCTTGACGAAAATAATGTAACATTTCCTACCTCGAGTTGATGAACCTTCTCCAGCGTCCCAACCAGTAGGCGACGCATAACCTTCGGTCGCTTTCCTTTTCGCACGATAACAGCGAGCTCACTCGGCAGCGGTTCTTGGCTGCTTGGGCGGACGCTCTGATTGCTGCTCCTTTGAACGCTTGAGCCATTCACGCATATACTTTATGCTGCCATATGCTGCGACATTTCACTTAGACTTTCTCAAAATTATGTGATTCCTATGGAATCGTAGGGACCCTATCCAACCCGAGTAACACATCTTCATGATTTAATGTTGAGTAAGCTTCTATATAACCAAATCTAGTCATATAAAAGTATTTTCTACCGTTATAGAACTTGTGTGTTGCTTGGGAAGGCACTAGAACGTAAGAAACACTTTCAAGCACTGATTGGAATTTGAAGAGAACATTACCAGTATTAAACAACAAGTTATTAGATAATGATGACTGTGATAGGGAAATCATCACATGCCAACAAACAGCGGGCAGGGATTGCAAAAAAGCAAACTTCAAATAGGCTATTTAGTTATTGGCTATGTTCAATACTGAATCATTTTTTGAAATACTAGCTGAACCCGGAACGAGCCTTGCTACGCTTGCAACTAAATTAAAGAAAATTTAATAGAACTGGCGCTGTTATTGGTTTTGAGAGAGTTTTGTTAAAATATTTTTGTTTGCTAGTGTGTGGGCTGTCCATAAACCACGTAGACTCATTTTTGAAAATCTCTGACCCCTCTCTCCCCCTCGTAGACTTTTCTCCATACATTTTTTTTTTTTTTTGAAATTATGTGTGGAGCGTAGACTTTGCTCTTGGACGAACTCCTCCATTTACTCCGCGGGGCTCTCTTATTTTTGGTGGTACTAAATAAATTCTTTTTTTTTTTTGTTTTGATGAAGACACAGTGGTCTTCTCTACCACCGGCAATTGCCCTCCCCCGACGAATCAGGACGACGCCCCAAAAGGAGAAGATAATTGTTTGTGTGCGCAGCCACTAAGAATATGTCGGAGTCGGCGCGGTCTATTTTTATCTTTTTCGTTTTTTGTTTTTGCGGGTCTGGTTTCGTTTTGGCTCCGGCCCCCCCCCACAGCTGACGACTTTTTTTATTATATAATGTGGGCTGGTGTTCCACTCGTGTTGGCGTCCCCCCAACGTGGGTGTGGTTCCTCATTTTTTTTTTTTCGATTTTCGATGGACTCACCCATACACACAAAAATAAACTGTCAAAATAAATTGTTTTTGTTTGTTTTTGTTTTTGTTTCGCACTAATACCATAATCCAACTCGGCTTTTGGATCCGTTTTCGTTCGGTAATTGCGAGTCAGAGTCAGACCTGACCCAGGTTTAAAACCGAAAACGACATTAGTATACAAAAACTGATCCATTCACATTCTGTGTATGTTGCTGATTCTGAATATGATGGTTCACCGGTTGTTACAGCCGGCGAATATAACTCATGAAAAAAAAAAACAGTTTATCGCAGATTATTGGAAATGTGCGCTGTAAAATAACTTATTTTTTTCGCAGCATATCAGTAAATGTTTTTTTTAATCAGTTCGTTTATTTGTTAGGCTCAGGCGTGTGTAACACTTTGCGGAGCCCATATTCAATATTGTTATTAACAATGTTTTATTATTGATTTTAGTAAAAGTGGGGTGCCAATTACTCGTGGCTAGCGATTTATGCGTCACATCATCGTTTGGAAGGGGCTAGGCAGGTAACTTATTTAACAGCAGTAAATGGTTAATATGAGACATTAACAAATTTGTCATGTTTGGGTTACGTTGATTCTAGGTGGGCGCTCGCAAATTCAAATTAATTAACTAGACGTTCGGCTTTCATAGCATTCCTGTTGACGAAGTCCAGTGATTATGGTGCTACAGTTGGTTGGCGAGCCGAGTCGACACAAGATTGGGATGGACCGCAGTAGTAGTTCAGACTTAATCGACCGACGACGGCAAGACCGTCCGTTTTTGCACCGATAGGGAAATAAAGGCACACGACCTAAGGGCGATCCTGTTTTTCGTAATTACGGCCCATTTGACGATATTTCGCTGCATCGCCTTTCTTATTCATATCAATTACACTCTAGAATAATAAAATTTAGATTATAAAATAATGTTACATTGAACCAAAAAATTGTTTGCCAGTCGGTCAATCCAGCAACACCTGCATTAATTTCATGAAAGGACTCCATCTGGTAGCGTTCGGTACCGGGGGATACTTTTGTTGGTTTAGCTTGAATGCCTCTTTGAATTCAGTTCTGCTGTACGCACTTAGTTTTTTTTACTGAGGTCGGTAAATTTGTACTAAGTTTTCAAACAGCTGAAAAAGTCAGTAAACTTCGAAACATCAGCACATGAAATGTAAGGAAGATTCTAAAATGTTATATTTTTCTATTAATAGATAATGTTGGAATGAAGCATTCAGTGTACATTTTGTAAGAATTTATGTTTTCTTCAATTTTTAAGAATTATTTTTAAGTTTAATTTTACGTTAATTTTAAGTTTAAGTTAACTTTTCAGCTGTTTGAAATTTTACCGAACAGATTTTGTGTGTAAGATTTAACGATTCTCACAATTTCCGTAGTCGTCGTAAGAGCATCGCGTATTCAATGTTTATGGGATATTGAAATTGAAGTCCTCAATTTGAAAGAAAACTTGTTTCAAAGTGCCGCGAAATGCGAGGAGCATGCAGAGAACTGTATGTAGAGCGTTGTACTCGAACTATGTTTGGACTTCTTGGTACTTCACAAAAATTTAGAAGTACTAGTAAAATATTCCTACTACTCAAAAGTAATTCATGAGGAATCATATAATTCAAAAATATTTCGAGATTATTCAAAGCACTCAATAATATTTTTGAAATACTTTCTGTTCTCAGACGTATTAAGTGTGTGCTCGAAGTATTCGATATTATTTGAAGAGTATTTAAAGAACTTAAAAGTTCCTAAACGCATTTTAATGACTATTGAAAGTAAAATTTATACGATATTGATATTATTGGATGTGATTGATTAATTTAATGTAATGTATGTAAACATGTATACAAAAATTTGCATTCTATAAAATATATGCATTGCAACAAAAATTTCATTTGGTAATCAGATATGTAGATACACAGAACGAAAATCTGAATTTTGCAAATCAGAGCATGTAAGATTGTATTTCATTCCACACGAAGCAGCAACTTGCATGAAGTTGTTCTATCAAAGACGCGCTTTTGCATACAACATTATCGACAATGTATGGAATTTCCCAAAGGTTTACTCGATTCACAATGTTAATTTGTAAGTTTTGTGACGCTTCATTTATGTGCATGACTTTTCGAGCTGTGTGGTCAACAAGTTGATTAAAATGATTTTGACCCATTGAACCTGTTTTTGGTTTTCCACTATATATGAAATAAAAAAGTGCAAATAAAAATTGAGGCATAATAGAAAGGCGAACTTGCCTGTATAGAACGACACTATTAATTACCGCAAATCCTCCCTAGCAACGTCTTCTCGGAAGTTGTTGGGACCTTTTCTTATGTCAGGCTACCTTTTTTTGTTATAGATTTTTATTTATATATTTTGAGACTTCATTAAAGTAGTACGTCAGTTGAATCAGGTAAAAGTAAATAAAACAAGTAACGAATAAATTCCACTGAATAACTGTTGAAGATTTTATCATCCAAATGGTAATTCGACTATTGTATTTAATATACTTAAGTCGATTCAAAATAAATATAGGATTTTACTGAATACGTAATAAAAACGCATAAACTTCTACGCTTCTAAAAGTATAAGAAATATCATCGATATATCCTTAACTACCAACAAAAGCATAAACTAACAAAATTGCGTTATTCCCTATGATAATGGGACTGTTACGTATTTAGGCGCATTGATGGTACTTAAACTTCCAGTACATTATTTGTTAATGACTAAATGTTTGCCAGGAGTCTTTCTGCCCATAACCAATATGTGTGTTCATTTTAAAACTATTGTACTATAAGCTGCGGAAATATCACCGATCGAGAATTTTTCCTGCATCGTCCTGCACTCTGCGATTTTTGATTTACTACTAGCACACGACACACTATCGTTCTACCGCAGTGTGCACCTTGATATTATATATGGGGAAGGCCTGTCTCATATTCCCTTACATCTCTCCCTTATTCGCCGCACGATGGCACCGAAAATGGTCAAAATATGCTGCACTAATATGTACAGTAATATAGATACAAGCGAGCATGTATATATATATGTATGATACATAAATTCATCCAATTATATTAATCATTTTTTGATCATTGTAGAATAGTCTCATAATTGAATAGCACATCACATCACAACAACTTTAGGAAATGCTGAAAAACCTCCCTTCTCCCTTGACACGTATTTTAGTTTTTATTATTTTGTATAGCTTGTCACACTTTTCATAATCCCCTCTTCGCTAAAAACGTAACTTAATTGGCTTCAATCTTATAGTAAATCCCAAAACACTCTCAAAAAATATATATGGTTTAACCATAAATTAATCTCAATATGCCGCATCGGTCGTAAATTGTGCCTCGTTCTTTGCTTGCACCGTTGCTGTGCTCTGCTCCCCTCTTGGAAGAACAAAGGCACGGGCGATTCAAAGCTGTGTGTAATCATTGAAGCCGGTGCTCAGCGATCATCATCGATCAGTGTGTACAATGGTACAAGTATGGATCATCGCTTCGAGCACTTCAGACAGTGCAACAACCACCGAATACTACATGTTCTGTTACGGTTACTGAATCTGAACCCGATTTGCGATTCTATGTTCACGAACGGGTGGCAGTCTGACACACTATTGTTCAGTAGTGTCATGAATGATTTCAAGCCCTGACCCACCCCCCCCACCCCCCCCCCCCCCCCCCCCCCCCCCCCTCCCCCCCCCTTCCCCCCCCCCTCCCTCCCCCCCCCCCCCCCCCCCCCGCCCCCCCATCCCCCCCCCCGGTGGACCAGGTAGAGTTGGTCCCGAGAATTTTCCTGTTGCTGACGTCTGATGGGAAACACCTTCTGAGGCTTCAGTGCCACCGCTTGCAGCTCGGCAAAAATCGCCTCCGGAGTGAATTCCGGAAGGCCGCGCAGAATCACCTTCATCGGCTTGCTTCCGGGTGCGCCGTGAGTGTAAAACTCATGTTTCTTGATGACTAGGTGAGCGCCAACAGCATGGTAGTCAGCCTCCGTCGAGCACATAAATTTGGTACCCGCACTGCACAGCTTGAAAAGCGGTTGAATTTGGTTTGCTGCGAGCTCAGTCCTGAGAGCAGCGATGTCTTTTGACGTGGGCGGGGGGGGGTTTTTCCCTCCTTGGTTCCCCCCTCCCCGCGGAAAATGTTTTGCTCGCCAATACTAGCGTGTTAGTACGCTCGCTCGGCGGTGTTTTGGCGCCGCCTGGAGAGCTGTTCGGTTTCGGTATGGCTGCAGGAGCTGATGCCACTGTTCTCCGACGAAAAGCTTTTCAGCATCGATGCTGTGGCCAACAGCCGCACGGACCGGTTCATTTCTCCGCAGAAAATGGAGAACGTTCCGAAAAAAGTGAAATTCAAATTTCAAACCAAACATCCGGCTGGTGTCATGATGTTTGGCTTGGTGGCGTCCAACGGTTTGAAAATGCCGCCTGTTTTCATTTATGCTGGAGTTAAAATCAATACCGAAGTGTATATCGGTATTTTAAAGGACCAAGTGCTTCCCTGGGTGAAGGCCAACTTCTCCGAGGACCAAAATGTTGTCCTACAGCAGGATGGAGCGCCGTGTCACACGTCTAATCGATTCCAACAATGGTTGAACGATAACATGAAGTTTTGGCCGAAGGATTTGTGGCCCCCTAGCAGTCCAGATCTTAATCCGTTGGATTATTTGATTTGGGCATATGTTGAAGCACGAGCCTGCAAAACATCACACCCTAGTGTGAAAACCCTGAAGTCAACCATAACACGCCCATGGCAGTCAATGTCGGAGGACTACGTCCGAAAGGCATGCTCTGGCTTCCGGCGTCGGCTCGAGGATGTTATTAATAAAATGGAGGACACATTGAATAAATTTGTTTAAAAGGACTTTATAAAGATAACTGCACTCGAAAATGTTGATATTAGTGCTTGAATTAGTTGAAAATGGGATTTGAAAGAAATAGAACAAATTTTCGCATTATTTTCTGCCGCACCCTGTATTGAAAACAAAGACGTAGTCCTACGTCAATAACTGTTCATTGCAACTAATGAGTAACCAGTCTCGAACAATTATGGAAAGTTACCAAATTTACCTTAATTTCTCAAGGAAAAACTACCATCAGCACCACCATTTCATACTTTCAATTGGCTCCCGGTATGGTAAAGAAACCGCAAAAAAAAAACTGTCATCACTTCATATCGAATGGATTTTCCAAAATCAGAACATTTTAGACACGATTCATAAGCATTTATTCTCTATGCCTCCTACGAATGCACCTCACACTCCCACGTAGAATTGCTTAACCTACAATTGCATATAAAAGAACACCTGAGAGCTTATTGTTACAGGCCCGTTGCCCTGTATTCACCTCCGTTGGCGGCAACACGACCAGCAACTCGATCACATTTCCCCATTCCTTGCGCCGTTTACTAATTACTAATTGCAGTTAAAGTTCACGTGTGAGCGCAAATCTTCTAGAATCGCCACAGACTCACTTCCAGCGAAGCCAACGGACGACCGATGCCACCGTATCCAACAGGTACAGAAAAGTACGTCAATGGAGATATAATAAATTTTAATTTTTATTGCTATTCATCGGTGCAGGTAATGATTAGCGATGATGAGTGTTGTGCTCAGCGTGACAAGCCATGTGACGGGTGCAGCAGTCAGTGGTAATTTCACAGCATCACTAATAGCTACATCGTTGCACAGATCCTCGTGTTCACAGGCGACACATTCCCGCGTTCCTCGAAAACTGGCATACCGGATGTCACAGAAGCTGGTCGAATTCGTCGCATACACACAGCCTCGTATAAAGAGGAATGTCATGTCGGTGAGCGAGGTGGCTCGCACGTGTACGCACTGAAACGCTTCTTCGGAAATTTTCTGACCATACACCAAGGTTGGCATGAAGCTTGCCAGTGATTCATTGGTCCGTCGAACGATCTCTTCCGTGCAGTTCGTTGGCTCGATCTCCTCTCCGGTTTTTGCGTTGCAATGGTTGACTCCAATACAAAAGTGACATTTCAGCGCGACACCTACAGCGAGCAAAGGTATTAAATTTCACCAACTGGTTAACTGACCTGCACCACAACAAAAGATCGTAGCCTTCAGAAACTTGCCTCGATCGATCAAAGTGGTCGCGCACAGAAGACACAACATCGCCGTCGCTATGGCAACCTCGTTGAATGACCTTCGTGACGTCATTGTTGCCGTTGTTCTCGTTCGGGATTTTACTTTTATTTTCACGAAATGGGACCAGGAAACATGAAAACAAGACCGCAAAAGCGCAATATGCAATTTGTTTTACGATGCAACACGTTGAACGATCAACGACTTACTGACAGGGCATAGCTTCGACCGGCCCAAAGCTGTTGTTGATCTTTATCGATGCCGTATGTGAATACGTTGCTTGACGCTTTGCTGGCGCTGCACTCCGAGCAACAACGTGTGCAAGTGTTGAATAACTTCCCTTTCTGATCGGATTCAGTTGGAGGTGATGAACGGTTCATGGGTTCGAAGCAATTCATCCTTAAGATTGACCATCAAGAAGAATCTATAAATATCTAGGATGATATCATTACCCATCCCACGTGTGCCACCGGGTGATGATCCCAGCAGCCCCAACGTGTATTTATTGACCGGCCGAAATGATGGCAATCCATCAAAACCCGCTACCATTCGGCAATCAGCAGATGTTTCTTCCATTCCATCTCGATGACGCCCTTCGGAAAGATTCTGTTCTCACGTGAGCTCACCGATGGGTAAAGTCAGCCAGACATTAGGGCGATGGGTAATTTAGCCATTGGCAGACGCCATTTGTCAGCCGCTTCGAGTCTAATCAAGTTTTTCGCACAACTCAATCAGATGATTCTCCAACAGTTGGTGGTACAATTCAATTGAATTAAAGTTCCTGCATCCACAGACAAAGAAGAAAACAAACATCATAATGCCATATTCCTCTCACATCCGCAGCCAATTTTTCTTCCTTCCGGAGGGCCATTTATCAGCCCAGATGGATGGATGGATGGGATGTGTGTCGCTTTCGTTCGCGTTTAATAAAACATATCCATTTCGATCTGCCACCATCCTTCGACTTTGAGCTTGTCATTTCTCATATTTTATTTGCCTCCCCGCCCATCCAAGTAGCTGTGTCGAGAACGTCGGAATAACACGGAGAAATCGAAGGAATCATGGGAGCAATGCTTGTAAAATCTTTATTCTCATCCTGAATTGGCAATAAAGGTGCATTTTCGGCAAACAGAAGTGACATAACCTCTCGGTAACAACGGTGGAAATTCCGTTTTGCCCCTCCGCCCACGTCGCTGCCACCGGTTCGTGCCGTTTCGCCCTGTCAATGTTTGCACAATGATTGAGTTCTGTACAGGATGACTACGTACGAGGACGAAGGATGCGTGGGTGGGGGAAGTTGAGGGACGTGAAAAGTATTCTTCGCGTGCTGCTGCAGGGTTTGGAGGGTGAAGGCATTTCAGGTATGCTGGAATTGATTTTGGCGATACATAAATCATGATTTTCGACTGTGGATGGCAGTTGAAGAAGCGGATGTATATTTATGAGTATGGATTGCGAGTGGTTGTCTACTGATATGTACTTTCTCGAACTGAAACTGAGGGGTGTGGAAGAATGCCTAAGTGACGGGATTTATGAAATATTCATTCTGCGAGGTATTGTTTGCGATTTTAAGTTTGATAACTTCACTTGAACGGAATGCATAAGTGTTCGCGTCCGTAAGGTGAGGAATCTTTAATTCATATGATCAATTTCAAGCTCTCACAGAAGATGCAACAATCAATCTGGAGCAGGTCGGCGGTCATTTTCGGACTCTTTTAAACGTGCAATTTAGGTCATGATGCGCCCTTGCACACGCGACAATGCAGGCCCTTGATTTGAGGACAAGGCCTCCGCCGAGTCGATTTCAACGCACAATAATAAATGTATGCTAATCGTTCCGGTGCGCGTTTCGCATCGAAGTAGGCTGCTTGACCGCTTGGGGTACCACTATAAATATGGCGAGCGCGTCAGTTTGTTCACAAGGGAATATCTATCACAAGTTGCGTGGTTTGACATACTCGACCAGCTGCATCAAATAAACAGTGAAAAGGAAGCATTCATTAACGACAGCTGTGTGATTAGTCTACACTCCAGCTCCCAATATCCTCCACTTTCCTTGCGGTACTCATTTCATCAGCTCGTTATATTTGCTTAAGATACAACATTTCTCCGGAAACTGTGGCAAATCAATTTAACGTCGCAAAAACATGTGACTGCTTATAATTCACTTTAAGTCAAAGCGGAAAAATAACTGGACCATTTTTTTTCAAGAGTCTTATTTATTTTCTTCTTCTCGTTTAGTAATGTACTGGAGTGAATTGAACTTATCAACTTTGATCCTCCATAAAGACTGTATTCGATGAAATTTGGACACACAAAATAGGTCACCAAAAATTTTCCTTGAGCCAGATTCTTTTCAAACTTTCTGGAAATAAAGTACTACTAAAAGGTTAAGTTTTGACATCATTGGTTTATTGAACCTCTTCTCCCAACCCAAATGCCCGCACCTTTGCCTTGACCCCTTTCATCAAATTTTAGGCAATGATAGGACCGACTTGCTTACTTACTTTTAACCACACTTTCTTTAGTTCAAGTTCATTTTCTATCAGTTTTGGAGTTTTAACGAGCTTTGCCTTCATGATTGCCCAAAATTTTTCAAATGGGCGAAGTTCCGGAGTGTTTGGAGGGTTGACGTCTTTCGGTACAAAAACTACATTATTATCTTTGAACCAGAGTGACAATAGTGGCATAGTAGCAAGATGCCAAATCCGGCCAAAACAGTGTCGGGCCATCGTGAGATCTCAAGAAGGGCAGAAGTCGTTTTAGGAGGCATTCGTCCTTGTAGATTTGTCCGTTGACGGTCCCAGAGGTGATGAAGGGCTGACTCATTTTGCCACATCCGCAGATCGCTTGCCAGACAAGGAATTTTTTGGCGAATTTCGACAGTTTCTTCTTCCGTACACTCTCCGGAACGGCCAACTTAGAGGTGGCGACGTAGTGTTCCTGTCCTGGCATTTGTTTGGTGTCGGCTTTAATGTAGGTCTCATCGTCCATCACAATGCAGAACGGTTTTGTGAGCCACTCCCTGTACAGTTTTCTTGCACGAGTTTTGGCCACCGAGTTCTGTTTATCGCTCCGGTTCGGTGCCTTCTGGACCTTGTACACATGTAATCCAGAACGTTTCATTGTTTTCTGCACAAAACAAACTGAAACTTTCGCCTTTTTCGCAACATCCCTGATCGAAATGTTGGGATAACGCTTAAATTGGTTCAATACCATCCTGGCCTTCTCCGGATTTGATGTGCCACGTTTTTTGCCACTACCATTTTTCCGCTTGGTTGTCTTACGGTCCTTGAACGTTTTGATCACATGAGATACGGTTGAATGTGCGATTCCGAGCTGTTTTCCGATCCATCGATGAGAAGCGTTTGGGTTTTCGAAGTGAGTGCCCAAAATTTGTTGGCGCACTATTTCTTCATTCGAAGCCATCACTGAAATCACTCGACCGATTTTCACGAAACTCATTACACAATTGACACAACACAATGAAATACATTCAGTTAAAATTTCAATCATTTTTACCCACACGCTAAAAAGTTACGAACAATTGCGTGCGTCCAAATTTCATCGAATACAGTCTTTACTCAATCGATCTCGAACCAGGATATACTCACCACGAGATGCAAGGTATATGAAAAAAATCAGTGGGGTTGTGTTTAACACACGACCGGTTGACGTAGACTACGTTAAATCGTTTGATTAGTTTCGTTAATTTTGTAGCGCACAGATAAAAAGAAACATCGAATTTTCTGCGTTATCTAATGCACATAAAGGGAATGCTAGATTTGGCTGAAAATAATGGGATATTTCATGTAAATTTGAGCCAGATAATCTAGCCTTTTGTATGAAAGATTGCAAACATTGTTGTATGGCGCATGAAAGATTGCAAAAATGGTAGATGTCGCAACCATGAGCAGCAAATAATACCTTCAATAAGTTACCTGCCTAGCCCCTTCCAAACGATAATGTGACCCATTAACCTCGAGCTAGCCACGAGTAATTGGCACCCCATTTTACTAAAATTGAAAAATTATACATTGTAAATAACAATATTGAATATCGGCTCCGTAAAGTGTTACACACGCCTGAGCCTAACAAATAAACGAACTAATTAAAAAAAAAAATTGCAAAACATTTCGTTTTTTACGCCTCCTTTGACTAGGAATTACACGATGGGAAATTTAACGCGCTTTTTAAAATTAATTATTTTTTTCTGTGCGGAACATTCACAGAAAAAAATATAATGAATTTTAACAGACAGACGAAAATTTCCCCCTTGTTCAAATGCACTCCAAGCCAATCGTAAACAAAGAAATTGTTTGCAATCTTTCATACGACAGACCTGATTTCAGCGATATCAGGTTAACATCTAAATTAAATATTCCATAAATTTGTGTCAAATCTAGAGGGTACATGCATTAGTTAACGCAGAATGTTAAATGTTTATTTCAAACTATGTTGCAGCGCACACAGATAAAATTAATGAATTTAAACAGGCGTGTATAATTTCCCTACGTTTAATTGTAAGCCAAAGAGATCGTAAAAATCGAGATTGTTTACAATCTTTTATACGCCACACAACAATGTTGGCAATCTTCCATGTAACAGACTACATTCAGGCGTTATCTGACTTAAATTTACAAAATAGAACTGGATTTATAACAAAGGCAACTTCAGCAAGGCGTTCTAGTTGGATAATTTCGAACAGTTTCATGTTAAAATTTAAAACTGGAATACTACGTTGTTCTATTTTTGTTCAAATTTGAAACGCGTTTCATCCAAGTTATATTTTTTTTTGTCATTGTGGTAGTGTCTATGGAATCAAGTCAAACGTCAAACTTTGAATCAACGCCCGGTCGTGCATCTGGTTGAATCTTGTATACGTTCTACTTTTTCGTTAATAATTTCAATTTGCAGCAACAAGTCTGATCGTAAGTTATAAATGGTAACTTGAATAGGTGAATAGATATGAGCTTGGTTTTTTCTTTTCAGATAATGGCGAAGCAAGAAAACATCCGGCGCGGGGAAAAATGTAGCAGGCTGGAGGATCGGCAAATCAGCGTTTGTTGGGTATATGCTGGGGCACCTGGTAATAAGCCTTGCCGCTTCTTGGCCTCTTCGCAGTTTTCTATGCGACGGAAAGAAAATCTCGAATTAGACAATAACTATGGAGGATTCGTTCTCTCTGTTTAGATGAATTAGTTGAGTTACACCTTAACAGTAAATTTTCATATACTTACCCTCAACCAGCTGAAAAGTTAAATCCAAATCCGTCGTATCATCAAATTCACTGGTGATAACTTCGTACCATTCGTCAGTCATTTTCAATGTCTTTTCCTATTTCGTGACAAATCAAAATATATTTATCATGAATTATACACACACATTCAAGAATTTAGGTTAAGAACAACATTTGGAACTGCTGCTGAAGAGAGGGTATGTTTTTTATATATTTTCCCAAGAAAAAAATTTATAACTGACATATAAAATGAATCTAGAACTACAACACTCCTGAAGATGCTCTAACTTCTGCCCTTTATTGCAGAACGCAGAAAATTAAACATTTCTTTCAAACTGTGCAATGTGTGCACTGCAAACTGTTCTAATGGGACGTAAGGTCTGTATCCACATTAACACGGACACCTTCAAATCATTGTAACTTTTGAAATATTGCACGTGGGAATGAAAAATTTCACTGTGGTATAGCTGAGAGTCTATGATGAAAAAGACTATGATTGATGTTTACATTTCATGTTTAGTATTCAAGATGGCGACGAAAGAAAAACAAGTGCGCGAGCGAATTTTGTACGAGCGTACGGCAAATCCTGACTTGTCAATACGGGACCTTGCAAAAACATTGGATTTGCCTAAATCCACTGTTCACGATGTGCTCAAATCATTTTCGGAATTTGCCGGTGGAGAGGAAACCGAGAAGTGACAAAAACATTGGACGCGCTGATCCTGTCATGGACCGAAAGGTGAAAAGGATATTAACGAAAAACCCAAATCTCTCCATTCGAACGGTGGCTCGTAAAATAGGGATGTCGCCTGGTTTTGTCCAAAAATCAAAACAACGTTTGGGACTTAAGTCGTATAAAGTAAAAACAGTTCCAAATCGCAACGACAAACGTTTGAACTGCGAATATTTGACGAAGTTTTCATGTGTTGTTATGGACGATGAAACTTATGTCCTGGAGGATTTCAAGCAGCTTCCAGGGCTGGCTTTTTATTCTGCTATGGCCAGAAATGCTACAGCTGAGCATTTCAGAACGAAGAAGGCATCGAAATTTCCCAAAAAAATACCTTGTGTGGCAAGCAATTTGCACGTGTGGCAAAAAGAGTAAATCTTTCGTCACTACAGGCACAATCAACAAGGAGATCTATCAGAAAGAGTGTCTGCAGAAGCGATTGCTACCCTTCATCAAAAGTCACAAAGAAAAACCTTTGTTCTGGCCCGATTTGGCATCATGCCACTATGCTAAAACTGTGATGGAGTGGTACCAAGCAAATCAAGTGAACATTGTACCAAAAACCGCAAACCCGCCAAATTGCCCAGAGCTACGACCAATCGAGAGATATTGGGCTCTGATGAAGCGGAAGCTTTCTGGAAAGAAGCAAGGAATCAAAGACATCAAACACTTCCAGCAAATTTGAACAAAGACGGCTTCTACGATTTCTGAAGAGTCTGTACAAACCCTAATGGACGGAGTTAAGCGCAAAGTTCGAAAATTGTTATGCAAATACCGAATAACTATGTTTTGTCTTCACGAATTGTTAAAACACATCCCATGAATCTGAAATAAACAACTACGACGGTAATATAATGCGAAATTTATGTTTTATTCATGTTTTGAGGTGTCCGGATTATTGCGGATACAGACCTTAAGTGAGTAAGAATGTTAGTACGTTCAATGAAAATTAGGAAATTCTATTGTACACTCTTCAGATAGGTTTAAATTAAGATACGGCGTTGAAGGCCCTTCTCCAGGGTCTCAACCAGTAGTTGGCAACGAATTACCTCTGGCAGCTTTAAGTTTTGCCCGATAATTACGAGTTCACTCGGCATCGGTACATGGTCGGAGGACTCGTATGTTCGATCTTAACACGCTTCCGAAATTTGTGCATATGTTTGGCATAACTTATTCTCACTTTCACAGTTTCTCAAAATTTATTTCTTCCTAAAAGTAAAACTCTATCCAACGCGACTCGTTAACGCAACAGAACAACTATTCATAACAGTACTAATTGGAATGTGCAGAGAAAGTTACTTCGGAATATCATGTTCAAGAATCAAAACGTTGTCGGTGATAGGGAGTTTCTTGATACTTGCCGGAATGCAACATTCTTTAACATTTTCCAACACCGATGGATGAATATAAAGTTCTGTCCAGTTAGAATCCGGAATCACTTATTGTGTTGCAGCGGCACGGAAAGTGACCGCTGCAAGAATTCTTTTACAGCGGTTTGTTACCCTAGGCGCCCACTTTCTGTGGTATAAATTTCACGGTGTTTCGTGCAGTGAGTCAAAAGTTATTCCAGATGGAAGCCGAGAGGAGAGTAAAAAAATCTGCACACCCACATTGATAATCCAACGTGGTCCGCAATAAAAATCGCAAAAACGTTGAAAATCGCCAAATCTACCTTGTATGATGTGCTCAAACGTTTCATGGAGCGAAAGAGCGTGGATCGAGTGCCTCAAGGTAATCGTCGTAGTGGAACATATGACCGCAAGCTGAACCAGAAGGTGTTGAGAACCGTCAGACCAAACCCTGGACTTTCAGATAGTGAAATCGCATAAAAATACGCTGCTGCTCGCAGTACCGTTCGAAGAATTCTTTTGCGAGCAGGATATCGTTCTTATCGAGCCAGCAAGCAACCAAACAGAACGTTGATACCAAAACCAAAACTCGAGCTCGGAAATTGTACCAGCAGGTTTTGACGAAGTACCAAGGATGCCTGCTCATCGACGATGAAACCTACGTCAAAATGGATTTCGGACAGCTTCCTGGCCAAAAATTCTACATGGCGACGGCACGAGGAGATGTTCCTGCGAAGTTTAAGTTTGCTTTTATGGACAAATTTGCCAAAAAAAAACTGATGATTTGGCAAGGGATATGCAACTGCGGAGCAAAGACCAAAGTGTTCGTGACGAATAAGACGATGGACTCGAAGCTGTACAAGGAAGAATGCCTCAAAAACCGCGTACTACCTTTCATTAAAGCCCATAAAGGTCCCGTGAAGGTTTGGCCAGATTTGGCGAGTTGCCACTACAGCCGGGAAGTCGTCCAGTGGTACCGCGATAATAACGTAGATTTCATCTATAAAAACATAAATCCACCCAACTGCCCGCAGTTCCGGCCCATCGAGAGATTTTAGCCAATAATGAAGCGGAAGCTTAAGAAAAGTGGAAAAATGGCCGGGGACGCGACTCAGATGACCAAAATGTGGAACAAATGTGCCAAGGAAGTTGGCTCCGGAGGTGTGCAGCGTTTGATGGGATGAATATAGAAGAAAGTGCGAATTTGCATTAGAAACGAAGAGAAATGATTTGTATTGGTATTTTTTTCCTTAAAGTACAGTGAATTATCTTTGTTTTGATGTATTAAACTTATTTGTACGTTAATCCGTTACCGAGATACAGATGATTTTATCATTCCGGATTCAAAATGGACACAGCTTTATGTCAAAAATGGTTTTACTCATCATCTGCTTCCTGACAATGTGTTTTGCAATGTATGTCTAATTGAAGCAAAACAAAAGGCTGGTCTTAATTTGCAGGAAGACAGGGATCGAAATATTGAGAACTATCTAAATCGATAGGTTGTTAACATTCGGCAAGTAAGTTTTATTAATAATGAAATTGATGAATTTTTCTTAGAATTTCTTAGTCAAACAAGGTAACGTCAGGTTACATGCCTATGTTTACTTTTTTCTTATTCAAAACTCCGATTGTCCTGAAATTAAAAATGTTAAGGTAGCCTACCCCCTCGGGAATCTTGTTCAAGGATTTTGTTCTCATGTAATTTAAAAGGGGTGAGATTGACAAATTTCGACACGGAAAATTAAAAAATCCGGCCACATTTAACATGCACTGGGATTAAAATCCAGCGAAAAAACATTACGAGGTATGAGACTATAATTAATTGAGAAATAAACTTGAATTGTAATGAATACTGGCGAATAAAAAAACAACTATCTATCTATGCTTAACTAATGTATTAAATATGGTAGGGCAAAGGTTACCTTCAAACTTTCATATTTTCTGACATCTCATTTAAAGATTCGTTATATCAAGCAATATAGCTCGTAGTCTGAACGGGGTCTAAACCAAATAGTTTCAAAATTTTCCTTTTAGTCTCGGAATTTAGTGTTTTCAGGTTTCTAAATTTTATTTTTTTTTTATAATTCAAATTCTTAGATTTTTCCAGATTTGTAGATATTTTGATTTTTAAATTTTAAGATTTTTTGATTTTTAAATTTTAAGATTTTTAGATTTTAAGATTTTAAGATTTTAAGATTTTAAGATTTTAAGATTTTAAGATTTAACGATTTTAAGATATTAAGATTTTAAAATTTTACTATTTTAAGAATTTAAGATTTTGAGATTTTAAGATTTTAAGATTTTAAGATTTTAAGATTTTAAGATTTTAAGATTTTAAGATTTTAAGATTTTAAGATTTTAAGATTTTAAGATTTTAAGATTTTAAGATTTTAAGATTTTTAGATTATTGGATGTTTAAATTTTTAGATTTTAAGATTTTGAGATTTTTAGATTCTTAGATTTTAAGATTTAAAGAATTTAAGATTTTAAGATTTTAAGATTTTAAGATTTTAAAATTTTAAGATTTTAAGATTTTAAGATTTTAAGATTTTAAGATTTTAAGATTTTTAGATTTTGGATGTTTAAGATTTTTAGATTTTAAGATTTTGAGATTTTGAGATTTTTAGATTTTAGATTTTAAGATTTTAAGATTTTAAGATTTTAAGATTTTAAGATTTTAAGATTTTAAGATTTTAAGATTTTAAGATTTTAAGATTTTAAGATTTTAAGATTTTAAGATTTTAAGATTTTAAGATTTTAAGATTTTTAGATTATTGGATGTTTAAATTTTTAGATTTTAAGATATTCAGATTTTGAGATTTTTAAATTTTTAGTTTTTTTTTAGTTTTTTAGAATTTTAGATATTTAGATTTTTAGATTTTAAGATTTTTAGATTATTGGATGTTGAAATTTTTAGATTTTAAGATATTTTAGATTTTTAGATTTTTAGATTTTTAGTTTTTTAGATTTTTAGATTTTTAGATTTTTAGATTTTTAGATTTTTAGATTTTTAGATTTTTAGATTTTTAGATTTTAGATTTTAGATTTTTAGATTTTAAGATTTTTAGATTTTTAGATTTTTAGATTTTAGATTTTTAGATTTTAGATTTTTAGATTTTAATTTTAGATTTTTAGATTAATAGATTAGATTAAAAGATTAATAGATTTAAAGATTTTAGATTAATTAGATTTTAAATTTTTAGATTTGTAATTTTTAATTTTTAGATTTTAAGATTTTTAAATTTTAGATTTTTAGATTTTTAGATTTTAGATTTTCAGATTTTTAGATTTTTAGATTTTTAAATTTTAGATTTTAAGATTTTAAGATTTTAAGATTTTAAGATTTTAAGATTTTAAGATTTTAAGATTTTTAGATTTTAAGATTTTAAGATTTTAAGATTTTAAGATTTTAAGATTTTAAGATTTTAAGATTTTAAGATTTTTAAGATTTAAGATTTTAAGATTTTAAGATTTTAAGATTTTAAGATTTTAAGATTTTTAGATTTTTAGATTTTTAGATTTTTAGATTTTTAGATTTTTAGATTTTTAGATTTTTAGATTTTTAGATTTTGAGATTTTTAGATTTTTAGATTTTTAGATTTTTAGATTTTTAGATTTTTAGATTTTTAGATTTTTAGATTTTAAGATTTTAAGATTTTAGATTTTTAGATTTTTAGATTTTTAGATTAAAGATTTTTAGATTTTTAGATTTTTAGATTTTTAGATTTTTAGATTTGATTTTTAGATTTTTAGATTTTTAGATTTTTAGATTTTTAGATTTTTAGATTTTTAGATTTTTAGATTTTTAGATTTTTAGATTTTTAGATTTTTAGATTTTTAGATTTTTAGATTTTTAGATTTTTAGATTTTTAGATTTTTAGATTTTTAGATTTTTAGATTTTTAGATTTTTAGATTTTTAGATTTTTAGATTTTTAGATTTTAGATTTTTAGATTTTTAGATTTTAGATTTTTAGATTTTAGATTTTTAGATTTTAGATTTTTAGATTTTTAGATTGTTAGATTTTATATTTTTAGATTTTTAGATTGTTAGATTTTTAGATTGTTAGATTTTTAGATTTTTAGATTTTATATTTTTAGATTTTTAGATATTTAGATATTTAGATTTTTAGATTTTTAGATTTTTAGATTTTTAGATTTTTAGATTTTTAGATTTTAAGATTTTTAGATATTATGATTTGTAGATTTTTAGATTTTGAGATTTTGAGATTTTTAGATTTTTAGATTTTTAGATTTTTAGATTTTTAGATTTTTAGATTTTTAGATTTTTAGATTTTTAGATTTTTAGATTTTTAGATTTTTAGATTTTTAGATTTTTAGATTTTTAGATTTTTAGATTTTTAGATTTTAGATTTTTAGATTTTTAGATTTTTAGATTTTTAGATTTTTAGATTTTTAGATTTTTAGATTTTTAGATTTTTAGATTTTTAAATTTTTAGATTTTTAGATTTTTAGATTTTGAGATTTTGAGATTTTTAGATTTTTAGATTTTTAGATTTTTAGATTTTTAGATTTTTAGATTTTTAGATTTTTAGATTTTTTAGATTTTTAGATTTTTAGATTTTTAGATTTTTAGATTTTTAGATTTTTAGATTTTTAGATTTTTAGATTTTTAGATTTTTAGATTTTTAGATTTTTAGATTTTTAGATTTTTAGATTTTTAGATTTTTAGATTTTTAGATTTTTAGATTTTTAAATATTTAGATTTTTAGATTTTTAGATTTTTAGATTTTTTGATTTTTAGATTTTTAGATTTTTAGATTTTTAGATTTTTAGATTTTTAGATTTTTAGTTCTTTAGATCTTTAGATCATCATTCGTTTATTCAGATTCAGATTCGTATTCGATTTCTGCTTGAAATTTGACTCGCCATCTTCGTGAAGACCTAAACTGAACTATTTTCGTGCACGAAAATTACGAAATGTGCAGAGTCTCTTGGAAATTGAACTCTGAACGCTGGAAAACAATAATGATTAAGTTTAGTAAGCCCTTAGGTATTTCAATTGGATATAGTTTGGATTTTATTTCATAATTTTTTTACAAAAAAAAACAAAATGGCGCCCGCAATGTCACTTGGTGCTGGATGGTAGTTCTCCATCTGCGTGCATTGTAGCTGCTCACACGTTTGCTGGAATCAAAAATCGTTTTCATTAGTCGATTCTGTATTAAATTTGGCAGAGTCTGACGTAGCCGAAATTTTAATAGCTCTGAAATTGACTTTCGTGCTTTTTAAACCTTTTTTTTTCGAAAAACCTTTTTGCCCCAACATTTTAGACACAAATACCTATAAAAAAATTCGAAAAAAAAATCAAATTTTCCAACATTTTGAATGAGAACCTGGCCTTGAGTCTCACATCTTTGTACACCAGATACACCCGCCGATTCAAAATAGATCGGCGCACAGGTCTACCCTCAACACACTTTTCTATGCCCCTCTTGCTGCACCGGCCAGCTCTAGAATCGCGCAGTAGACTTCCTGGAATTTCAGATTCCTCGCACTATACGTAATCGATTTGCAGCCGATCTGAAAAAAAGTACCATACCCGACCAACCCGACCATCAGCGGTTCTGAAGAAAAACACCACACCTCACAGCTTTCCTGGCTGCCCCTCCTAATACTCTGCCATGTTTATAATTTGATTTGTTCTCAGGTCAATTGGATTAAAATATAAACCGATTGCAAAGCACGTCAAATCTGGATCTGTTCCATCACAAAATATTCTTAAACCTAAAAATGCAGTAAAAACGTGATTTTGAGAACTATCAACTATTATTATATTATTCACCATTATCTGGAATTAAGTGAAATAAAACACTGACTTGTGTTGATTAAAAACATCGCTACATCGGTTATAAGTAACACCTTTCCAGCAAAAACTTATGATCCATAAGTTACAAGTTTATTGTAAGATGTTTTAAGCACTATTCTCACCCCACAATAGATCCTAGAAAAGTAAGGATACAGTCGTGGTCACCATGGAACTCATCTCTGTAGTTATCGCCAAGCAATCCCAACCAAAGCTAGCACCAACCCATAAATCCGGCCGTCCGGAATCATTCCTCCATCCATCAGTCGCCATCGAAAACCATCATTGATTTGTGGGGCCCCTTCCTGGCGTGGAAACCGCCACTTAAGAAAACTACGATTTGAGGTAAGAAACAAGACACTGTGCCTCCCCCCGACGATGGCCACCGGCAACAGATTAGGAGCCAAGGAAGGGCATGGAAAACGATTTATTTTCCCGCATTAGACGATACATTCCCACCCCATCCCATCGACCTGAACCGGGCAAGGAGAAAATGCAATCAGCTCTAGTTGCGTTGCTGCTGGTGAGTTGAGGTGCACACAAATCCTTCCCTGGCAAAGGGGGCTAGGTTCGTAAAGAAGTCTTTGGCAAGAGCAACAATGCACGGTGCGGTTCCATAAACACACATCATCCCCACGACCAAGTACATTATGTGATTGTGTGTGTGTGCACTTGGTATTACGTCTTGGCAGAGGTGCCCGGCTGCGGTTGAAGAAGATATGTGAAAAGTTGGCGTATCGTATAAATTCTTCGGCTTGTTCCATTGACTTCCGACCAAGACGATATGGCGACGGGAGTAGGTGGGAGGGAGAGTGATTGTGTCCTTGGCTTTCACGGTGGTCTTAGCGTCTTCTTAAAATCGGACCCAATTCAGAGGAAGTGCCGGCAGAATGCAATGTTTTCCGCAAACCGTGCGAGGCAAGGCTTCGGGTGTGAAAGGTACATCCCTTGCCCTGATGTGTACAGTTTGCCTAAACCTAAACCACATTATATTATTAAAGTTGTTTATGTTTCTTCTAATATCAAATTAAGAGTTGGAGATTAGTTACGATGGAGCGTCTATAAATTGCGATAGACTTAAATTGATTCTGGCTGTAGTGCAGAAGCTGCCAGAGGCGAACAGCGACAGATATGGGTTTTCCTCCGTTCGGTCTATTTGACTTCCGAGACGTGTGTCAAGCAGGACGATCGGCAGCAGGCAGGGGACGGACAGAGGGTAGGGGTGCGTGTGTGAGTGGAAAAGTTTGCCCACGGCTTCTTCGTGGTGCTCGCTGGGTGTCCAATGTTACACCGGAGGTGAGTTATTGCGGTTTTCTTTGGAGATTGTCGAGGATGTTTGCGCTGCCTCTTCCCTTCACCGATTGCGGATTCGGAGTGAAGGATTCTTCGTCTATGTATATGAAGTGGCAGCTCCCGATACGGAGGCGATATCCCTTGGCTGTGCGGTCGGGGCTAATTAATTATTTTAATTATTAATATGAATTCGACGCCTAACTAGACTGTTTTGGGATGGAGCTGCGATAGGACAAAGAAGAACACTATCCTGTTGGATCGGTAATGAACTTTGTGGGTGAAGCTCATCAGAGTACAACGTCGAATATCGGAGCAAACTACGCTTCCAAATGACTAACTGATTGCGAGTCATACTCGGTGCAAAGTAAAACGCAGACCAGTAGGTTTGATTCCTGAATCACACACGGATTTGTCACCAAAGTCAATGAGTTTCGTATGCCCGGACTGCTACGATTGACCTATAGATAATTGTTGTTTTTTTCTTCGCATTTCAAGCAGGCCTCTGCACTTAGATCGAAGTAAAGTGAACTGGCGTTGCTGCGTAGATTACGCACCATTTCCTATAAAACGTCACCGCACCGCAAGCACCAACCCCTCACTTTCCATTCGGCATACTGCAAGAGTGTTAATTTGCAAACGCGTCGCTTCGTTCGTTCGTTGACTTGCATCGTCGCATGTCACGTGAATTTTATGAATGAAGCAGGTAATCCAAGGCTACTTAGCGTAAAACTGGCACTGGGGGAATAATTTTGTTCGGACGTCTCCGTGGCTGGAGACTGGTCGCTGCAAATGTGTGCTATATTTTCCTCAGTGGTATCAAGCAAGTACTCACGAGGCTAATTGGATAATCATCGGTAGGGTAGGTGTTCCAGTGCTGGTTATTAATTAAGACAAGTATGGAACACGCCCTAGCCGGAAGATGTAGCCAAAACTGGTTACTCCACCCTAGTTCGTCGGGTTGAAATCGGTGCTGTTCGTTAGCTCTGTTCTGTCATTTTTGACGGGTTGTAAATTAGTTGACCGTTTGATGGGGCAATCGAAAATTACACTGACCTATATCAATTATCTCACTCAGATAATGTTTGGCGTTGAGTGGTTGACAATTGTTGGAAAACTTAACCCATGCTGCGACGGCAAGCCCCTTAAGTTACAAACAAATCTATATTTACGATGCATCTTCTTTTCTTCTTTTTAGCATTTCAAGATTATTGCTTTCACAATTAGCTTATTGCTTGCTCGCAACTTAGTGTTCTAAAGGCACTTCCAGAGTTATTAATTGAAAGCTTTCGATGCCAAGTACCATTTTTTCATTAGTATGACTGTGTGGCAAGAACAATCATACGCTATGCCCCGGGAGTCGAGAAATTTTCCTTAACGAAAAACTCCTAGACCAAACCGGGAATCGAACCCAGCCACCTCCAGCATGGTGTTGCTTTATAGCTGAGCCTTTACCGACTGAGCTAAGGGAGGGCCCGATAGGGTAGGGAACGGCTTAATCAGGCGTCACTATTTTAATCAGTTGTTAGGAAATAGGTCTATAACTCCTACATTTTCCAAATTATTTCTTTTTAATGATACGATCATAAGCTTTATCTATTGGGCCAATGATTCGATGTATCAATCATGATTGATTACCAATTTATTACTGTCATTTTGAAGATTCAAAATACATCATCTAGAAACCATCAGTTTCTGACCTGCTGAAGAAGTTCGCTCAAATGTTGCCCTTGTGTATTTTGCATTTGCATCGCGTGTACCGGAGAGCATGTCTTCATCAGCTCTCTCCCACAACTAGGCTTGTTGCCAGAATGTGATGTTGAACATTGAGTTAAATTTATTACATATATTAAGATAATCTGAAATCGCTTTTTAATTTTTTACATATTAAGATACTCTGAAATCGCTATTTATGCTGACTTCATTCTAGACAATGAAAACGAGTGCATCTTACTACCAGTCGTTGGGGAGAATGAAACATTGCAGCTTATTTTCAACTGCAGGCTTGGGGCTCAATCAAATTAACCATGTAACAAAATTGCTATTTAGATTTTTTATTGACAAATATTCAGAAAGATTGATTGATTGATTAATCTTTATTAGGGAGACTTTCAGCCGTTGGCTGGTTCGTCTCTCAAGTATCCAGGAAGACTTCTGTGTAAGTAAATCTATTTTTCCATTATGGAAAAATGAAGCTTTTCACACAACAATTGAGTTTTCCTTATTTGTTCATGAATACGAAAAACCCAACGACTATGAATATGAAGAGGTCTTTCAATATCATTTGGCAAATTATGATATCATAAGACACAAACTTAACGGAATTGATTGGCAAACGATCCTTAAGAATGAAGCAAATGTTGAAACTTCTGTTGAGGTTTTCTATAAATTATTGTTTGAAATAGTAGTTGAACAAGTACCACTCAAAAAAATTAGGCGACAAGGTAATTCGAACCACCCAGTTTGGTATAATAAAGAAATAAAAAAATTAAAAAATCGGAAGCAAAAGGCCCACAAAATGTACAAAAGAGATGGTAACAGTAGTAATCTGACATACTATTTGAAGGTTTGCGATGAACTGAATCTAGCTATTAGTAATGCATATGATGAGCATAATTCAAAAACCGAACTTGAAATTAAGTCTTGTCCAAAAATATTCTTCAATTATGTTAAAACTAAGCTGAAATCTGACAATTTCCCATCTAGAATGCATCTTAACTCAAACTTTGGTGATAACGCGGAAGAAATTTGCAATCTATTTGCAACATTCTTCCAAGAAATCTATACCACGTTTGATGAAGAAGATCGCGATTATGAATATTTCAATTTCTTCCCAGAATTTTCAAGGGACATTGGAGTTAGCCAAGTCAAATTTCAAGACATCTTGGAAGGTTTGAATAAATTAGACGTTTCCAAAGGTTCTGGTCCTGATGGAATACCACCCGTATTTATGAAGAACTTAGCATTAGAACTTACAGCACCTTTTTTTGGCTTTTTAATATGTTATTGGAATCTGGGATCTTCCCCAAACTTTGGAAAAGTTCCTATCTAGTACCTATTTTTAAAAGTGGAAAAAAATCGGACATTTGTAACTATCATGGAATTGCCATTATTTCCTGCATTCCTAAACTTTTTGAAGCAATTATCAATGAAAAATTGTTTTCTCAAATCAAAAACAGACTGACTAACAAGCAACATGGATTCTTCAAAGGACGATCAACTAGCACAAATTTATTGGAATTCGTCTACTACTCACTGATAGCAATGGACAATGGCAACCATGTAGAAGCTCTTTATACAGACTTCAGCAAGGCTTTTGATCGCATTGACATACCCATGCTTCTATTCAAATTGCGAAAAATGGGAATTGAGGCAGGAATCCTCAGATGGCTCGAATCCTATCTTAATAACCGTCAACAAATAGTTAGATTCAAAGGGAAGAAATCAAATCCTATTAAGGTCACTTCTGGAGTCCCCCAAGGCTCTCACTTAGGTCCTCTTTTATTCATTTTGTATGTAAATGACATTTCCTTTATTCTCAAAAACATTAAATTTCTTATTTACGCTGATGACATGAAACTATTTTTAGAAATACGAAACAAAGAAGATATCATAAGTTTGGCATTGCCCGGGTAATGATGCCTCCAGAGCACGACTATTGGATACCCTTGTGGCCCGAGGTAGACAACCCTTCCGCGAAGTAAGAGATGTTTTGGGAATGCGTGATCTTCCCTACATGCAAGCGATTTACGAATTCCTTTGTTTGTCTGATCTAAGAGTGTAATGTCATCACCCCCTCCCTTTCACGCTAGTAAATTCCCTGCCATTGTGTCCCAGTTATATTATCCTTTTGTTTCCGTGCTACTTGTACCTGCCCAGCAAGCTGTGGTCACCCATCTGCAGCTTAGTTCCTGTAAGGGACTACAGAGACCGAGGATTTGGAAGATGTCGCAACCATGAGCAGCAACAAATACCTGAAATAAGTTACCTGCCTAGCCCCTTCCAAACAATAATGTGACCCATTAACCTCGAGCTAGCCACGAGTAATTGGCACCCCTCTTTACTAAAATCGAAATAGAAAAATTGTTAATTACAATATTGAATATCGGCTCCGCAAAGTGTTACACACGTCTGAGCCTAATAAATAAACGAACTGATTAAAAAAAAAAAAAAAAGAAGATATCATGACATTCCAGAAAGAAATCAATGATTTCTATATTTGGTGCAACAAAAGTCTTTTACAGCTGAACGTAAAGAAATGTAATTCGATAGCTTTTAGTAGGAAACGAAACACCCCAGACATAACTATCAATCTAGGGATTCAGCCAGTTGAAAAATGTAAAAGAACAAGGGATTTAGGAGCTATCTTGGACTCGAAACTAACTTTCATTGAACATTACAATACTATCATCAACAGAGCAAATAATATGCTTGGATTTATAAAACGTTTTTCTTAAAATTTTCATGATCCGTACACAATAAAAACATTGTACATTGCATAGGTGAGGTCAATACTGGAATATTGTAGCGTGGTTTGGTCACCATTTTCAGTCACCCATGAAGAACGACTAGAATCGGTACAGAAGCAATTTTTACTGTATGCACTTCGTAAACGGACAAGGTTTCCGTTGATTCAGCAGAACTTCTGTCAAAACTTAATTTTTACATACCGTCGCGGCAAGTACAAAATAGAAATATATTTATTACAAGCCATCATCGTACAAATTACGCCAAATTTGTACCTCTGAATCAGTTGATGGCAACTTACACTAAGCATGGAGAAAATGTAGACTTTACTATGACCAAAACAAAACTAAAACAATACTTCAATTCAATTAGATAATGACGAACGATTCAACAAATTAAAAATGCAAATCTGATGTGTTAGTTTTCTAAGGCGTACTGTATATGTAAGTGAAACATAAAATGTAAACACTATTGTAACAAAACGGTCTACTATTGATTGACGACAAATAAATAAATAAATAAATAAATTTCATGTTTCTTCCAGTCATTGTAGGTTGATCTATGCTTATGATTATATTGTCCATCATCTGGCACTATGATATACGATAAAAAAATGTGTCGGAGCTGTTCAATAGTACTCAATGATAAATAACGCTTCGCTGTTGAGCGGCAGCTATGGCATCACTGTTGCTTTTGAGAGAGCCCATGTTTCCTCTTTTCTTTGTTAACCATGGATATAGCGCACCGGTAATGTAACGTGAAGCCTGCTGTCTCTTGCATTTGTTTGTTTTTAAACGAAGCATCCCGTTTGTCGTCCCAGTCGCTTTGGCTAACATTTGCGTGAGAGTAAATGAAATAAGAAATACACATTGCCAATCTAAAGATCAATGACATACTAAAAGTTTGGTCGTGTACGTCTGTGTCATAACCTGCTAGGAGACGAGTTTGTGGTCGTAGCAATCGACATGTTTTGGTTGATTGTTTTCGAAAGCAGATGGGTAAAACGAACGAGCGGGTTGAGAAAATTGACGTTTGCAGCAAATCGTGAACTATTTAATTTCGCCTTCACACACATGCACGGAACGTGGAGGAGGCGAATGAACCACGAATTGCACCAGTTGCTGGGAGAACCTCCCATCGTACACATCGCAAAAATCGGTCGACTACGATGGGCTGGGCATGTCGTAAGAATGTCGGACGACAGCCCTTTGAAAATGGTTCTCGAAAACGAACCGACGGGTACAAGAAGAAGGTGCGCGCAACGAGTAAGGTGGATCGATCAAGTAGAAGGCGACCTGCGGACTCTTCGAAGACAGCGAGGCTGGCGAGGTACAGCCATGGACCGATTACAATGGAAACAACTTCTGTGTACAGCAGAGGCAACACCGGCCTTAGTCTGATTGGTAAGAGTAGGTAAGGTACACATGCACGGAATCGCACTCATACAATATTGTTAGTTTATGTACAGATTGGGGAGCTGAAGAAACCATGTTTTTAATCCGAAAACAATCCGCATGTTTTTATAAAGTCCCTGCAATTGGGAACATTATTCCATGGCTATGGGATTTTCTCAGTCTAATGCTCGTTGCTGAAGGTATGTTCCGATAGACCAGACGTAAGCAGAGGGATTAATGTCTAAATATTGGCAGTTCTAATTATAGATTACATACAGCTTCATCAAATGTCTTAGCAAAACCCCCCCCCTCCCTTTTTCTTTTCTATTTTTTTATATTTTATTATATTTATAATATAATAAAAACAACACCGACAATGTGTATTTTTTTTTACAAATAAAAAAAAAAAAAAAAAACAAACAACCCACCCGCCCCGCCCCCCCCCTCCACCAACCACAAAAAAAATATTTTAAAAAAAATAAAAAATAAAAAAAAAAAAAAAAAAAAAAAACAAATAATAAAAACACCACGAGGAAGAAAGAAGAGAACACACAACACCAAACAAAAAAAAAAAAAATTTAACACAAAACATAAATTTTCCCCCCCTTAATTTACCAACCCAAACCAAACAAAAACAAAAAATTTTTTACAATCCTCCCCACAACCCCCCCCCCCCCCCCAAAAAATTTTTTAAAATTACACGAGAGATCCCATTAATTTATGCCAAATCTAGCATTCCCTTTCAACCTTACCTTACCAATCAGACTAAGGCCGCACAGTGGCCGAAAGCCGGTCATAATCTATAAAATTTGGGTCTTTATTTTTGGCATTGTATATTTTTCTTAGGTTTCTCATATATTGAATTACATTTTCTCCAAATTTCGTGCGGATTGGATGAGTTTTCGATTTTTGGCAGCACTTTGAACATTCCTGTGTCGTACAATTTTGGTGATTTTCATATCTGAAAACCACAATATTTAGGTTTGCTTGATATGCCTGTAACTCTTTCAATTTTCAACCGATTTGAGCAAACAAAGCTTCAATTTGAAGGAAAATGATTGAAGTTTATTTTTCATACCAATACATTTGTTAAAATGGCTCCAAACTATTTTAAATTATTCGTAATATATGCTTAAAAATTACAATTAACCTACATTTCTTTACAAATGTTCACTGTACAACCTGGTGAAACAGTACGAAAAGGTGGGATAGTGTGAATTATATAGGAAATTATCTCTACTTTCCGAATTGCTAGGCCCCATTTTGCGCATCGTTGCGCAAATATGCTAAAAAATGATTTTAATTTGTTCGGCCGTTGGTGGATATGGAGACGCATGGTGATCAACATCATCATCATGTTCATCAAAGATTAATAAATCCCGAACTTCTTTTGGCAAATCGATTTTCGGTTTCGGCTTGTTGTGTCTGTAGCTAGACACAACCGGATCCGATGCAACCAACAATCCACGAAACACGTCTCCGTTTGTCCTTTCACGTGATCCTTTCCAAGCATTACTTGCGCGCGTTCGTCGAATCTCCTTATTCATACTTTCTTGGGCTTCTTCTGAGAGCTTTCCGATGGGAATCGAAGAGCGATCGATAATGTCACTTCCGTGGATCAACAGTTTGTGAACCGTTGTAGGCATGTGAAACCAGCCATATAGCTTCACGTAATAAAAAGCGGTTTCTGTAGCATAAGATTTGAATTTCGAAACATTAATCCTTTTACCACTAGAAATGGCTGTTAGTAGCGTACGAAATCGGACTATCAAATCCAAATCAATGCCCGTAATTTCAGAAGAGACTTCCGCATTGGCAAAAAATCGCCTTGCCGTGTTGCCGTTGTTACTTGTGCCGAGACCAGAACGTGGCTTGTCCACGTGTAGGCCCAGTCTGCTGAAAAACTCCTTTTGAATGCGTTGTTTGGTGCTGTTGAACAGCTCAATATGAGCCGTTTTCACCCATTTGCAGAATTCCAGCCTATATGCAATATGCAGCAAACACTCAAAACATCTCATCAAACAATGTAGACTGCTCAAGCCATGATCCAGAAAATCACTGTTCACAGATTTCTTCAACATTTTTTCAACGTCATTAAATTCTGCGGATGTTGATTTGCAAAGATAACACCTTTGCGCAGATGATGTGTTTGTTATGGCGTTTATAGTTTTACCATCAACCATACTCATAACAAGTTCAAATTTGACGTTAAGTTCTCTACCGTTAACATTTACAATAAAAGGCTGTAACTTTGAAATTGCATTTTTCATCCGGTCGTATTCTTGACGGGTCGTATCGACAGTTTCCTTTGCCAGTTGTAGAGAAACTGGTCTACAATACCGAGTCGATGATGGAAACAAGTTTTCCCAAATGACAATTTCCCCTTGAAACAGTTTTAGTGGAACAAGTGATGTCAAAATTACGTTTGCGTCTGAGTTTTCCAAACTTTTAAATGTTTGATTGTACTCACTTAGCGTAGTTCCATCCATCCCCCATTTCAGAACAAGCCGCAAATCGTCATTAGGTAGATTAGTAAAATTGAACTGCACAAGACTAATTAATCTTGAAACAGTATGATTTAAAAGTTGCTGTAAATCAATTCTGCAAAGACCTTCTGAAATTTCGAAGTACTGATCTGGAGGATAGCACTTCTTTTTAGCAGCAGAGATTGAGTCATATGGTGGGTATATGGTTTTTGCAGGCTCTCTTACGATGTTGTAGCTACGCTTAGATAGCTTTGCATCAACAAATACAGCTAAAGCTTGTTCATCAGATAGCCTTTGCGTAGAGACACCAGTCTTCAGAATGCCTGCAACTTCCTTCTGCCCATCAGCACGCAAAGCCACCTCAGTAGCAAACTTCAACTCACCTATTATAAAGTTATAAAGAAAAAAAAAAACATTTAAGTTAAAGAGAAAAAAAAATACAAAGTAAGAGCAATAAGAACGTACTAAAGCTACATGTACGACGCAATTCTTCCGTTCTTCGACGCTTACTTCGGTTGCTGCAATCACCGAATTCTTTTGAAGGTCGACCACCTTGATTGACATTTGCTTCTGATGTTGATGAACTAGGTCCAGAAAGTACAAAAAAATCGTCGAGCCAATCACCATTTTCCTTTAAAAAGCGATCCTTTTTCCGTTGTGATTTACTCCATCGACGCAAGAACTCTCGAAAGAATATTGATATTTGCTTCTCATATTCTTCATGAATGGTTCCTCCTACAAATCTTTCTATGTAGTTTTCAATAGCAGTACGTTTATCGTTCGAACTCGCTATATCAAGAACCGGATCCAATATATTTTTTCTTTTTAAGAAAATTTCTAATTAAATAAAAAACGAAAGCTTAAACACATTTAATGACATAGGAGAAAAAATATTGATTACCGATTGGTGTCGAGCACATCTTTGATGAGAAAGAAAACTTGTATTTTTTTTTTAAATTGACTTCCGTCCGATTAAGTGCACCGGACCTTTTCAACTTTGTACAATTTCAAAGTTCATACACAAAATGCAAGTATTGGTGTTCGAACGAGCCTGTCGAATCCAATGAGCATTTATACAGGGTGAGGAAGAAGATTAACTGCAAGCGTATTAGTAGACCGCAAAAAATTTAGTGATGTAATTATTTGCATGGGCGCTTATGGGAGCTCGCTTGTATGTAGTTGTGACACATCTTGTATAACGAGCTTCTCTTTCTCCGTGGCTGTTTGCCATTCGGGACTACGAAGGTGCTGATGTTTGCGTGAAGTTTGCGTGCAGAGTTGCCATATATATAAGATTTATCTGTATTATACACCCCCCCTTCAAACTATATGCAATTAATTTCAACTTACTAGATAACCCTTCTTTTGTAGCAATACAATTGACGGTTTAATTTTTTTTTTCATATTGCTAAATCTGTTGCGTATGCATTTCCTACTACCCACCTCCAACCTAGAGAACAATAAATAAAATAAACTCAACCCACTCCCTCCCCCCACCCCTTATGCTCTAGAGTGTAGACTTAAAATGAATAAACAATTTATGACTGACTTCACACACTTAATAGTCCACTGGCTGACGATAATAGGTTAAAGTATTACTAAATCCGTCAATTACCCTATTAAAATTATTTTTGATTACGTTGAAATTCTACTGAAAAAGGGTTTCAAATTTTGTATGAACTGAAAAAATATCATACTCGTAAGAAAGGTTCAGTTGCACTTTAGAGAGATTATCTTCCATTTAAAATAATTGTTGATGTCAAAAATCAACTCAACACCCCAAAATTTACTAAATATGTAATTTTCAGGCCGATATACAAACATTTTAGGTTTCGTCCGACTTTTATAAGAACAGCCGCCACTGTGCACTAGCTGAACCCGGTGCGTGCGCTGCTACGCTTGCAACTAAATGAAGGAAAATTTGTGTTTAAGTAACCTGGATAATTCTCATTTTTGGTAGAAATTTGTGTTTCATTTGTATGGGATCCCTCCCTTCCAGAGGGGGGTGGTTTCTCAAACCACCATACAATCATTGCCTTCAAAACCCCCCACATGCCAAATTTGGTTCCATTTGCTTGATTAGTTCTCGAACCATCACACTGGGCTCATCGATTATAATAAAAATTTGAGTTTCATTTGTTGATGCCCCTCCCCCCTCCTTCAGAAAGGGGAGGGGTCTTGAACTACCATAGAAACATTCTTGCTTTCAAATACCCCCACATGCCAAATTTGATTCGATTTGCTTGATTAGTTCTCGGGCTATGAAGAAATTTGTGTCTCATTTGTATGAGAGCGCCCCTTCCTAAGAGAGTAGGGGTCTCAAACAATCATAAGAACCTTCCCCAGCCCCAAAAACCCCTTCATATAAATTTTCACGTTGGTCGGTTCAGAACTTTCCGAGTCTATAAGGGTCTGACAGACAGAAATTCATTTTTATGTATGCAGAAATCTAGCCTCCAAATATGGTTGGGGGTTATGCTAAAAGTGGTTTCATTTACTTAATTAGTTCTCGAGTTATGCAGAAATTTGCTTTTTATTTGTATGGGAGCCCCCCCCCCTCTTCAAAATGGGGAGGGGTATTGAACTGCCATAGAAATATTTCTTGCCTCCAAAAACCTCAACATGCCAAATTTGGTTTCATTTGCTTCATTAGCTCTCGAGTTATGCAGAAATTCGTGTTTCATTTGTATGAGAGACCCCTCTTTCAGTGAGCGGAGGAGTCTCAAACTACCATAAAAACATTTCTTGCCTACAACAACCTCTACATGCCAAAATTGGTTCCAGTAACTTGATAAATTCTCGACTTATTCAGAAATTTGTGTTTTTTTTTGTATATGAGCCCTCCTTTCAGAAAAGGGAGGGGTCTCGAGTCACCTTAGAAACATTTCTTGCCTTCAAAAACCTCTATCTGCCAAATGTGGTTCCATTAACTTGATTAGTTCTCGAGTTATGCAGAAATTTGTGTTTCATTTGTATGGGAGCCCCCCCCCCCCCCCCCACCAGGGAGAGAAGAGGGGTCTCGAACCACCGTAGAAACATTTATTGTCTTTAAAATCCCCGCAAGCCAAATTTGGTTCCATTTGCTTGATTAGTCTAGAGTTATGAAGAAATTTCAGTTTCATTTGTATGAAAGCACCCCTTCTAGGAGAGGGGAGGGGTCTCAAACCACCATAGAAACATTTTTCGCCTCCAGAAAACCCCACATACCAAATTTGGTTCAATTTGCTTGATTAGTTCTTGAGATATGCAGAAACTTCTGTTTCATTTGTATGGGAGCCTCCCTTTCTAGAGAGGGGAGGGGTCTGAAACTACCATAGAAACATTTCTTGCCTCCAAAAACTTCCGCATGCTAAATTTGGGTTCCTTTGCTTGATTAGTTCTCGAGTTATGCAGAAATATGTGTTTCATTTGTATGGGAGCCCCCCCTTTCAGATGAGGGAGGGGTCTCTTACTATCTTAAGAACCTTCCCCGGCCCTAAAAACCCTGCATACAAATTTTCACGCCGATCGGTTCAGTAGTCTCCGAGCCTATTAGGGTCAGACAGACAGACAGACAGACAGACAGACAGACAGACAGACAGAAATCCATTTATATATATATATCGTCGTAAGAAATATTATTTGAAATTTCAACGTACAAATAAGACTCAGACCAAAAACCAAAAAAATAGCAAAATACCAAAATACGGAACTGCATCCCACCACAGACACGATGACCCCCTATCCAAACAAATTTGAGGAAGTTATTCACCTTTCTAGAAGGAAAAGCTGAACAACTTCCCCAAATTTTTTTAACCAACCGGTTTTTCACCCCCGATGTTTGTTGGGATATGCATTGTTTCAACGCATATTGCATTGTTGAAAGACAAAATTCATGGTTATCATTAATTTATAGCTAAAACAGGATGAAAATATCCGTTTTTATCAGCATTTATGTGTTTACAGTCAACTTTCCATATCTCGATATTTAAGGGACCATTGAGATAAGGAGAGATCGACATTCAGAAGAGGACACATTGAATAAATTTGTTTAAAATGACTTTACAAAGATAACTGCACTCGAAAATGTTGATATTATTGCTTGAATTAGTTGAAAATGAGAGTTGAAAGAAATAGAACAAATTTTCGCATTATTTTCTGCCGCACCCTGTAACAGCAACCGATAAAGGCGCGTCTCCATCTCAGCAACAGTTCAGAGCTTGTACCGCCTACGCTATTGTGTGACCTGGTTTATGCTATGCTATGCTATGTCTTAAAACATTTTTTAATTCAAAGAATATTGCATTGTTCGACCAAATTACCCGACTTACATTTAGTAGCCTTCTAGCGTAGTAGCTTGTGTGGTTTTTAATCAATGCGCTGTATTTTCATTGGCCCAAATTTTGTAAAACCGCTTTCGTTAGAACCTTAATCCCAAAGAAACAAAGTGTCTTCGTTCTTTGTTGACGGCGCCAACTACGACCACGATGGATACAAACGGTATGAAATCGATTGCATCTCTTCACAAGTCAAGTGGAATGACAGTTAAGACTGTATTCGATGAAATTTGGACACACAAAATAGGTCACCAAAAATTTTCCTTGAGCCCGATTCTTTTCAAACTTTCTGGAAATAAAGTACTACTAAATGGTTAAGTTTTGACATCATTGGTTTATTGAACCTCTTCTCCCAACCCAAATGCCCGCACCTTTGCCTTGACCCCTTTCATCAAATTTTGGGCAATGATAGGACCGACTTGCTTACTTACTTTTAACCACACTTTCTTTAGTTCAAGTTCATTTTCTATCAGTTTTGGAGTTTTAACGAGCTTTGCCTTCATGATTGCCCAAAATTTTTCAATTGGGCGAAGTTCCGGAGTGTTTGGAGGGTTGACGTCTTTTGGTACAAAAACTACATTATTATCTTTGTACCAGTCTAAGACGGGCCGGGCATAGTGGCAAGATGCCAAATCCGGCCAAAACAGTGTCGGGCCATCGTGAGATCTCAAGAAGGGCAGAAGTCGGTTTTGGAGGCATTCGTCCTTGTAGATTTGTCCGTTGACGGTCCCAGAGGTGATGAAGGGCTGACTCATTTTGCCACATCCGCAGATCGCTTGCCAGACAAGGAATTTTTTGGCGAATTTCGACAGTTTCTTCTTCCGTACACTCTCCGGAACGGCCAACTTAGAGGTGGCGACGTAGTGTTCCTGTCCTGGCATTTGTTTGGTGTCGGCTTTAATGTAGGTCTCATCGTCCATCACAATGCAGAACGGTTTTGTGAGCCACTCCTGTACAGTTTTCTTGCACGAGTTTTGGCCACCGAGTTCTGTTTATCGCTCCGGTTCGGTGCCTTCTGGACCTTGTACACATGTAATCCAGAACGTTTCATTGTTTTCTGCACAAAACAAACTGAAACTTTTGCCTTTTTCGCAACATCCCTGATCGAAATGTTGGGATAACGCTTAAATTGGTTCAATACCATCCTGGCCTTCTCCGGATTTGATGTGCCACGTTTTTTGCCACTACCATTTTTCCGCTTGGTTGTCTTACGGTCCTTGAACGTTTTGATCACATGAGATACGGTTGAATGTGCGATTCCGAGCTGTTTTCCGATCCATCGATGAGAAGCGTTTGGGTTTTCGAAGTGAGTGCCCAAAATTTGTTGGCGCACTATTTCTTCATTCGAAGCCATCACTGAAATCACTCGACCGATTTTCACGAAACTCATTACACAATTGACACAACACAATGAAATACATTCAGTTAAAATTTCAATAATTTTTACCCACACGCTAAAAAGTTACGAACAATTGCGTGTGTCCAAATTTCATCGAATACAGTCTTTAGACCCAGCTTATTAACTTGAACGCTTTGGTTTATGATCTCGTTTATTTTACACATAAATAATTTGAATTTAAGTTTCAACCCAGAATTTTGAAAGAACTCTTCTTCATTATAACCATCGCTAATGAGCATGGGGGACCCTGTATTGTTTGCATTTAATAAGCAAATATCCAACATTTCCGGCGCCAAACAAATAAATCAAACCTCGTAGTTTTGCGACCGTTCCCAGTCAACATTGGTACCCTTTCAGTCATCAGTAAATTGAACGACGCACGCTCCCTCTCCGTCTGATAAAGAAGTAATTTAAATATTCTATAAATTCTCAAATTTACCAGTTCCTTTCACTTGCACTCAAAGCTGACATTCTTCAGGTGCATGGGCAGGAGGAGAAGGGTTCGGTTCATTATTATTACTATTATTATTTTCGGAAATATTTTCCTATTAAACTTGTGCGGAAGGCGACTGACTCGTTCATTTTCTTCGCGAAAAGGATTTCACTAGGCACTTGTGCAAACACACGGCAGGCAAACTATCGCCAAACTTTCGACGCGTACACACCACCCTCTCCATTGGTAAACAAAGCATCCCCCATCGTGTTCCCAAAAATCCTCTCAAAGTAGGCGAAGGCATCATCACGCGGGGAGGTTTGATTAGACCGACGACTCTCTGTCCTGTCTTCGAACACGAAGCAAGGGGTCTCCAAATGGCTACGTTACACTTCGAATGTCTAATTTAATTGAAAACAGATCCCATCCTGGAGACCCCCTGATTAGAAGAAAGCGCTTCAGTCAAAAGATGAAGACTCCTTACCCAAAATCCGATTCTTGATTGCCGAGCCCTGTGAGTGGAATGGGAACTATGTAGTAGTGCAAGATGCCACACCGAAGACATCCGAGGTAAATTTATTAACACCAAACACTTGCAGGAAAATCCTTAGCCCACCACCCTCTCTACCTGTCACCAGGCCACTCATGAACGACGACGGCCATGTGTTCCGTTCTGGCATCGATAAATATGTACAGTTTGTCTCTCGTACCTTGAGCGGTTCATTGAAGGTCCTCCTCACGTGCTCGGGTGTGGAGAGACATAAATTATATCGAATTTCATTTTCCATACGCGTACGTCGCACGACTCGATGATTCCTGTATGTGAGAATAAAGACGACAAGCATTCTTAAGACACAGGGCCATGTGGATGAAATTTCGAACGAAGTAGGCGTCGATGTTTCTGACACCTCTTCGAATACTCTGGGCACCATTCAAAAGGATTCATTTGAGCTCAAGTGGGTCTTGATTAATTGCCGGGAAGACATCCGATGGCGTGCCTTAATTTCGGCATCCAAGGATATTTGTTTGCATAGAAAAGATTTTCGAAAATTTCCATTTGACTGCCTGATTAATGCTAACCAATCGTAGGGAAATTGCACACACAATTGACATCGATTTTCAAACTCCGATCCAACAAGCAATCTATGGTGTGCCCTTAACCTCTGAGATCCATCGCTGCATAGAGGAAATCGCAGCATAAGCAACCCACTCAGAAGACGGTACGTGGCACTGTTTTCATTTAAGATTAATTTTCTAATTACATAAAATCACAATCGGAACATTCCTCCACAAGACAACAACGGCAGCGACTACGGCGACGACCTTCTGGTTCGGTGCATCCCGGGATACAGAACGATGTACGTTCGTTTGGCTTTGGATGAAAATTAATCTCGATTTTACCTCAATTTCCAGCGTACTAACAACAGCCAACGCCAACGGTAGCGAAACGATGGGAATTATATCTGGGACGAACCGTTCGTTGCCTCCGGGTAGACGGAATACGCAACATCTGAACAAATTGGATGGAAGTTTGCTATATCTCTTGTGGAATTGAGAGCGAGTTCGTCAAAGTTATTGGTAGTGTGCGGAGGATGAAGTAGCATATACTTTGTGAAGTTTTAGAAATCGAAAAACCACTTCACGACCACCAAATTCGAATTAAAATCGACGCCAAATGTTCAGCAAATGTGTCTTCTCATGAAACATTGAATATTGCTGAATATGTTAAGAAGACGAAATCATCATTTTCTGCCTGCTTATAAAGTGTGCATGGGAAAAAAACGGACTGATTTGCCATGCCATTATTTTCCCCTGCATCTGGTGATGAATCCACTTATGCATCGCCAATCGTCGCAGCCAGTGCATCATCCTTACACTGATTTTTTGAATTTCTCTAATTTATTTGGTTCAAATGAAAGTAAACACACTGTAGTCTTTTTTGGTATCTTATTTTTCATATTCTTTTCATGTTTCACTTATGGAATAATATCTAAAAAAAAGAGTTCGACTTGGAGAAAAAAATAATTCATTCGTGTTGAAAAAAAAACAGTGACAAAAAAAGTGCCCACTTCATTTTGGCTCCCGGGAAGATACATTTAAGTAAAAGAAAAGCATTTTATTAATGTATGTGTCCTCCTTCGGCCTTCAGGACCAGCTGCAGGTGCTTCGGCATGCTCTCCACCAGCTTCCTTAGGTGCTGTGGATCATGCTCTTCCCAGGCGCGCTTCAGGGCTTCAAAATAGTTGAATTTATTGGTAACACCAGTTTTGTCAACCCTGGCATCTACCCAGGTAAGTATGATGCATAAATAGTGCATATTTCAATGCTTATTGGTTACCTGGGTAGAACCGCCCACAAATTCTCGATGGGATTGAGGTCCGGGCTTTGCGGAGGCCATTCCAGCGGTTTAATCCAACAAGACCGGAAGAAAGACTTGGTCTTTTTGGCAGCATGCTTCGGGTTGTTGTCCTGCTGGAATACGAACTTCTCTTCAAGACCGGTCTGGATGAGCGAAACCTCCAGATTTTCTCGCAGGATGTTGATGTAGGAATCTGCCATCATTATCCCGTCGATTTTCACGAGGCTATCCACTCCACCCCACGAAAAACACCCCCAGACCATCACATTTCCTCCTCCATGCTTCACCGTTCCTTGGATGTGGCGCTCCTGAAGCTCCTCACCTGATCTAAACCACACACGAACCCGCCACTTTCGATTAAAAAGCTCGAATTTTGATTCGTCCGTCCAGAAAACCAGAGTTTTTCAGAACTCTACGGGCTTATCAGCATGCTCAATAGCAAACCTGAGCCGTTTGGCTTTGTTTGCCTTGCTGATAAATGGACGCTTCCGGGCAGCTTTGTTAATCAGCCCCTGACAGTTCGACCAGAAACTGATAGCTGAAGGGTTTCCTGGATCTCACGGACAGTTACTTTTGGGCTTTTCTTGACTTCGCGCATGATCTTGGTGTCCGTTCGTGTATCCGTTTTGCGCTTCCTGTCTCTGCCTGGACGATCCACCATTGATCCCAACGTTTTTTGTTTCAGTAGAATTTTCCCAACCGCTGCTATCGTGTGAGGGAAGCTATGCAATCGACTATTCGCGATGACATCATCGAAAAGCTGCGAAAGATATTTCTTAGGCTGGGAATATTTTCGATCCTTGTTTCTAATAATGCAATATTTTGAACATTTTAAGTCAGAATATGGATGATTTGAAATCAAGTGCCACAGAACAAACGATCGCCGATTTTTCATCCAGAACCTGCTACGGGACGATCTAAGCTGGATAACAGCGTTCTGGTTAAGACCGCTGAAGGGAAGCTGTACCGAAGAAATTCCTCCCATTTGAAAAAGTTAGTCAGTCATCATGAAGTTGAAGGAACTCTACACGCATAAAAATCACTCTGCTTTGAAGCAACAAAATATTTTGTTGCTATTCAATACAAGGTGTCTATTTGTTTCAATTCATAACAAAGTTCCAAATCAATTCAAAATTGCATTCAAGTCAAACCAATCAAATTATTTAAAGTAATCACCACTTTGTGATAATCAATTTAATAATATTCGATTTATATTTATATATCACAATTATTTTAAACTAAAGTGGTTAATTTATTGTTTTAACCAAATATTTTAATGAGCACACATACGCCTTTGCCGACAACTCGAGTTACATCGAGCACTCCGTTTTCCATTGCTTACCCAGTAGTGCCAGAAGGCGCAGTTGAAGAGCCAAGAGGAGAAATAAAACGTCCATTTCGTTTTGGAGACTACACACCAAATTTCCAAAATTATGTTCGGTACTTTTTTTTGCCGAATTCGATCTGTAAATCACAAATTTCACCGAAAATTTCGTACAATATGACATTTTACAAAAATCCAGCAATCAAACAAATAGAATTTCTATAATTTACAGAAAACTACCGAAAATTGTAAAAACAAACTACCGATCGAAACTGTAAATGGCTGCAGCTCCGCAACACTGTTAAAACAAATTACGATTGTACTTTAAATTAAATCTTTTGCAAATAAACTGTATAGAAGTACCGAACGGATTGTAAATTTATTCCATGTGTCAAACTCGATCTTATCCCGCCATTTCAAAGTTGAATGTTGGCCAGTTCTGTTGAGTTTTACGGTGCAGCCAAAAGTGAGTGCCAAAAAGGGCTGCAAAATGGTGAGTAGACACCTGGGATGGAGCGTGCGTCCCCGCAACATTGCTATGGTCCTCACAAGTTCCTACCTCATGCTTCCACGGGTCAAGAGATGACAAAGACCGCCAGCTAAGGGTTGCGTACATAGCTGGTAATGCAGCCTGGGCACTGTTGTCCTTCTGACTTCAGCTAGATTGAGGAGGTGTGTGCCGAGCGTCTGTCCACCAAGGAGATGCGGCTCAAACAGCGTCTGTCCTGGCATCCAGCGGTTGTGTAAAAAAACGCTATATCACGTCAACTATACAGGGTGCGGCAGAAAATAATGCGAAAATGTTCAAACTTGAGTATTGGGTTAATTCGTGTAGCTAGTGACTAATTTCTGTCGAAAGTGTATTTGTTTATGTTTACTTTCAAGTGCTGCATCCAAACATTCTATTTGTTTTATTGCAAATTCGTCAAAATGTTCGCGAAAGAAGTGATCACCAGTTTGTAGCTCGCCCAGAAGAAGCCGAAAGAGATTGCAAAGGTGGTAGGGTGCCATTTGGGAACAGTTTACCGCATAAAAAAGTCCCTGCAGGATTTTCCTAAGCAGTGGAAGCCGGGAAGCGGACGTCCGCGCTTTGCACGCACGCCGAACGTGATCAAATCGGTCCGTGCAAAAATTGCTCGCAACCCGGTGCGTTCCATAAGAAAACTTGCAAAGGAAGCCAATATTTTGGAGAAATCCATGCAGAGAATCATCAAAGAAGACCTGCATGCATCTTCCAGAGCCAGAGTGAAACGCCACTTGATTACGGACCGGGTCAAGGAACTACGAGTGACTCGTTCCAAGAAATTGCTTTCCTTGTTGAAGAAGAAAAAAAAATGATAATCCTGTTCTCCGACGAAAAGCTTTTCAGCATGCTGTGGCCAACAGCCGCACGGACCGGATCATTTCACCGCAGAAAATGGAGAACGTTCCGGAAAAAGTGAAATTCAAATTTCAAACCAAACATCCGGCTGTTGTCATGATGTTTGGCTTGGTGGCGTCCAACGGTTTGAAAATGCCGCCTGTTTTCATTGATGCTGGACTAAAAATCAATACCGAAGTGTACATCGGTATTATAAAGGACCAAGTGCTTCCCTGGGTGAAGGCCAACTTCTCCGAGAACCAAAACGTTGTCCTACAGCAGAATGGAGCACCGTGTCACACGTCCAATCAAACCCAACAATGGTTGAACGATAACATGAAGTTTTGGCCGAAGGATTTGTGGCCCCCTAGCAGTCCAGATCTTAATCCGTGGATTGTTTGATTTGGGCATATGTTGAAGCACGAGCCTGCAAAACATCACACCCTAGTGTAAAAACCCTGAAGTCAACCATAACACGCACATGGCAGTCAATGTCGGAGGACTACGTCCAAAAGGCATGTTCTGGCTTCCGGCGTCGGCTCGAGGATGTTATTAATAAAAATGGAGGACACATTGAATAAATTTGTTTAAAAGGACTTTATAAAGATAACTGCACTCGACAATGTTGATATTATTGCTTGAATTAGTTGAAAATGGGATTTGAAATTAATAGAACCAATTTTTGCATTAATTTCTGCCGCACCAAAGCAATGTAGGCAGCGTGACCCCGGTAAAGTAGCATGCTGAAATTTTACCCTATCACGAAAAATGGAAGTATTCTTTATACGGTATATAATTTCAGATCATCCATGGAATTCCCATGTATTGTATAATAATTTTGAATTGTTTTCTTCCTCTGTCGCTAGGATAATGCAAGTCCTTCTACAATTGCAGCAGGATCAGCAGACATGCAGACATTACAAATATAATTGTTATTATCATTTTATATTATAACATCCCTTCACAATATTTTTTTATGCTATGTTCAGCTTCGCATTTGCATCGTTGTATGTTTTGGCCCATCTAACTCACGTTATGTATTTGAAAAGATGGGATGGGTTTTTACATTTTTTTTAGAGAGTGGATTATATACGACAAATTCCACAAAAAAAAAAGAATTCTTCGTCCAAAATAGTTAATTCAAAAACTAACATTCTTTATGACCCTACATTTTCTATTTTACAGACATAAAGAATCATTTATGGGACCAGTAGGAAAAAAGAGCCATCGGAGAAATTCGTGTCATTCATTTTTAATTTTTTTTTGTTTTGGATTTATTGAGTTTCCGTTTTTGGGCAGTAATCATACTCGTATGAAATTTATTTGCTTAAATTTTCTTTGCTATTTTGCTAGGATGCCAGGTGATCAACTTTATTTCATTCTATCATGTTGGAATTTTCGCTATTTTAGAGTTTCAATCATCTTACATCGCAGCGGAAGAGGCAAATAGCGGCATTTAATTATTATATGTACATTATGTAGTATTTCTTTACAACATCGTAGTAGACATCCGAAGTGTTAACATAGCGTAGATTAGATTCCAGGCAAACGACTGATTCAAGCATTTGCCCGGTATAAGACAAACGGAGGATGTTTGTTGTAGTTAGGTCCAACAAGCGATAGCGAGTTGGACAGCAAGCGTCCTCCCCGCAATATTAAAAAAAAAATTTCAAAAAAAAAAATTTTTTAACAATTAATTTTTTTCCTTGTTTTTTTTTTTTTAGGGGGGGGTCTTTTCCAAAATACTTGACAACAATGTGCCGCTGTTGCGGGGGGACAAAAAAAGTTAAGTGCACAAAGTTTGTTTTGTTTTGAATCATTTTTTAAGATTATGATTTGTTATACAAACTATTAGAGATCATTGGCAATTTATTCATGGAACATGTACAATAGTTTACGGATGATATGCACATATGTTAGTGCAGAAATGTTACATCCTGTGGATCAATTTTGCAAGTTTAAGGAAAGTTATTGAACCTTTTAAGTATCATTTGTAATATGTTAATGGGAAATCCAAACAATTATATGTATATATCATTTCCTTGATATATAACGGTTAATTTTTGACATTTTATTGCTGAATTTTGTTAAAAGTACGGATCAAATTGATGAATTTTAGGGAACATTTCTATGTTTTTTTGTGGATTTTCACCAGAGTCATTTTTTTGTGGATTTTCACCAGAGTGTTATGGGTCAAGAATGCGTTTTTATAGAACGATTTTCATTTTTTTTTATGGATCATTTCTTCAGTTTTAAAGGTGCAAACTTAGGGCTGCCGTAGTTCTTTACGTGCACGAGTGCTCTTTACCAAATTTATTGGGAAACATGTGTCGCAGTTGCGGTCGTAAAAGATCGTGAGAACGCAAAAGTAAGTCAGCTTTCTGAAAATTGAAAATCTTCTCCAAAGTGATCCTTCTTTTACAGCAATATTTAAGCCGCATTGCTAAAGGAACGGACATGTTAATAAATCTGAGTAGTAGTGCAGTCAAGGATCGATTTCCCTGTAGTTAAAATTTATAAAAATTTAAACCCAAAATTGGAAAAATTCCGGCATAATTTATGGATCATACATATTAATTTAAATGCACAAAATTGATTTGCTATGGACCATATTTAGAAGTTTATGGTTCATTTTTCAAACCTATTATGGATCATTGACGATTTATTTATGAAATATTATCAAAAATTTATTGAAAATGTGCATATATTTTAGTTTACAAACGTTTCATTCTAAGGATCAATTTTTCAAGTTTAAGGAATGATATTGAACCTTTTATGGAACATTTGCAATATGTTTATGGGTAATCCGTACACTTTTATCGATCATACCCTAGATATATAACGGTACATTTTTGACATTTTATTGCTAAAATGTATATTAAGTATGGGTCACATTGCTGTAACTTATGGATCATTTTAATTTTTTTATGGATTTTCATCAGGGCCTTATGGGTCATAAATACGTTTTTTATGGAACGAATTTCAATTTTTCATGGATCATTTCTTCAGTTTAAAGGGGAAAACATAGGGCTGCCTCCCCAAAATCTATAAGTCCCCCCCCGCCCCCGTTTTTTTACGCTTTGTTTTTTAAAAAATTAAAAATAACCCCCGCGGGCCCCGTTCGGGGGTTTAAGTTTAAATCAAAACCACCCAAAAAGGAATTTAAAAAAAATTAAATTAGAAAAAACAAGGAATTTGAGCGTCTGTGGCCAAAACCCAACAAAAAAAAAAAAAAAAAATACTTTAAAAAAAAAAATTTGGGCAAACACCGCTCCTGAATAAAACACAGATGGTGAGTAATTAATACAGCTATCTATTTTATAAAATTTGCATCTCATCCTTTTTCTATTCATCTATTCTAGCGGAATTAGCCTACGCGATAAATTTCTAAGAGAGGAGAAGAAAGTTGCCTCGTCAACCAATTCCGGCTCAGCAGCTCCGGAACGGACAAGCTGGCATCATTACCATGAAATGCTGTTTCTGAAGGCTCACTGCCAAAGAAGACCGTACGTAGACATTTCAACGACATTACAGCTCTAATCAAAGCCATCGCCTTTTCAGGACCGTAACAAATTTTCCGATGACCTCCCCGGAGATGCCCCAAGATCCCGAAACAACAGATATACCAGACGATGATCAGGAACCTGAGATCACCTGAGCACATCAGAGAGAACACCTGCCCGGTATAAAAGATCACGACTAGATGTCCGCTTCACCGATGTGCTCGACAAAGTGGAAGCAATGTAAATAGAACCGATCAGCCCTGAAATTTGTATGCAGCGGTTTTGGAGGCCGGGGAAGGTTCTAATGATGGTTCCAGATCCTCTCCCCAGTGAAAAGATGGGGTTGGGCTCCCATACAAATGAGACACCAATTTCTGCATAACTCGAGAACTAATCAAGCGAAAATAGTCGAGCAACTACGTGCGATGGTTTGTTCGTACTGCCAGCTCCATCCTTAAGCATCCTGACATCGTACTGCATTTCGTGTACCCCGGATATAGCCGGCTTTTACAACATTTTCTCCTTTCTGAAGATTGGCGAGGGCATCGAACGGAAGCCTGATTCCAGCCGTCCGACAAGTGCTGTGCTGTGACCGTAAAGTGCAGCAGATGCTGAAGAGGAAGGCTGAGAGCAAAGTGGCCTCATCATTTCACGCCCAAGATCGACAGGTTGGTGGAAGCTGCATAATGATGAAGAAGAACCAGGTTAAGACGGACATTGTTATGCGGAAGCGTCAGTCGAGGCCAGCAGTGTCCGAGCAGTAGGGCGGCTGAAGGTGCTGGTGAAAAAAAAACTTTCCGACGAAGCACGACGTCGTGGTCATAATGGATGGCGACACGGCAATGACTAGGGTGCTGTACGTTCCTCACCAAAGAGGTAGGCGTTGACGTCAAATAAAGGGTGTTTCGATCAAAATTTGGTCGACTTAAACTTGACGCATTTCCTTTTATCGTGCATTAAAAAATGTTGCACACCCTTCATTTTGAAGATGTGTGCGTGTTGCATCATGTCTTTATTTTGATTTTGAGATTAGCACTTCAGTTATCAAAATCAGTCGTCGAAGGAAGAGAAGCAACGCATCAAAATGTTGCACGTGCATGGCGAAAATCCGAACTACTCTCACGCCAAGTTGGCAAAATTGTTGAATGTGGCTAAATCAACTGTTACCAACGTATTAAAAGTCTTCGGTGAACGTTTGTCGACAGTCAGGAAAGCTGAATCGGGGAGAAATCGAAAGCCAGAGGCCACAGCGACGACAAAAAGAGTTGCCCGCTGTTTCGAGCGGAAACCCAGCCTCTCCGTCCGAGATGTCGCAAAGAAGCTGGGAGTGGCGCCTTCAACCGTGGATAGAACTAAAAAACGAGCTGGACTGTCGACTTACAAGAAAGTGGTGACTCCAAATCGCGACGATAAACAAAACACGTCGGCCAAAGCACGATCGCGAAAGTTGTACACGACGATGCTGACGAAGTTTGATTGCGTGGTACAGGACGATGAAACTTACGTCAAGGCAGTCTTTAAACAGCTTCCTGGACAGGAATTTTATGCGGCAACCGGACGGGGAAAGGTGGCAGATATTTTCAAGCACATTAAACTGTCAATGTTCGCGAAGGAATATCCAGTGTGGCAAGCCATCTGTACCTGTTGCTTGAAGAGAAACGTTTACATTGCGACCGGAACCGTCAGCCAGGAAATTTATCTGAGTGAGTGCCTACAAAAACGTCTACTGCCTTTCCTGAAGCGACACAATTGTTCGGTTCTATTTTGGCCGGATTTGGCATCTTTCCATTACGGAAAAAAGCCATGGCCAACAACGTGCAAGTGGGACCAAGGACAAGAACCCTCCCAACACGCCAGAGCTCCGTCCCAATCGAACAATAGTGGGCCATCGTCAAGCGGAACCTTAAGAAGACTCAAATAGCTGTTGTGAGCGAGAAACAGTTCAAGGCAAACTGGCGTTCTGCGGCGAATAAAGTGGACAAGGAGACTGTACAAAATCTTATGGCAGGTGTTAAACGAAAGACCCGGCAATTCGCATTCGGTAAAAAGGAAGCTTAGCTGAATATTTCTCGTGTATTCTGTATTAACTGAAATTGAAAAAGAAAAAGAATTTGACTTATTAATAAAAACTGATCGACTCACACATATAACTGTTTGACCAAATTTTTATCGGAACACCCTTTAGTAATAGCAGATGCATCACAACGGATGATTTTTTGACGGAAACTTGCATTGCATACAGACCAGAAGCCGCTGTTAGGTATATTTGAATCTTAAAAATGAGTACCAAAACATACAGCCAAAAGATTTCAAAAGTGAGCGATAACTCTACACTGAACCCAAACATCATCCCAAGATCGACTGAAAAGTAAATCGAATGCGCCCTTTAACGAAAGGTATTCGGAAATCGTATGATTCTCATATGGTTAGATTCGTATTACGATCATCCATGTTTCGTATGATAATCATCCAAATTCAAGGTGATGTTTGTTTCAAAACTGTGTTCATCATCAGCGATATAAGAATGGTTTGAATAAAATTCGGCACTATTAATTAGTTGAACGTTTTACACCCGCTATCGTTCATCGAGGATTGCTGCGAGAGCTCAAAAATTAGAGTCAAAAATTAGAGTCGGTCGGGTTTCTATCGATTATTCAAACTGGTACCAGTTCTGATAGCGATTGATAGGTTTTTACCGGATGATGTAAAATGGAATGTTTGTCATCCTCATTTCAAATGATTTGCGTTATAGGACTTTTCCAATGCAATACGCAATCCACTTTGGGATGATGATTTTTCATACAACGTGCATTCGAATTTCAACGGGAGGTCAATTCGCTTCGCGTATTATTAGTAGTTTAACATTAGAAGGATAACCATCTGGTGATATGATGTGATAGGAAGCCACCACCAATGCAGGACTTGTAATGGCGTACAGTTCTTTCTTATGGCAAGATCTAACTGTACATACACTCAGGAAATTATCCGTACGATTTTCATACGATCGGAACTATGAACCACAAAGCAAGGGTCCAAGACTCATTCCATACGAAATCGTATGAAATGATTATTGTTGCATTGGTCGAGAAAAACATGCCTCTTATACACTTCCAGTTGACATCATTTATCAAGCGTGTATAGTCTCGGGGGATAGTGGCTCGTCTTTGGATTCCGAGGTTCATTGTTCGAATCCCGATTGCAACTTTTTTTTCTGTGAGGAAAATTTTTATACGATCGTCTTATGAACTTCTTTCCATTAGAGAATCGTATGAAATTTTCAATAATATCTCCTGGCAAATTTCCATGAGATATTCCTATGAATTCCTCTCGATTTGTTCGCTCTGTGTACCTGTAATCCTCACTATTCCTATTAAATTGTCATGCTTCTTAATACTCTGAAATGCAATGATGTCCCAAAGCGAGCTGAAATTATTAATGAGAATGGAAAATATACCCTGCTTGAACACGATCTACAGTGGTAGCCACTCACTTCCATATTGTCAAGTTGACAACATTGCCCACGCTACGCCAACCAGCTCCTCCATGATGAAATGCTGAAAAAAAATGTGTGGATAACTACAGTATAAAACTGTACTTGTTTAAGAGTCAGTTCCATTGTGGTTATGATATAACCACAATGGAACTGACTCTTAGCCTCGGGTCTTGACAGATAATCCCTACTGAGCCCTTGCGACACGTCAAGCTGGCCAGTTCAACGCAAGGGATTAGAAGGATAACCATCTAAAAAATCTAAAAAATCGTCCTCCACCTCCATCTATCAATCGAAAATGCGATTTCAATGTGTCGATATCAACGGACGGAGAATTCATCCGATAAAAGGAGGATGTTTGGGTTCAGTGTACTGTAGTATGATTTCAAATTGGAATTCAAGTCTACGGAATGTTTTGGATACGCTGATGTTCTATCACGATTGATTGACGAACATTCAAGACCAGATGAAGACTACATCATTGCAAGCGTTCTGCAGTATTCAAGCTGAAGCTGTAGTAGGGTCCTCAGTAACGTATCCGATGATTCAACAAGAAACGAAGCAGGATTCAATACTACAGGCGGTTACCCAGCATCTTCGTAATAGATGACCAATACCAATTGCTTTCGGCTATCTTCAATGTTTCTTCAAGCGGCGCGAATCACTCTGTGGCTGTGGCTAAATCAAAAACGTCACAGTTCAAATATTTATTCGTACGATTTTTTAGATCCTAAAGCCTTGCTTACGTACTAAACGTGGCTTTTCTCTGGTTAATTCTGGAATTAAATTCATTAAGGACTTAATCCGTGTTGCGTATGCAACGTATAAAGCCAGTTCCGAAGTTATTAACGAATATTAATTTACTGCCTGGCTTTCGTTTTGTAGCTTTGTAGTGTTGTTTTAACCCAAATTAGAATCTAACTGCTTTAATAAATGTTAACTACTTGATTAGATCAATTAGTTCAAGTTTCGACTGTAAGTTCTTAATATAATAGGCATATATGAAATAGAGCTAGGAAATTGAAAAGCTTTTTTCACATCGCGTGTAACACTAATTTACTTTCTATTACCTTTCTGCCACTGCCATTTATCGACCGTTAAGTTGGTATTGCAGGGATGATTTTAAGGTGCGCTCATCGACGAGGGGTGTCCGCAACAGTCCCTCCCAGTAGTTGTACTCGTATTTGGCCCGATGTCTAGCACCGCCAATTTCGTCGCTGGTCTTTCGTAGATTCCTGAAGTTGTCTGAACCGTTGCTGACTGCTAATACTCTGCCCTTTGACCAGCAGTTCCTAGGGAAGCTGGATTCGACGACGCCGACGATGTCTCCGATAGCTATCGGTTTTACCGGGCTGAACCATTTAACACGACGTCTGATTTCAGGAGTATACTCGAGGACCCAACGTTTCCAAAAATAGTTGGCGAGACTCTGTGACGTTTTCCAAAACTGTTTTACAGTCAAGGCACTGTCATCGTATGGTACCAACGGTTTGGAGCCATTTGATGATCCAACCAAGAAGTGGTTCGGTGTTAAAGCGGGAGTCAATTCTCGACGGGACCGTGCGTCAATGGCCTACTGTTGACGATGTTTTCAATTTCGATCATGAGGTTCCTGAGGGCTTCGTCAGTTGGCAAACGTTTCGGTTTGATTTCTTCAAGAATCTTCTTGACAGTCTGAATCATTCTCTCCCACACGCCGCCCATATGAGGGGACGCAGGTGGGTTAACGCTCCACGAAGTAGACGCTGTAGTGAACTCAGTCATGAATTTACTGCTGTGAAATTGTGCCGCAGCGTTGGCTCAAGTTAAGCTCCTTCGATGCTCCCACAAAATTGGTACCTCGGTCGCTTATTATGCCCAGTGGAGTTCCTCGCCTGGAGAAGCAGTTACGGAGGGCCATAATGCAGGAATCCGTTGAAAGAGGGTGGGCTATCTCAATACGAATTGCACGTGTTGTTAGGCACGTTACCAGTACTCCATAGCGCTTTTCGTTTCGGCGCCTGACAATGACCTGGTAAGGACCGAAATAATCAACCCCTACGTAAGAAAAGGGACGGACAAAGGCTGCAAGCCGCTCCTTCGGAAGGTTTGCCATCATGGGAGGATTGGGTTTCGCCCGACGGATTTTGCAACGGAAACACTCTCTGCGTACTCTATCACACTCCGCACGCACTCTTGGGATGTTAAACTTCCTCCGAACTTCGTTGACGATTGTTTCGTTGCACTGGTGGTGATATCTTTCATGGACGTCCTGAAGCAGTAGTTTGGTGAGGGAGTGGCGACGAGGCAGCACGATGGGAAACGGCGTTTTCTCGTTAGCGAAGTCGCAAACGTTCGAGTCGTGGTATCGACACAAATTTGATCGGAGCAACTCTGCTTTTCGACCCGATTAGTGTGCAGGAGATTTGGTCCCCTTCAATGAACCGAAAATAACAGACTGCTGCGTACCCGAGCTCGCTGGCATCCACAAACGTATGCAGCTCGACTGTACGTTTTTTACCACGTGAAGGAGAAAGATGACTTCGACTTGTGGTAAAAATCGTAGCCAGTTCTTCCACTTTACCAACGGTTTTTTGCCAATCTCGTAGTCCCATGATCACCCTTCCCTCCAAATCTCTTGGAAAAGAAGCTTTAGGTATATCATGTAGAGTGATATCAAACCGAGGGGATCGAACACAGACATTAGTACGCGCAGAACGTCCCGTTTGGTGGGATGCTTGCTGCCTGACAGAAGCTCTCGGTTCCGCTCAGCAGATAATTTGTAGCGGAAGCTATCTGCTTTTGTGTCCCACCACATTCCAAGGACCTTCTCTAATACTACGGCGGTGTCTGCGCCCAAGCTTTTGCTTTTCCGACCTCACCCAGCGCCTGCAAAACAGCCGGAGAGTTTGAGTTCCAGTTTCTCATGGTGAATCCGCCTTGCTGGTGTATGTATTGGACATCCTTAGCTAGTTTTATTGCTTCCTTTTCAGTGTTAACGCTTGTCAACATGTCGTCAACGTAAGGGCTTTTCTTAATGACTTCGACGGCTTCTGGGAACTGCGCTGCGAATCGCGTTGCATTTTCGTTGATGATAAATTGTGCGCAGCTTGGTGAGCACTTGGCGCCAAACGTCATTACCATCACGATATATTCGCCCGTCGTACCATTCTGATCGCACCAGAAAATCCGTTGACTATGTTGATCGTTGCCCTTCATTAACATGCGAAGAAACATCTCTGCGATGTCCCCAGAAACTGCAATCGGTCGCTCTCGAAATCCGTACAACAATGATGGCAATGCGGTTAGAAGATCCGGTCCTTTCATAAGGACAGAGTTGAGTGAGACTCCTCCCACTGTCACTGCTGCATCCCAAACAATCCGAATTTTGTTTGGCTTGTTCGGGTTGAACACAGGAAACATAGGCAAATACCACACGCGATCCTTGGATTCTTGTAGTTCCTCTGGGGACAGCTTGCGAATGTAGCCTTTCTGCATATAGTCATCCATTTTTGATCTGAGTGTTGCACCCAACTTTGGGTCGCGATCCATCCGCTTCATGAGACAGTTATGTCGTCGTAATGCCATCGGCCTACTGTCAGGAAGCCGAATGTTGTCGAATTTCCACAGCAACCCTGTTCGCCATCTTTCGCCATCGAATTTCATTACTGAACGCATCATTTTGGTGGAACGTTCATCTTCTGTTGATAGGAGCATCTTTTCTGTTTTATAAATACCTAAGTTCTCGAGAGCAAAGTGAGCCTTAACCGAGGAATTCAACTCAGTGTCAGCTTCGGACGAGTGATGACATATGTGAAAGCTGTGTGGTTCAGTGTTCGAGTTCGATATGTTACCCGTGGCCGTGGGGCATGTACCATAGATCATCCACCCTAATCTTGTCTTGGCTGCTATGAGTTCATGTTCGGCACCTTCGCGGCTTTCCAAGGGGTTCACAACACGTATATTATTCATTCCAATTAGAATACGAGGCTGCACGTCCATATATGATTCCACCGGTATACTCATGTTTCGAAGATAACTCTTCAACTGACAGAGATTGAGATGGTAGCTTTAATTCCTTCACGGTGTAGACGTCAGAAAGTCGATGTTTTGGTTTTTCACAATGTGTCCCGGAAATTTCGAGTGAAACCCTCATTGCTGAATCCTCGTATCGGCACGTATCAGCAGTCCAACGCAAACAAAGCGGTTGCTTTTCTCCTCGCAGCTGTAGCTCCGAAGCAAGATCTTCTTCCAGCAACGTTAACGACGATCCACAATCGAGAAAGGCAAAGGTTTTTATTTGTGTTTCTTTGTTGTGAAGTGTGACGGGGATATACTGGAACAACACCGATTTGTTGTTGTTTTGATGAGTGTTACAAGTATGTTCGGTGGCGTTCGGTTTGCTGAATTTGCTAGGTAGCTCTTGGCGATTCGAAACGGAGGCCGACGAAGGGGAGGCGTGCTTGTCTTTCGCATCATTGTGCAGCAAACGATGATGTTTGAAGGAGCATCCCATTTTGCCGCATACATTGGTAGACTTGCACTGACCCTGGTGCTTCTTCAGGCAACAGCGACACAATTTACATTCTCGGAGCATATTCCATCGCGACGAGTGATCAAGCATCAAGAACTGCTTGCAATCTTCCACCACTTCGCACTTCCCTTGGCAAACGATACATCCACTTGAACTGCAACCGACACCGCCTGAAGATACCCTCTGTTTTGGAGCAGATTCAGTATGTGCGTTTAAAAAACCATCATCCTTTCGTGCGCGACGGGTTTTGTCCGGAACACTTTGCATTTGTGGAATAGTTACCGTACTGGCTGCCTCAGGAAGTGTGTTAAGCCAAGCGCTGAACTCGATGAGTGTTGCTCGTTGTAGTCCCTGGCGATATGTATCCCAGTTAAGTCGAATCATAGGCGGAAGACGGTCCACAAGGTTTTGAAGAATAGTAATATTGCATAGATGCTCCTCCAGATTGCAATTTTGCACAGTTGCTACCATATTCCTGATAGCTATGGCAAAGTCAACCAAAGTACTAAGTTTTTCAGCCTTCGGTGCGGGGAGAAGCTGGATCTTCTGAAGGAGGGAATGTACAATAATCTCCGGACGACCAAATAACATTTTGAGTGTCGCCAACACGCTCTCAAGATTTCTTGGGTGTAGCAATTGACACCTAACTGCACCAATGCTTTGCCTTTGAGGCATTTTTGCAACCGCATCATATTTTCTTCAGTGGTGTAGCCACATAGACGTGTTGTACTTTCGAACGTAGCAATAAACAATGGCCACTGTTCCGGATCACCGTTATACTCAGGCAGGTCTTTTGACACGGCTTGTCGCGCAGCTATTTGTGTTCTGTTGAGCAAATCCGAATCATTCCCAGTAATGTTTCGTTGTAGATTATTGATCGGATGGGACGGCATATGTGAGACGTTAGAACGAGACGGCAGAACAGGTGAGGGTTGAAAATGGGCTCCAACGCAAGTCTGTGCCGGTCTGCTGGAGTTTCTGGTGTCGAACACCGGTGACGAATGGGATTGAGGGCCAGAAAACATCCCGACAAGAGGCACATCATTTTCCGTTCGTGGTTGACAGCTCGTGGAGACCGCTGGGGCTGTGTCCATCAGTAGCCGATACCGTTGCATTAAATGCTTCATTTCAAGCTCCTGTTCTTCCTCAAGGTAGCGGAGTCGTAGATCCATCGGCAACAGAGAGACCAGATTCGGCTGTGAAAATGGTATGGAAAGCGCAGTTGACATAATAGGCGCGGTGTGTGTGGTATAGAGAATGCCGACAGCATATTGATTGCAATTGTGTTAACCGATGACGTCACTTCGACTGACGAAGTTTCTAATCGGCTTGTGGAAAATCCATGGAAAGACGGCTCATTTTGCAAACTTTGCCTATGGGAGATCGGATCGAGAGCTGGTATTTACTACTGGCTGCGCTGATGGGTTAACGAAAGGTATATTTGATGGTTGTGTGACAAGTGCTTCCGAAACTGCTGCAGGATTTTTGGCACGAAGGCAATAAGTAACGACTGTAAGTTCTTAATATAATAGGCATATATGAAATAGAGCTAGGAAATTGAAAAGCTTTTTCCACATCGCGTGTAACACTAATTTACTTTCTATTACCTTTCTGCCACTGCCATTTATCGACCGTTAAGTTGGTATTGCAGGGATGATTTTAAGGTGCGCTCATCGACGAGGGGTGTCCGCAACAATCCGCAATACCAATCCTTGTGCCATATCCTTGTGAAGGCGCATTAGAGACTAGAGATAGGCTCAGCCGCTGTTGACCCACACTGGATCTCAAATAGGTTTTTAACCTACGGAAATAGTAACGTATATTTTTGATTTTCAGGACAAAAAAGTGAAGAAAAATTAGCTTTGAAGGCCCAATCCTAGATCCATAGACTCAAGTTATTCAAGAATTACCCTTATCATGGTAGTCCAACTTGAACAACTAGAGTAAATATAAATCTTAAAACAAATCATTAAACTAATCCAATCAAAAATTTCGCGATACTCGTATTACAATTAAAATCGGTAAAATTATTATCAAATTATATGTTTCCATAGAATGTATTGTTACCTTGTCGTATCATGATACGAACCAGCCTCCGGCTGAAAGTCCCTTTAATAAAGAAATCGAATCCAATCTACCTTGTAGGACTTACAATTGAAGCATAGCTGTAATTTTCATAAGGACTTGTTTTTTTTTCACGATATCCACCAGCTATGTCAGTATGTATCCTCAAGGAATGCAATTCAATTGGTTCCGAAACCTTTAATTTGTTTTCCAACGAATTTTCAACAACTCTTATCGAAACACGTTTCATTTTCTTCCGCATATACACAAATTGCAATCTATAGATATGGCACGTTAAGGAACCCTACAAAGTGAACGCGCCGTTCCCCACCGAGAGGATTGTCGCATCAACCACACCCACCAACAATCAGCTGATTCTCACACTTTGGCATTCTCGCCTTCTCTCGCGAGCGCCGTGAGAGAAGAACGGTGCCAATTTTGACAGTTCGTTTCAAGCGAAGCCCCCGACAAGCATCGTTGTTTGTTTTTGTTTTGAAATCGTTTTGCGCTGCAATTAATCGGTGTTCGGAAAGAAAGAAAATCGTCGCGAATTACTAATTACAATCGGTGTTTTTACGGTGTGAATTCTAGTGCTGAAATCGAGTGCGCGATGTCGTCGTCTCACGGGAGTACTGTCGGTACCGACAGTTTCGGTTTCAATGGGATGAAAATATTTGAGGTGGCACGGGATTGCTTGCCGGACGATCGCAAGCGAACGCAGAATCTGGTGGAGACGAAGGACGATGTGCTGTTTGTGTGGAATTCCAAGAACTGTTGCGTGCTGACGTTGAACTGGCGCGCCGCCAGCGTCAAGAAGGACGAACAGCAAAAGTATCAGGTGGGTGAATTTATCGGAAGTCCGGGTTTGATCCGCCGGGGAAAGAGGCGTTCGGTTTGGCATTCTACATAACCTCTTTAACGGGCGGAGAGGGCTCCGAGTGTTTGGTTTGCGTTTTACGTGTTGTTTCTTGGTGATTAGAACTGAGAGAGCGAGTGAGAGTGAGGTTCTCTCGGGCTTCTCTGGTCGCTGAGAGCAATATTGACAACAGTGACGACGATGAAATTTGGGACGGCTTTTTGTCTTTCTGTTTATGTTTAATAGCTTGGAGAAGTTAAATAAGTTTCACGTTTGATCGTTTTGCTGTTTTCCACGATATATGCGCAAATGAACCAGCAAATTACCATTGCGTCAATCAAACGTAAACTATTATACCTAAAGGCAACCTTTTACAGCCGGAACGCACAACTGGCGTGAATTATTTTTGGCATATTTAATAGATATTACTGGTAATTTTAATCAGTAAAAATGAACTTTCATTAAGTCGATTATTTAGTTCTGCGCAATATTCGATTCGGTTTAATGTAGGTTTGATATGTTAAGGTTTCTTTCGTGTCTTCTTGGCGTCTTTCAAATAAAGTTCTTATCGACAACAATAAATGAAATTTTTAATCTCGCGTCATTTTGTGTCGAATAGCTAAAGCAGTTTTTTACGCCCTGCAAATCTAAATTAATTATTGCGAATGGCAGCTTACAAGTGGTACAAGTTTTGTATAAGATATTGAAAGAGGTTCAGAGAACAGTGGATCAGTATTGAACGCTGATAAATGTCTTAAGATTATTGTAAGTAAGCGGGGTTGTCTATCGTTTTTACGGCTGTGCGACTCTGCCGCACCGCGCCTTATATGGAATTTTACATTGCAGCCTTTAACGAACAGACGTTAGACATTGACGACTAACTACTCTGTATGTTTAAAGCTGTCCAAGCTTGTCCATAATTGACGGACTGACGCATCGTCTATGTGAATTCGTGAAATAATGTTGGTAGATAATCAACTTGACATACGTTACTCCTGTCTTTGACGGATGAATCTAATGTAAACGCTGATTCTGACGCAGCTTTGTAAGTTCAACTTTAGGTTGACAAGCTATTGTAAGTTTTTATTTTCATAAATTTTAACGGCATTTGATACATTTGATAAGGTTATACAATTGTTATGTAATCAAATGGATAATATATCTCATAGCAATTCATAATAAGGTCCTAAAAGCCAATTGTAAACAATGACTTTAAACTTCGGTTTCTCATGAATCTAAAATCACTCTCGTGAATGGAAATCAGCAATTTGATTCGTGAGAGATTAACGCTTAAAGTAATTGTTTACAATTCCGGAGCAATTCGCGATTAGGGCGTACATGCAAATATAAACAAAATGTTTTTTCAATGCAATGCATAATTACTACAACTAAATAATGAGTTTTGACCTTTTTGTCCTGGTTGTGCTTTAATTTTATTTATTAAATATTGTTTTTGCAAAGGGCGTAGAGTTATTTCGTATTCAAAACAAGTCACTCTGCGATTTACGCCATATTGATTGTTGACAAAGTGAAAGGCGTAATTTAAATCAAAACATAAACATGGCGTAAAGTAAAAGGCGATACTGACAAAAAATCAAAACAACGGCGAAAAGTTAAAGGCAATACTGATAAAATTAACCAAAACAACGGCGAAAAGTGGAGGGCGAAACCTATCAAAATGTCAACAATAGGCGAATAGTATAGGGCGATACTTTTATTTCCAGTACTTGTGGGGCCAACATTGAAAATGGCGTAATCAAACATCCTGGTATTGACAGGCGAATATTAAAAAATTGCAAATTTCAATGAATAACGAAAGAATTTCCATCAGTATTATATATGAATCAGAAGCTAGCTTTGTTCTCTGTCTGTATGCTAGATTGTATTTTAATTTATTCGTTAAGTTGTAAATTACGGTTTGAAATTCTACTTGCAATATTACAATCATCATTTTCCTTTTGTTTACATTCTGCATGTTCACCCTAATCGCAAATTGCTCCGGAATTGGCTTTCGGGCCCTAATCATGAATTACTCGAGATATCATCTTTAAAACAAAGCAAGGGATGAGTTATCTAGTTTGAATTTATAATTAAAAATATTTTCATAATATTAACATAATTTGGATTTTCATAACTCATTTCCCCGTTAGACGTGAGTCTACGTACAAAAGATAAGCAAATGAGTTTATTTTTGGCATTACCTATTCAGCACATACGGTCGTGTAATGAATACTACCTTCTAACATTTGAATTAAAGCGAACTCGTTTTTTAACCTAGGTTGGAACTAGTTCCAACCTGCGATACCCGAACTTATTGTCAGTGCAAACCTCAATCCGATTCAATTTACAAATAAAACTATACACACTGACGTTTAACACACAACAAGCCGTCCCAATTTTGATACCCGATCCAGTTTGGAACTGGATCAAAAACGAATTCGCTATTAGTTTCTACTGGACGTACATTTCAATAAACAAAAGTTCTTATGCGATAACAACTGCCGGTCTGTTTACTCAGTTAACGAGAGTGCGACTCCAGTTGATGAGATTTTCGTTTTCGGCGACTTTAATTTACCTGGCGTTTCGTGGAGGCCATTCCATAACGGATTTCTATATCCAGATCCTGACGATTCTACATTTCATGCAGGTGCTATTGATCTTCTAGACAACTATAGCGCAGCAACGTTTTCTCAAATCAACTGTGTTGTAAACGAAAACAACCGCAGTTTGTACCTCTGCTTCGTGAGCACAGAAAACAAGGCTCCGTTCATTTCCATGGCTCCTTGTCCACAAATTAAGCCAGTTCCACACCACCCTCCTCTGATTGTCACTGTTGAAGGCCAAATCGTTCGCAATATTGACGACTTTCCTGCTGCGGTTTTTTACGACTCCCGTAAAGATGACCACAGAAGCATTATAAATGTGTTATCTAACATCGATTGGGCGAACATTCTTGATCCAAAAGACGTTGAGGCTGCAGCGCAAACTTGTTCACATGTCATTGACAGACACATCCTGAAAAGAACTTATCGCAAAAGGAAAGATTTACAAAGATTTGAAAAGATTTACAAAGTATCGCTAAATCACATGTACCAACGAGTCAGTAGTCATTGCTTTTCACATTTCCAACGAGGCATTCAGCGCAAACTCAAACTACACCCGAAGTCCTTCTGGAACTACGTAAGCAAGCAACGTAGGGAGTCTGGCCTCCCATCGTCTATGGAATTCAGTGGAGAAGTTACTGCCACTTCTCAAGATATATGCCGCCTGTTTTCCGACAAGTTTTCCAGTGTATTCACAGATGAGCTATTGAGTGACAACGATGTTATCCTAGTAGCTGGGATTGTTTCTGGAATTGGTCAAACGTTTGGTGCAATTGATGTCAACGTGCGAGTTCACACAAGTCGTCCTTCAACCTTGGACCTGATGGTGTTCCATCCGCATTTTTGAAGACGCACATCGCTAGCTTATTAATTCCACTTCATCGTCTATTCTGCATGTCCATCTGCAGCGGCACACTTTCTTCCTGCTGGAAGTTTGCGCACATGTTTCCTGTCCATAAAAAGGGAAGCAAACGAGCCGTGAATAACTATCGAGGTATTATATCGTTAAGTGCTGTATCGAAGCTTTTCGAGCTAGTGATTATGGAACCGCTGCTCTCTCATTGCAAGCAGTATTTGAGTGCTGATCAACATGGGTTTACTTCTAGTCGCTCTACAACCACTATTCTGCTGTGCCCCACTGCATGTATTATCGAAAGTAGGACTGATCGGGTTCATACGGACGTAATATACACCGAGCTATCTGCGGCATTCGACAAGTTGAATTATGCCATTGCGGTTTCTAAACTAGACAGGATTGGTATAAGCGGTAATCTTCTGAGTTGGTTTCGCTCGTATATCACGGGTCGCCAACTAATGGTTGTCATAGGAGATTGCAGATCAGCTAGATTCTCCGCCACATCAGGTATACCTCAAGGAAGCCAGCTGGAACCGTTGATTGTCATACTCATACTCATACTAGTTGTCCGATTTTGCTCAAAATCGCTTGGTATGTTCTTCATCGAAAATAATAAGACCCGTATTTTTTTATTTTTTTATTAGGATGACCATGTTCGATATAGGGTTACCAGAAAAATCGACATTTATCAAAAAAATATATAAATGTTCATTGAGCCGTTTTTGAGTTAAATTTTTTTGAGTTTTTTGCCCATACACACATGGAAGAGCATCATTTTCCAAATTTGGCAACAAGCGCTGTCTGAGAGAATCTTGGGAGGTCGGAATTGGCCACAGGGTCGGGATTGGACCAGGCTCCGCTATATTAAGGAATTGGAGCTCAAATCTCAAAGCTTTAGACTACAAGCAAGGGTTTTCTCAGTTATCTTCAATTAAAACTCAGCATTTAATTTGATTATTTAATGATTTTGATTTTGCATAATTCATCATTACATAGTAAAATTCTTTTCATCTGAAAACGGAAACCGTTTCACGATAATGTAATTTTCATGTTGTGGCTTAAAGTAATGAAACGATTGTGTCCCAGAGATTTGTTTTACACGAGTATAACGGTTCTTTATTTTCTTTTCCATTGCATTGTAATCTTTTTCCGAGAAAAACTCGTAATATATTTTGGAATCTACTTTAGAAACAGCCCAAGAGTAAAGTTCGTATGCAGTTGTAATATGATGGCCTTGTAAACTTGCTTTTGAAGCGTTTCGCTTTAGAACACCTCCTAAAGCGTCACAAGGCCCTTTTCCATGGCAAGTGGCAAAAAAGTTCCACTCTGCATTAAGACCGAAGTCCTTGTACATGTGGCACAAATTGAAAGCAGTCATCTTATTTTTGTATTGACTGCCTGATCCATCAGAAAAAAATGGATATTTTTCAGGTGAGGTAGCTTTTTTTTAATGAAATTCACACAATTTGTTATAAACAGCCGAACGGCAACATGGTTATGTTTAGTAAATTCTGCGAGTGCTATAAAGCTTGTAAACTTTAAATTTTGTGCTTCATCCTTTTAATATATGGCAAAAGGATGGATTGTGCATTGAGCGTTTGCCCAATGAAAACCTTGTATAGCGTCCTGAATAACAAAAGAGTAATTTTCAGAGAAGTCAGCAATTATAATGCAGTCAGTTGGTTCCAAATTAATTTTTAGTTGTTTTAAGTAGTTACCTTGTTGCTCTACAATAAAATTATGCTGAGATAATTCGCTTAATTTTTCTAAAAATGTTTCCACAAACTCTTCTGCATCCATTCGCATTGAGTTTAGATGACAACGATCTGTTTGCTTCCATTGCTTTAATTCTAAGCTACTTTATAACAGCAATCCGCTTTTATTTTTGCTGACCTAATAGTTATTGCTACCGAGTTAGGAAAGGGAAGATTTAACTGGAAGGGTTTTAAAGATAAATAAGCAACAAAACAATGAGTAATGTTAAAATCATCTATGAAGTAAAACCAATAAAACAATATTACCAACTATAATGATATTGTGAGTTATGATGAAGTAATGACAAAGATTGAAATGTAAAATCAAACACTAGCCAAATGGCACACAGTGCTGCATGAATCAGATCAGCTCAGAATTGGTAAAAAGTCCATTTGCAAACCGGAAAGGAAAAATACATTCTTCAATAAGTGCAAAAGCCTACCACAGATTCCTTAATTTTCAAAAGCCTACCACAAATGTAATTTTCTGCGTTATATACTGGACGTATATGGAATACTAGATGTCATAAATTGAAGGGATATTTCGTGTATTAGCTAAATACCGCCTAAATCAGGTTTGTTGTATGAAAATGTGAAGGTCATGATATGATGAAAATAAAACGAGCTTGTAAAGAATTACTACATAATGTACATATAATAATTCAATGCCGCTATTTGCCTCTTCCGCTGCGATGTTAGATGATTGAAACTCTAAAAAAGCGAAAATTCCAACGTGATATAATGAAATAAAGTTGATCACCTGGCAGCCGAGTAAAATAGCAAAGAAAATTTAAGCAAACCCTAATGCGAGATAAATTTCATATGAGTAGGATTACTACCCAAAAACGGAAACTCAATAGCTCGAAAAAAAAAATAAAGCTAAACGTCAGGAAATTCTTCTTTTTTTCCTACTGGGCCCATAAATGATTCCTTATGTCTGTAAAATAGAAAATGTAGGATCATAAACAATGTTAGTTTTTGAAGTAATTATTTTGGGCGAAGAATTTTTTTGTTTTTTTTTCCAGAATTTGTCGTATGTAATCCTCTTTCTAAAAAAAACGTAAAAAACATCCTATCTTTCCCATTACATAACGTGAGTTAGGTGGGCCAAAACTTACAGCGATGCAAATTCGAAGCTGAAAATAGCATAAAAAATATTGTGAAGGAATGTTATAATATAAAATGACACTAACAATTATTTTTGTAATGTCTGCATGTCGGCTGATCCTGCTGCAAACGTAGACGGACTTGTATTATTATAGCCACGAGGGAAGAAAACATTTCAAAATTACTATACAATACTTGGGAATTCCATGGATAATCTGAAATTATATACCGTATAAAGAATGCTTCCATTTTTCGTGGTAGGGTTAGATTTCAACATGCCTATATCGCCTTGGTGCGGCTGCCACCCAATGTATAGTTGACGCGATACAGCGATTCTTACTAAACCGCTGGATGCCAGGACAGACGCTGTTTGAGCCTTGGTGGACAGACGCCTGGCCCGCACCTCCTCAATAGAAGGACAACAGTGCCCAGGCTGCACTACCTGCTAAGTATGCAACCTTTAGCTGGTGGTCTTTTTCATCTCTTGACCCGTGGAAGCATGAGGTAGGAACTTGTGAGAACCACAGCTATGTTGCGGGGACGCACGCTCCATCCCAGGTGTCTACTCACCATTTTCCAGCCCCATTGTTTGTAGCTCTTTTAGTCATCGACATATTCAAAAAACCAAAGATAGACTTTTCAAAAATATCAAAAAAATTGGGTTGGTCTAAAACATTGGATTTTTTATAAATAGCCCAGAACAAGTAAAGGGTGTATTCGATAAAAATGGCACACAGAAAATCTTCTCTAACTTTTGAATCGTATGTGTAAAAAACCTAGAAATTTGAGTAGATCTTATCCATAGTGTATTATTTACATCTGCCAAGTTTCATAGTTATACATTCAGTAGTTCCAGTCATGTCGTCGAAACAAGAAATTGTCCGTGAGAAAATTTTGTGCACTCACAATCAAAATCCAGGGGCGTCCCACCGGTGGATTGCAAAAAGGCTTGGAATTGCAAATACAACTGTGTCTCGTGTAATAAGAACCTTCAAGGAGCGTCTGAGTGTCCAAAGGAAGGAAGGGAGTGGTCGTAAAAGTGGTCCAATGGACAGTAAAATGGAAAGTCGTACAACAATTCAAGAACCGTCCAAACATGTCAATTCGAGATGTCGCTAAAAAGTCTAAGGTGTCAGTCGGTTTTGAGCAGAAAACCATGAAGCGTGCTGGGTTACATGTTTACAAAGTGCAAAAAGCCCCAAACCGGAATGAAAAACAAAACATCACTGCGAAAACCCGCGCCCGGAAACTTTACACGAAGCTGTTCACCAAATCCGGTTGCATCGTGATGGATGACGAAACATACGTCAAGGCCGACTTCCGTCAACTTCCTGGGCAAGAATATTTCGTTGCCAAGTCGAAGTTCGATGTTCCGGAGGATGTTCGAAAGAAGAAACTATCGAAATTTGCAAAGAAGTTTCTAATCTGGCAGGCGATTTCCGGATGTGGTGAAATAAGTTCTCCCTCCCCCTTCCTCATCACTTCCGGAACAATAAAACGGTGCGATTTACACGGATGAGTGCCTTAAGAAGCGTCTCTTGCCATTCATTAAGAAGCACAAAGGATCAACTCTGTTACACTGAAACCGGCCAGTACCCATTAATGGGTAAAATATCACCCATTTCGAACTTAAGTGGGTTAACTCCTTTAATGGGTAAAACGATTTTACCCATTAATGGGTAAAGAGCCTGTACGTCAGGCTATCGGGTATTTTTACCCATTTTTCGAAATGTTTGTTATTTGAGAAATGGGTATTTTATACCCATTTTTCAAAACGTTTGTTATTTGGAAAATGAGTATGAAGTACCCATTTTTCGAAATGTTTGTTATTTGCGAAATGGGTATAAAATACCCATTTTTCGTGATTTGTTTTTAGTTGTGATATTGAATAATGAGCATTAGAATAAACATAATAGATCGCAATAACTGAATGTGTATTTGTATTTTGACAACCCTTTAGCCTCAGGCCTTTTACCTATCAGGTATGTTAAGTTTCGTTCGGGAGTTTTCACACCGGCAAATATTCCGGTGACGTTCAAGTGGTCCATTGAAGCGGTCATCACATCGTTATCATCCAGAGAGATTCCTACATCGCCCAAACATTTCCTGAAGACTTCTGTGGAATATATCTGATAAGATTTAAATAATTTTGACGTCAACTTGATGAAAGCTTGGATTTTAAGCCCCGGAAGTGACACATACTCGGAAGTACGATTCTAATGATGAAATTGAAGCATTTTATATTATTATATTAAATTATTAACGTACCTCTTAGTTTTTGGAAGCTTTCGCTATCCAGTTTAACCTCCAGTTCTTCCATATTCTTCGCGTTTTCGTGGAATGGATTCCGCGAAGTTTTTTTTTTTTTTCGAACCACGCACTTTCAAATATACAAAGCGAGCCAGGAAAATGCTAAGATATTTTTTACCCATTAATGGGTAGAAAAATACCCATCTTTTGGTCTCTCATTGAAAATAAAAAATGGGTCTTTAGTATGCATTATTTTGATTTTAAAAGTACCCATTTTTTGACAGTTTCATATACTATCGAAAAATGGGTACATATTTACCCATTAATGGGTACTGGCCGGTTACAGTGTATACAAAACACGTCATCACACGTTAATTTATGAAAGAAAACTGAGCTCAGTTGAAGCGAATGGCTTTAATCAGGTATTGGTTCTGTAGTTGTGAAAAAGCAAATTTTCTAAATTTGTCTTTTGCTATTCATAAACAGTGTTTATTGATGCAGATAGGTAAGGTGTAAGTCAACTCTCCTACACGGTCATTACGAAATAATGAAGAAAGAAAACAAATACACTCTCAAAAAAATTTAAACGCTTTTTGAGTGGTTCTATTGTCATGAAACGGAGTGTAGTACTAGTTAAGAACTATGTTTAAAAAATCTGAGAAAAACCCACTTTCAATTCGTCAAACGAAAGCTTTTAATCCATATTTTGAAGGAAAAATATCGAAAGTGAGCCAAAACTTTGTTTTTGTATTATTAATCACGTTTGCCATAACTAGAGCACTGCACCAATTATCGCCATAATTTTAAATTTTGGTTGCTTCGATGGCCAATCGCATGTGTTTCTTATGGGAGTGGCGATAATAGAAACACTTTTATGGCCAAGATGGTGCAAGAAATCTGAAATTTTAACGAAAATTAATTATGTCTATCTTTTTATTTCAGACCAAATTCTAAACCTTCGATAAGTGGAAACGTACCATTTAAATTTGATCTACTAAACGAAAGGTTTCTTATGCCGATTTGCATCACCAATTGTCGCATTTTTCCATAAATGGAACATCTGCACGCTGAGAAATATATTGTTTTGTATAGATTCAACAAATTTAATTGTTGACACACGGCTTACCCATATTTTTTATTTATTTAAACAATACCGATTTTATTTTTGAAACAACAATAAATGTTGTTGTTTCTAAAAGCGCTGAATCAAAAAATAAGATTTTTGGAAACAATGCACCTTTGCATGGATTCGACCAAAGCGTTTGAATTGGAAATATATACATATATGTTTCTCTTCGTTCTTTATGTTTAAAGCAACTTGAAAGATCAGTGACTTATGTTGTGCAATTTTTATTCTCGTTTGCAAAATGAGAGACCAAAGCAAGTTACGCAATACGCAAGAAGCCGGATTTGTGGCTGCTATCTGTCTTTTTGCCTAAATGAAATAAGTCAGAATTTCAGATTGAACCATTTTCTCGAAATATTGAAAAATATCTATTAATCAATTTATATTAACTCATTTTTCTAGTCGGGAAAATTAGTTTAAAATGCGGGAACAATTCGGGAAAAATGCGGGAATTCTTAAATTAAGATTGTGTGGCCACCCTGTAAACCCAGCCTGTTGATGCATAATAACAATAAACAATACCCTTGCGAACACTGTAAATTTATAATACAGAAAGTGAAATCAAGTTGTGCGTCAATCGAACCGGGTACAATGCTTTGTTATAAAAATGGGCCTTTCCAGAATAGTCCATCTCCAACACTTAAACTTAAATTCAAACGTGCCTTTCAAATGACAAAACAAAAAACATCTCACCATTCCGGTTTTCATTCATTAGGCTAAGTAACCATTCAAACTGGTGCGCAATTTCCGATGGCGGCAATTTATCAACCAATAATGAGTTATTTATCACCGTAATTAGCTTTTATGGCCATAATCTTAAATTATATGCAATCGCAAACTGCTTTGAATCCGACTGTTTTTGCTTGATCCCGTTCCAATTTTTTTTTCTTTTCGCCTTTTCGCTACCGTCTTGCCTAGGTGGAAAAGGTGGACCGCTGGAATTGGCGATTTAAATTATAGGAAGGAAATTTTATTACATTTTATTCTCCTCATCTTTCTAATGTGGATGAGGAAAAAAAAACTTGAAAATAATGGATTTTTCATTTTCGGTTCCTATTTGTTCGTGTTGGTGCCGTAACTTTATTTTCTTTTGGGACAAGCTTCACTCACCCTTCAAGGCGTAGTACACCTACCCGTCGTGTAATGATTAACATTCTTATTTGCCTGAGGGGGTGACCAAGTTCCTTTTTTTTCTGGCCGGCAATCTATATCGACATTATCCCGTTCCGTTGGCAGCTTTTGCCGGCGTTGTTCGATGGCATCGGGGCAAATTCACCTTAATTTAGCGCTCGGCTCCGGAAAATTGTCCTGCTTTCATAATTTTTACGATCGTAACAAAATTATTCAAATTCTGCACTGAGAGCGAAGGCAAATGGAAACAAGATAAGGGAGGCGAATTTCGTCAATAATTTATGATCCGGGCTCGACGGGGGAGCGATTTCTCCGGGAAGAAAATGCTTCCCATTCAGGATGAAGACAGCGAGAAGGACATCAATCCCACCAAGGATCAATGAAATGTGATAAATTCCACATGACAGTAATTCCTGGCAAGAAAGAGGAGATCTTATCTAAACAAACACCACAAGGCAGGAGAACGGGTCGAGATGAAAAGAAACCATTAATAAGCGCGCTACTTCACAGCACCCCTCCATCCACCAGCCGGCCTCCGAAAACCAGGCAAAACTTTTCCTCCTGATATTTATTAATCTCATATCTTTTCCTTTTCTTTTCGCATCAACGACCGACTTATGGAGCGTGTTCGACGAGTGCTCTCGAAACTACTCAATCCTTGTTCCTTCGCCAGCATTCCATATTTGCCAAACAAACAGACAAACAAACGGAAAACCTTCCCAGTTAAAGTCGGAATGTGTCTCTCGGGTGACACTTTGCCTTTTGGGTTGAATGGGAGATAGTTGGAAGAAGAATGATGGGCGGATGGTGATGGTAACGTAACAATTCGTCTTTCGGCAAACGGATCATCAGCGTTCGTCGGTGTACCGCTGGAAGTAGTTGTTCTTCCTTCGCTCGGCAAACGTTTGCCAGCGAACGATAGGTTATAATGTCTTTTTTATCTGGCTGAAGTTGTGGTAGCGGAGGTTTTCAAAATAAAAGGACAGATTGTGCTTGTGAAAATGGGCTCTGCTGAAATTTTGGAAACGATTTCAAAGAATTGTCCCAGTTCCTTGAGATTCCAGTTACTTATTGCGTATCAGATTGACCGCCCAAGGTTGCTACTCTGTTATTGCTAGATCAGAGAACAGAGAACTAACAGATGATGTTTGGGATTAACATACCTGCTGCACAAATATGAACCAGACTTTATGAATTAAACGGTCCGCGGATGACAAAAAAAAAAATCTTAGATTGGTAGGACTGTTATACGTTTACTTGCCAAATTTGAGCACGATCTGTCACGAAGCCTTTTTTACGGCACTATAAACAAGTCAACCTCCAGTGTGTTTTTCAAATTTTACTATGGAATCAAACGTTGAGCAAAGAATTAGTTTGAAATTTTGTTATTCCAACGGAATAAGTGCTTCGGATGCATTGAAAATGTTGCAGAAAGCGTATGGGGAATCTGCTCTATCGCGTGCACGTGTGTTTGATTGGTATAAGTCGTTCCAAGAGGGTCGTACATCAGTTGAAAATCTGCCTCATGATCGTCGTACAGCAACATCAATAAACGAAGAAAACATCGAAAAAGTGAAGAAAATTGTGCTGCAAAATCGCCGTGCGACTGAGAGAGAAATAGCTGATGAGCTCAGCATATCAAATGGATCCGCTCATAGCATTATACACGATGTTTTGAGCATGAGACGTGTGTCCGCACGTCTTGTTCCAAAATTGTTGAATTTTCTTCAAAAAGAGCAACGCAAAACTGTCGCTAAGGAAATGCTCACAATAAGTGATACGGACATCCAGCACATCATAACTGGTGACAGGACCCAGCAATCATCGGAATGGCGCTTCCAAAATGAGCCGAAACCCAAAAAACCGCGTCAAAGTCGATCGAAAAGCAAGGTTATGCTGACTGTTTTCTTCGATAGCCAACGTGTGGTGCACTCGGGATTCCTTGCGGAAGGTCAATCGGTCAATGCTGAATATTTATTTATTTTATTTATTGTTGTTCGTCTCGAATTAAAAAAAAAACTCACCAGACTGGTACTTAACCTAGGTTTCTAATTCTATTCTTGAACACACATTTAGATATATTAAAATCAAAAACAGCACTCACATTGTTAAACGATCTAACACAGTTATCGAAAGGGTTGTTTTACCCATACGTAGTTCTATGGCGACTGACGACAAGTAAACTACGGTCACGATGCTGGCGAGAAGATGCATAAAAATTGATGTTTTGCAACAGCGCTGGGCAATCTACACCACCTTCGACAATGTCAAAAACAAATAACCTCTGTAGGTTAGTACGTCTGTGCATTAAAGTTTCTAAATCGATCAGCCTACAACGACTCGGATAGACAGGTAGATTTGCTGGGTCATTCCACGGAAGTTGACGAAGAGCATACCGTACAAAATTGCGTTGAACCCTTTCCATCCGGATGATCTGAACTGAGTGATAAAGCGACCACACGCTAACAGCATACTCCATGATGCTACGAACGATCGAACAGTACAGCGCCTTGAGAGCATATATATCGGTGAAACCACTTGTATTGCGACGAATAAATCCCAGTGCTGCAAAGGCATTTGCGGTAGTTGTGCTAATATGCTCATTGAACCGGAGTTTTGTATCTACAGTAACCCCTAGGTCACGAATTGCTTGAACACGCTCTATAGCTTCTGAGCTGATGGAGTATTCAAACTCTGTTCGGGATTGCCGGTGGGTGAACGAAATAACTTTGCACTTTTTGATGTTCAGTTCCATTCCATTCTCAGAACACCACAACAAAATCTCGTCGATGTCAGCCTGAAGAGCGCAACTGTCGAGATGCGATGATATAACCTTGTAGATTTTTAGATCGTCAGCGTAGAGGAGAAAGGGTGATTTCAGCCGAAAGCACCAGTCATTCACGAACAATATAAAAATCAGCGGTCCCAGAACGCTTCCTTGCAGTACATCTGACGTGACGGAGAAGACGCGTGACCGACTACCGTTTAATTTGACGAAAGCGCTCCGACCAGATAAGTAAGAACGCAACCACTTTGTGATCCAATCAGGAAAGCCCGGATACTTCAGCTTGTCAATTGCAAGAGTGTGAGGAACCTTGTCGAACGCATTTGAAAAAGCGAAGTATATGGCATCAACTTGGTGACGATTCTCAATTTCTGTTGATAGGAAATTTACGTAAGACATCAGATTCGTTGCCGTGGATCGCTTCTTAACAAAACCATGTAGAAATTCAGAAATCAGCGGTCGAGATACAGCGTAAAGAGCTTTGTGAACCAATTGTTCAAACACCTTGGCCATACAGCATAAAATCGAAACACCTCTGTAATTTTCTACAGTATGTTTGCTACCAGCTTTGAAAATCGATGTGATTGAGGCTAACTTCCACGCTTCAGGAAAAGTACCTTCACTGAGTGAACTGTTAAAAATAGTCGTCAAAGGCATCATCAGTGAGTCAGCACATTCTATCAAAAACAACGGCGGTATCTTGTCTGTGCCCGACCCTTTCGACACATCCAACTTTTCCAGGGCTGACAAAACTACATGTTGGCTCACAACTAGAGCAGGACAATTAAAATTGAAAGCAGGACAGGATTTAAGACTGTCAGCGGAAAAAATTGGTGACGTTTGAGTGTGTACATTTACGAATAAATCGGCAAACAGATTAGCTAGCTCGTGAGGTGAATCGGCCGAAGTTTCATGTCCGAAGGGATCCGGTTAGATTGCTTACGGCTTCGAATATACGACCAAAAGGATGACGGGTTCTGCTTCGCAGTCTGCTCCAATCGTCTTATATAGCAACGAAAAGCAGCGTCCTGGCAATTGGTTCACAGTAGTCCGTGATCGAAAATAGCGTTCACGACCTTTTCGCACAATGTTACGGAGATGCTGTAACTCAGTTGTCCACCACGGTTGCTTAAACGAATGAGGCCTACTTGTTGGACGTGGAACATATTCCTCCATAATGTCGTACAGTTTGTCATAAAACATACGTACCGTTTCATCCGTATCTTTTGCACGAAACATTTCAATCCAATCGACGTCCATGAGAGCGTTATTCAGTTCCGGAAAGTGGCAACGTCGAAAATCTAAATCATCAATGATGTTCGAGTCGCTAGCTGGTTGCACGTAACGACTGTTCCAGAAAGTATAAGCACACCTTATTTTAACGGTCACTTTGAATATAATGAAATATTTCAACATGTTTTGGCTGCGTCCTTTTTTTTGCATATTTCTGAATGACATAGCATCAAAAAAGTGCTCAGTTTAGTGTTACCTATCAAAATGCGCGGTCTTACTCCGGGGGGTGTAAGCGTAGGAGCGGTACGATCTGTGATTCGAAAATATAGAGAACAGTGTACGTTTGGAGATGCGCCGAAGAGTGGTCGGAAATCCGGTCCTATTAGTCCGGGTATCGATAAAAAGATCAGGGATGCCTACAAGCGAAAACCAGCGACTTCCGTTCGGGATGTTGCGAAAAAACTAGGGACCTCGTCGAGTAACGTCATGCGTGCCAAAGAAAGACTTGGGCTAAAAACAAACCGAAAGCAGAAAAAAACCCAAAAGGAACCCAAAACAGGCCGCGTCCGTCAACCACGGGCCGGCAAACTCTACGATTCGATAGTGTAGAAATTCTGGGTGTATAATAATGGGCGATGAAACGTATGTAAAACTAGATTACAAAACGCTTCCTGGACCAGAGTTCTATACCGTAAGCGAAGACAAAGACATCCCCGAAACGGAGAAGGCAATTTTTACCGAAAAAATCGGTAAGAAGGTTATGGTTTGGCAGGCAATATGCGAGTGTGGTAAAATATCTAGTCCGTACATCACAACGGAGAGGATGAACACTCAGAAATACGTTAACCTTCTTTAGGTGTCGGGGTCAATATGACCCGGAATGGATATTAAAAATGCTATAACTTTCTTAAATAAGCATCTAGACGTTTGAATTTTCTTGACTTTTCCTAAATCATAGGAAGTTATGTTTCTGCATCAAACTAAAATATTTTTGACATTTCTGAAGGGCCGTTAAAAAAAAGTTACGAATAAGGTGTTTCGGGTCATATTGACCCGGATTTCAAACTCACATTGTGGAAACTATACATGACCAAATATTAATGTATTTGCAGTCAAAATGCTTATTAGACTCCCAATTTTTAGTTTCTGGTAAGTACTGACCTTTTTGACCCGATTGGCCACAAGGAATCTGTGCCGGAAGAGGGTATGTTTTGCTACGATCCGTGAATCGGCGACAGATACATATGTTCATCGGAGCATGCTTTTCGACGGCTCAAACTTCATGATTTTTCATGAAAAGTCTATTTCTAGCCTTGAAATGGACCAATGACCATATTGGGCATTCCGGGACAATCCGGATGCCCCGGAGGAATCGTTTAGGAGGGTACAAATAACGATTTTCCCAGAAACATGCATTTCGACGGCTCAAACTTTATGATTTTTTTTGAGTAGCTTTGAAATAGATCATTGTCCATATTGGCCATTTTGGGACAACCCGGATGCCCCGGAAGAACCCTTTATGCGGGGACAAAAACAGATTTTTACCGGAACATACCTTTCGACGGCTCAAACCTCATGATTTTTTAAAAGTAGTCTACTTCTAGCCTAGAAATGGCCCAATTAATATATTGGCTTTTCCGGACCCATCCGGATGCACCGGGGGAATCGTTTAGGAGGGGACAAATACAGATTTTTGCAGAAACATGCCTTTCGACGGCTCAAACTTCATGATTTTGGTTGAGTAGTCTACTTCTAGCCTAGAAATGGATCATTAATTGGCCATTCTGTGAAAACTCGGATGCCCTGGAAGAACCATTTAGGTAAGACAAATAAAGATTTTTTGCCAAAACATGGCTTTTGACGGCTCAACCTTCATGATTTTTCATGAGTAGTTTACGTTCAGCCTTAAAATGGACCAATGATCATATTCGCTATTCTGCGACAATCCAGATAGCCCGGAAGAACCTTTTATGCCTTTCGACGGCTCAAACTTCACGACTTACGTAAACAATCTACTTCGAGTTATTAAATGGACGAATGAACATATTGACCATTCCGGGACAATCTGGATACTCCGAGGGAACCCTTCAGGAGAAGACAAATGCGGTTTTCACCAAAACATGCCATTGCTACTAAATTTCGACCAGCTATGTTTATTATACTGCTGATTTTCAATCATCTGATTGAACCCATATAGGGTGCGGGACAAATTCTTGTCATCAATCGCTATTACTAAGCCGTACAAGATCCAAAAGACTTCAAATTCTGTTCTTGAATAGTTTCATATAGACACTAGTCATGTAAAAAAATCATTCGGTTTCAATGCAGCAGAGCAATAGCGATTGGCGACAGGAATTAGCTCACTGCCAAGTTGGCCTAGCTTCCTATGCTGACGACATGAAACATGAAGATGTAGCCAAGGCTTCAAATTTTCACAGCATATTTACATTTTTGCTTTCACTCTACAAAAATTGCCACTATAACGATTCGAAGAAAAGTTGGCACCTTCAGCCTTTCATTTATTTTGCTACGATATTTTTGCCAAATTTACTATTCTTCTTCCCATTAACGTTTTAATTATGGTTCATTTTCCGAAGATCGAAATAATCAACAAAAGATGAGATTTTTTTTAGGGTCATCGGATCAATTTAAAAAATCGAAAATCGATATCAAAAGGATTAATTTCGTAAAGATCAATCCAAGATTATCCAATCCTAGTTCGTATGTAAATAAAGGCAAATGCCATTGGTCCATTTCAAAGCTAGAAGTAGACTACTCAACAAAAATCATGACGTTTGAGCCGTCGAAAGGCATGTTTCGTTAAAAATTCGTTTTTGTCCCTTCCTAAAGGGTTCTTCCGGGGTAGCGTTGAGATGAATTAGCTTGTTTTCCTAATCAAATACCACTATCACACTCTGTGAGTAGCCCCAATAGCATCCTTATTGTTGGTTGAAATCGGTCCAAATCGGCTTTCCAGCATTTTAAAACATCTCCTAGTTTCCCAATGAAAAACCACTATCGCATTTTGTGAGTGGCCCCAATAGCATCCTTACTGTAGGTTTAAACCGGTCAAAATCGGCTTTTCAGCATTATTAAATATCACTTTGTTTTCCCAATGAAAAACCACAATCACACTTTGTGAGTGGCCCTAATAGCATCCTTTCTGTTAGTTTAAATCGGTGCTAATTACACTTGACAGCGTATCGTTAACCAAAATTAACCCTGCTGCCACCCAATCCTGTTATCCAAAATCCCAGTGATCTCTCGTGGAAGTGCAGAGGATTCCGCGGCTTCCAATAAAGCAAGTATCATGTCAACATATTTCTACCCATTCCCTACTTGACCTGCATTCGGGCGAGGCCGGCGCCGGTATTGCCTTAGTTTGGAATCACCAGTTTTTACACATTGAAGATGTATGTTAGTCCCAAGCATCATCTGTTGGTTCTCTGTGTAATAACAGCTGATCTGGCAACAACGGAGTAGCAACCTCGGGCGGTCAATCATGGTCATGCTCATGCCTCCTAAAGGGTTCTTCCGGGGTATCCGGGTTGTCTCAGAATTTCCAATATGGCCATTGATCCATTTCAAGGCTAGAAGTAGACTTCTTAACCAAAATCATTTAGTTTGAGCCGTCGAAAGGCGTGTTTCTGTATTTGTCCCCTCCTAAACGATTCCCCCGGTGCATCCGGATTGTCCCGGAATGGCCAATATATTTATTCGGCCATTTCTAGGCTAGAAGTAGACTACTTATATAAAAATCATAAAGTTTGAGCCGTCGAAAGGCATGGTTCGGCAAAAATCCGCATTTGTTTCCTCCAGCAGGGTTCCCCCGGGGCATCCGGATTGTCCTGGAATGGCCAATAAGCTCATTGGTCCATTTCTAGGCCGGAAGTAGACTTTTCATGAAAAATCATGAAGACTGAGCCGTCGAAAATCATGTTCCGATGAAAATTTGTATCTATCGCCCCCTCACGGATCGTGGCAAAACACGCCCTCTTCCGGCACAGATTCCTAGTGACCAATCGGGTTAAAAAGGGCAGTTGGCACCAGAAACTGAAAATTGGAACTCTAATAAGCATTTTGACTGCAAAGACTTAAATTTAGTTGTATAAATTTTCCATAATGTGAATTTTAAATCCGGGTCAATATGACCCGAAACACCTTATTCGTTACAAAATGTTAACACCCAAGGAAGGTGTAACATTATGCGAGTTGTATTTTTAGCCAAGCTGCTCAAAGGAGAAATTGATGCGTCGAACATTCTAGCCCGTGTAAATTTCAGTGTGCTTCCTAGAAGTCTCAGGAATACGAACTTTTAAACGACTTGATGTACACCGTACTGACTTTGGTCAAAATGAGCCGATTAGAGCAATGGCTCTTATGTTTAATGAAAACTATCATTTGTTTGATTTTAGTACTTCGACTACTGTTTTCGAGAACAGAATTCTTTCTGACGCTGTGGTTTGATGGTTTTGTTAATAATTATACCAAAGGGTGTAGGTTCTAAGAGGCTCGATGAAACCATTTGATTATTTATCTTTCCATGCATTTCACGCTTATTGCTTATCACAATCAGCTGAATGTCGGCCCTTCAACCTAGAATCCTAAACACACTTCCGCAGTTATTCAGTGCCATTTTTTTTTTCATTAGTTTGATTGTGTTGGCAAGTGCAGCCATTCCCTGTTCCCAGGGAGTCGAGTAATTTTCCAAGTCCCTATGAATGAACATACCTTTCCACCACTCTCGCCTTCCTTAGCCGAGTAAAACGTGAGGAAGAGGAAAAAATTGATTTTAAAGCCTACCACTGAATCCAACCAACCGTACGCAGCAAGTGGCTCGTGATTATGAACTCGGAAAAAATGACGAAAATCGCATAAATAATGCAACAACATTAGTCAATCTGCTGTTTTCCGCGGGCCAAATGAAAATCGTTAAATTTGATGATGCCATCAAAATTAAGCACCAATTTCAATTTCCCGTTGATGCCCTTCTTCACCTGCAGAACCATATTGCGATTCGCCAGTGCCGCCACCCCTCGGGTAAACTCGAATGAAAAAAAAAAAAAACAACAATTGCAAGATTAATGAGTCACGATTTCACCCCGGTTTGTAGGTATAAACTTTCTTCTGGTTGGGTCAGAGCCAAACAGAAACATTTCTCCTCTCTTCGTTCGATTATTCATGTTTCGGCTCGCGTAGTCCGATTCGATGGTTAGCGGTCCCTCAAGTGGGAGAGCTTTCCAGTTTCGAAACATTTTTTTTCCACATCTCGTTTCAGCTGCCAAAACATGGTTCATAATGAAAAGCTTTTTAATTTTTCAATTCATGAACTTTGATGTCGAGTGAGGACAAATTCCCAGTCGCGATCGAATTAAAAACTGGTGGAAACCGATGGAAACTTTGACGTATGAGCGCTTATTTATAAATTGAACCTTGCTCGTTGTGGTTAGATACCTATTCATTTAACATCGTACGTACATTGTTTTCCATGGGCATCCTGTAATTTTTCCTACATATGTTTTAGTCTCACCCATCGTGGAAAACGGCCTTTCGGGAGATGTACGGAGGTGCACCTGGCTTTCAACGAGATTCCATAGGCCGAACCAAAGGAAACTCCCTCTCGTTTTCGAGTGTTTGCCAGCAGCAGCAGCAACGATTTACGATTATAATTATTGCCGGCCCCTCAAGCCACAATCACACCAAGACCAGGCAGAACTGTTGTTGCCCCGGTCGAACCGAACACCAACCGACCAACCGCCCAACCACATGGTTGAATTCAAAGTGAGAGGTCTTGATGCGATACAAGGGCCCACTCCTCTTCAGCGCAACAGGATTCGGATTTGCACGTTTACCGTTCCGTTTCGGATTTTTTTTTTGTGTCGAAAGCAAACTGCTTCCTGATTTTTCAAACACGATTCCGATCCGCGAGAAAAACCTCGCCGTAGGTAGGGAAGAAAAAAAATGAAAACATACACAAATTTCACCATTTGATGTTGCTAGCACCAATCCCCGCACCGACACAAGAGTGTGCATATTTCGCTTCGCCACTTAAAAGTGCAGTCAGAACAGGTATAATTTGTATTTCAATTTTCCTTTCCTGATGGAAAGAAGAAAATGCGCGGATGGGTGGGTTACGAGCATCAGCATTTTCACATATGTTAAGGGAGAGAGAGAGAGAAAGAAAGAAGAAAAAAATAGGAAACAGCAAAAGAGCAAAATTGCCGCTTCAATGAATGCGTTCGTCTTTGATTTCGGTTGCCGTTGCGCGGCCTCAAGTGGTCTGCTATTGCCACTGCAACCACTGCATCTTTTGAAGGTGGAAATCTTTGATTTCGCGTTTGACTGAGATCAGTCGAAGGCCTCTGCTTGGCAAATAATGCAACGCTGTCAATAATTCTCGCGTTTGTATGCTTGAATTTATCCTTCCAGTTTTGATTTAATTTCAGTACATTTTTAATGCATTGAGCGTCTCCTTGAAATATGAAAGGTGGTTTGAATTTAAACTGCGTTCCAAAAATCCTCTAGCCTTTCGGATTACACCGTGCAGTTTGGTTGCATGAAATTCTAAAAGAAATGTTCCAACTGTTTAGAATGCACTTCAGGTGCGTTCAATTTTTTTTTTTTTTTCAATGGTATTTAGCTGGAGCTGCGTGACAGCTTGATTGTCGAGACTAGACCCTTTCCCAACCTTCACCTCTACTACGACCATTACCTTAGAAGCCCTAGCCTATGTTGGCCGCTAGAGCACTAATTGAAGTATTTTGTATTGGACCGCAGTTTTTTGTTATGAAGTCGCTCAAATTAATACCCTATCCTAGATGTCAGCCCGAGCTTTGTTTAATGATTTCCAATGCTTCCTGGAGATGACACTCAGGGACAAAGTGCCGTCTAAGTTGATAGCCCCCAGTGCTGAAGTCATCTCCAGGTCGTATTAATGTAAATTACCAAACAATAATTCTTAAGGATGACATTCAGACATGTAGTCTATGTTGACAACTAGTAGTACTGCAGTCAACCACAAGAAGTATTCCTATACGCGTATACATCGTATTAATAATTCATACAGCGAATCATATTTCCAGACAGCCGTCAATTGAAATGATGTGCATACGTTGGTTACTTTTAGCACTGCGGTATCTCCTAATATACTTCCAAGACTTTAAATAAGTCTGTAATGAGCTTCCAGTTTAAGGTGCGTTACAAAGGTTAGTTATTTAGTATAACACTGTTCATAAAAAGTTAATGCAATGCACTTTCATTTCCCTATTATTACAAACTGCATTACTGTCGGCCCCACTGCTTGCACATAATTATTTACTGCTTAAATAATTATATAGTTTTCAATGTATTTCCCCCACCTATTTATTATTTATTTAAATACATTTTTTTTCTCTCTCTCCACCTCTACCTGCCCCTTCCCCCTCCCCCCCCATCCCCGCCCCCCCGCCCGGGGGAATTATATTCATACTTGCCGCCGTTGCCTGTTCTGCCACCAATATATTTATCACGGGGCGCGGTTCTTGCCCCGGCTGGCGTCGGCGCCCGCCCTCTCGCGCTTGGGGGGGGGGGCGGGGCGGATCTCTTGGGGGGCCCCCCGTCGCCCCTCGAGATTTCTCGGCCCCCCCCAGGCGAGATTCCCCCCCCATTTTTGAGTATGAGCATGAGCATGATGTTATCTTTTATTATCTAAGCTGCTTTCTTTTTTTAGTTCATTTTTTTTCGCTACATGTACCGGCGCAGGTGGGTAGGCGTCTGCCTCGTCGGTGGGAGAGGCACCCGTCCCTCGGATTTCTTGACCGACCCGAAGGTTCCTTAGATCTACTCCGTCTATTGCCAGATCAGCTGTTATTACACAGAGAACCAAAAGATGATGCTTGGGACCAGCATACATCCTCAATGTGTAAAAGCTGGTGATCCCAAACCAAGGCAATACCGGCGCCGGCCTCGCCCGAATGCAGGTCAAGTAGGGAATGGGAAGGAATATGTTGACGTGATACTCGCTTTATTGGATAGCCAAGAACACCTCTGCACTCCCACGAGAAATCACTGGGATGTTGGATAAAATGGTTGGGTTTGCAGCGGGATCCGTTTTGGTAAACGGTGTGCTGAATTCAACGGATGTCGGCAGCGAATAAGATATTTAACTATGTTCCCGATTTATTCTCTGTACAGAGATGCACATTAAAGTAATTCAAATTTTGGCACCGATTTAAATCAACAGTAAAGATGCTGTTGGGGCCACTCACAGGTGTGGGTGGTTTATTTCAATGGAATAGAAGGATACGTTAAAAACATAGAGTTTGAGTACCGATTTAAACCAACAGTAGGGATGCTGTTGGGACCACTCAGAAGTGTGGGGTAAGAAAAAGGATAAAAAAAAGAGTTAACCAAAACAAAAAGGCCCCCCCACGGTGGGGGTTTACAAAAAAAAAAAATGTAAAAAAGACGAGATATAAACCAAAAACAAAAATGTGGGGCGCCCCCACAAGTGTGGATTCAGAGCAAATTTGGAACAAGTTGAGGTTTTGAGTAATTTATTATTTATTATGTCATCTTCGATGTAATCATCGCACAGATTACTCTAATTTCTTATATTCTTAATACTATTTCTAAATGTGCTTCTGCTGGTCATGAAATCGAAATGTTCATTAACGTTATTAAATGCTCGCAGGCAAGCGTCGAGTGGGTTGTTGAATCCATAACTAGTCCGATGTGCAGGTACGGCGACGAGTTGAGAGCTCCTCAATTGCCTCGGAGGAACATACAGGGAAACGTCTTGGAGAAGTTCGGGACAATCGATATTGCCACGTAGTAAGTCGAATACAACAAGATCCTGAATGTGAGTGCGCCTAGCAGATAAGATTTCCAGTCCTATCAGCATGCACCGTGCGGTGTAGTCGGGTAAAGCTAAAGGGTCATTCCAAGGGAGATTGCGGAGTGCAAAGCGTATGAATGACTTTTGAATTCTGTCCACTCTGTTGATCATTGATGCATGTTGAGGTGTCCAGGCGGCGGCTGCATACTCAAGGATGCTACGTGCAAGGTGCAGAACAATGTTTTTTGTGCGTATATCTGTGAACTGCCAGGTATGACGTCGAATGAGTCCGAGAACCGCGGAGGCTTTGGCCGTGACAAGTGCGACATGTTCGCTGAATTTCAACTTGGCGTCGATTGTAACACCGAGGTCGCAGATGGAGGATACACGCTCTAGTGAGACAGAGCCAACTGTGTATTGATGCGTGATGGTGACACTCCTGCGGGAAAACGTTATCGCCTTACATTTTCCTGTATTTAAACTCATGCCGTTTTCATTACACCACTGCATTACTTCATTGATGTCGTTTTGCAAGACGAGGCAGTCGAGTGGGGTCGTTATGACTCTAAATATCTTCAGGTCGTCGGCAAACATTTGCTTGAATGATGAAATACGCGGGCACAGATCGTTGATCTGTAGCATTGGCCCAAGCACGCTCCCTTGTGGTACTCCAGAGGTAATTACGAATGCATTCGATCGGGCAGAGTTTATAGAAACAAAGGACTGGCGGTTGGTCAAATACGAAAGAATCCATTCAACTAACCAAGTTGGAAATCCAATGTCTTATAGCTTTTCGGTTGCGTAAAGATGAGGGACTTTGTCGAAGGCTTTAGAGTAATCTATATAGATAGAATCGACTTGCCTTCGTGATTCGACCTCTCGAAACAGCGTGTTTGTGTAGCATAATAAATTTGTGGTGGTAGAGCGGTGCTGGATGAACCCATGCTGGTACTCTGATATAAGGGGATGAATGACATTATAGAGAGCGTTGTGAACCATAGTTTCGAATACTTTGCTAATGCAACAGAGAAGCGATATCCCACGATAGTTGTCGACCCTGTTTCGATTACCTGCTTTGTAGATAGGCACAATCGAAGCAATCTTCCAAACGCTGGGAAAAACTCTTTCGTTCATCGAACGGTTGAATACGCAGCAGACTGGAAAAGCTAGCGAACGTGCACAATATTTAAGTAACGATGGGGGAATGCCATCTACTCCAGGGCCTTTCGTTACATCCAAGTCGTTGAGTGCTTTCATAACGCTGTCCGGCGAGAAACGCAGCATTGGAAAATTTTTTTTAATTTTCTGGATGCGACCAAAACCACCCGGGGAAAAGCGGTTTCCAACCCCAACCCCGAAAAAAACCCCCCCCAAAAAAAAACAAAAAAAACAACCAAATAAGTTAGCAGCGTCAGAAGGTGTGTAAGCGGTAATTCCGTTGAACTCAACTGTGTCCGGGATACGATTGTGGGTTCGTTGCGATTTCACGAACTTCCAAAATGCCGATGGGTTTTGCTTCAGGTTTGCTTGCACACGTTGGACGTATTCTTCGTAACTCGACTTCAAAAGTTCGTTGTATCTGGTCTCGATTAATCGATTAAAACCTACTTATTATGAGCGATCGTCCCTAAAATAGCTTACTTATAGAAGATGTCAATAAATGACAAAGTTTAAATATACACACATACACATGTAAACAGATCTACACATACAATACTGAACTTGGGTGATTTAGGACTATTTAGGTTACCAATCAGGCCGGGGTTACCTCTGCTGTACACATAAGTTGTCTCGTTTCTATTTGGTCCATTGTTGGGTCCACAAGTCGCCTTCTACTTGATTGGACAGCCCTGCTCGTTACACACCTCTTCTTCTTCTTGTGCCCATCGAATCGTCATCGAAAATAATTTTAACTGGGCTGTCGTCCGACATTTTTATGACATTCCCAATCCACAGTAGTCAACCAATTCTAGCGGTGTGAACGGTGGGAGATTCTCCCATGAACTGATGCAATTCGTGGTTCATTTGCCTTCTCTGATGAACGTTTCCACCATCATCTCAAAGTTCTGTGCTGCGATATCAATGTCGTCGACGAAACCAAAAGACTTCCAGTTGTCCAATCAATATGGAATGATCTCACCAATCTCCCATTGATTGCTGCTTTAGTTTTTTGATAGTAGCGTTAGCTTTACTTATCGTGGAAATCAGTGCGTTTCCCTCATGAAATCACTCGTTCTGCTATCCTGGTGTTCCACTTCGACGTCATTCATTATAAGGTACACCGGGGGAAGTGGATACAAGATTTCACATAGTTCAACTTCAACATCATGTGTAACTCTCAAGAATGCATTATTATGTTTGTGTGTAATGTTGCGGGAATGTGTGAGTATTATGTATAAAATGATGATAAAACATTGATATTTGGACTTCACAAAAAGGTGTACGAACGAAATACAAAATATGGATGGATGGTCCACTTACCCCAACGGTTAGGGGTAAGTGGATCATCTGTATGCATGTCATTCATATGCGGATAAAATGTAATGAAACACGTTCAAAGTTACCAGAATACCACAAAATTGCTTTTGTGGTATTGATTAAGTTACTTTTTTGAAAAGGGGTTGTCCAGATACCACGTAAATGTGATTAATATTTGAATGAGAATCGAATAATAGAAAAAATGTTTAGAACAACTCAAGGAAGCTTTATTGATACGTATAATACCATACTATCGATTAGTACATGAGAAACTAGATAATGGCAAAGAAAGTCCAATTCTTAAGACACATTTGTACTTCTTCAAAGTTAGTCGCAATAGTAATTTGACAATTAAGTCTTCTTCGACACACGTTGCTTGGACTTTTTCACAGTCTGGAGAGCCTCTGCTGATGTAATTACTTCGGCTCCGGGGCATACTTTTCGCCTTTTTTCCTTCGATGCTGTTGAATTCTGCTTCACATGTTCCAACAGGATTTGCTCAAAGGATCCATCAGCCGAAGATGCGTTTTTGAAGGGTTGATCTTGGGATTCCATAGCATCTCGCAGCCTGGGACATCGACATTTGATTATTTTTAACAGCTTCAATGGCAGACTCTAATGACACTTTAGAATATGCAGATGCTGGTCTTTTTTTAACGTACGTGCGAGCCATTATTGCTGTAAAAGTGTTAATAGTAAATTAAACACACATTTAGACCATAAAGCAACCAAATCTCCACACGAATAATGGTATATTTGAAATGAACGAAATATGATCCACTTCCCCCAGTGGTAGCAAAACTTCGGGGAAGCGTATCATGTTGAATTTAAAAACTATGATAGAAACAATGAACTGTTATTGCCGCCCAATTTGTTGATTAACTTATAATAGTTACCTGCAAAACAAAACAATGAAATAAACTTCTGTTTAAACGGTGTAGGAAGCTTTTTACTACGACGCAAACTAACTTTTTTCGAAGCTGGAAATGACGTTTCGTGTAAACAACTATGCTAGTGTGTGTATATGCTCGATATTTTTGCTGTGTTGGTGCTAGTGTATCGTTTTGAATCTATGCTTCATTTTGTGTTAGTTATTATTGCGAAATTAAGGCACTACTATTTTAAATAATCACATGATCCACTTACCCCGATGGTACACTTCCCCCGGTGTACCTTAGTCATTGTGTTCATTATAGTGCTGCTTCCACCTTCCAATCAGCTTATTTTTATCTGACGGCATATTTCAACTCACGGCACAACTCCTTTTAGCGGTCTGTTAAATTTCCTGTAGAAATTTCGGGTTTCTTAATCGAAGTCGCTTCTCTATTATTTCACACTCCAAATCCTCCAGGCTGTGCTTTTTGTTCCGGAAAATAAGAGTTAACTATGTGTGTTTTTGTTTTTATCGCTCCACATTTTGATGGGTTCCTGCCTGCGGCATCATCGCCCGTGCTACATTCTTCTCGTCGAACCAATCTTTCCGTCGATTTCCTTCCACAAACACCTAATGCTGCGTTTTTGAACACTATTCCAGCAATCTTTGAGACGGTTTTCGAACTGCTCTCCCTCAGGGTGGGTGTCACATTTTGACCAGTACACTGAACATTGAATTTAGTTTATATTACGAAATCGGAGAAGGGACTCACTTACTTATGTTTTCTGCAACGAATCTGCTTTGTACTACTTATGAAGCTTACTTCGTATTCAATGCCACACACGTCTCTCTGGTGGTGGTCTGCTATATCGACTCGAAATGTAATGCGAAAAAAAAAGGCAATCATGGCGAGTTGTTCATCGTTTTTATATTGTTTCTGCTATAGAATTTGATCCTGTACTTTAGGGATTAGCAGTTATTCAACCTGTGATCTCACTAAGCCATGGTGACTCGTGAGAAATCTGTATTTATAAAAATGGATTTCTGTCTGTCTGTCTGTCTGAATGTCTATCTGTCTGAACCTAATAGGCTCGGAGACTACTGAACCGATCGGCGTCAAAATTTGTATTTTTTTTTCCTCCCGGGAAAAGTACTGGACGGAGTGGAAAGCTTGGTAGTCGACAGCAACGGGCGTTGAAACGGATTGTTAAGGCGGATAGAAGGATTTCGGCTTTTAAAGCAACAGCAGCCTTGAACGACTCAATTGAAGAACCTGTATCAACAAGCACTGTCCGGAGGGAGCTGCACAGGATGAACCTGCGTGGGCGGGCAGCAATTGCCAAGCCGCTTATAAAGCCAGCGAATGCAGCGAAGAGGAAGCGCTGGTGTAAGCTCTACGCCGCTTGGACAGAAGCCCAGTGGAGGAATGTAGTCTATTCAGATGAATCCTCTTTCACGCTCTTCCCAATTTCCCATACAAACACCTCTGAATACCCAAAAAACATTCCTTCACTTATTATGACTATAAATGATCATACCTGGTTCTCAAATGTGCAAGCTGCCTTGAAAAATTTAGGTTCCTTGATTGCCTGCTTCCCACTGTGAAGCATGGTGGGGGATCGGTAATGGTCTGGGGCGCGATTTCCTGGCATGGGGTTGGTCCAATTGTTGCTGTAAAAGGCAAAATGAAGGCTGACCACTACAGGACTATATTGGATGAGCAGGTATTTCAACTGTAGGTGACATATGTACACTACTAAGAGTTATTATTTTTAAATTTCATCTAGGTGCTTCCCATGATACGATCCATTTTCCCAGAAGGGAACGGCGTCTTCCAGGATGACAACGCTCCCATCCACACAGCGAAGTCCATCAAGAAGTGGTATGAGGATCACACAAGTGATTTCGATCACCTTGAGTGGCCTGCTCAGTCACCGGACATTAATATTATTGAACCATTGTGGTCAACATTGGAAGCAAGGGTGCGAAATGTTTTCCCACCACCTTCGTCTTTGAAGGAACTGGAGAAAACTTTGATCGACGAGTGGTATAAAATACCTGTAGACGTGACCCAAAACGTCACACAGGACCCACTCGCTACTAATAAAACCCACTCTGCCCTATACTTCATCAAATTATTTCTTGCATATCCGAACCAAAGCTAAATAAATTGATCCTTGAAGCTACCAGGAAGCTGGTTCAGGCTAGCTAGTGAATCTTATAGTTCACATTTTGGAGTAAAATCGTTATTGGCCCCTGCTACAGGTTCTCCCGAGGGCCGTTCCAGCGATCCAGGGAATGGCTAATGTAGCCAATGGCCTTCCCAAGTCCATCGAAACCATGTTTACGAAAAATCATGAAGATAGAGCTGCTGTACGGCATGCTCTGGAGTAAAATCTTAATTGGCACCTACTACAGGTTCCCCCGGGGTCGTCCTGGCGGTCCAGGGAGTGGCTTATGTAGCCAATGTCCTTCTCAAGTGTATAAAAATCATATTTATGAAAAATCATGAAGATAGAGCTGCTGCACGGCATTCTTTCAGTAAAATCGCATGGCCCTACTACAGGTTCCCCCGGGGTCGTTCCGGCGGTCCAGGGAGTGGCGAATGTACCCATAGCCTTCTCAAGGGTATAAAGATCATACTTATGAAAAATAATGAAGATAGAACTGAAGAACGGCATTCTTTCGAGTAAAATCGTAATTGGCCCCTACTACAGGTTCCCCCGGGGTCGTTCCGGCGGTTCAGGGAGTGGCCAATGTAGCCAATAGCCTTCTCAAGTGTATAAAAATCATACTTATGAAAAATCATGAAGATAGAGCTGCTGCACGGCATGCTTTCGAGTAAAATCGCAATTGGCCCCTACTACAGATTCCCCCGGGGTCGTTCCGGAGGTTCCGGGAGGGGCCAATACTGCCAAAGATCCACTTTTCGTTTATAATAAGCTTTGTGGTAAAAATCAAGAAAAAAAGCTGTGACATAGCATGTTTTGAGTAAAATAATGAACTGACCGCATCCAGGACCCTTCATCAGAACCTGTTTCACGGAAATGGCCATATCTCGGTCAATTTAAGGCCGATTCCTGTGATCGACCTTTCATTCGCTTGGGAAATGTTTCGTTTTTTCGTGTGTTTAGTGAAAAAAAATGTTTGACAACGTCATCTTGTACGAAAATTTATCGCAAAGTCAACATATAAAATAGCCCCTCCGGAAACCCGGAACAACTCCGGTATCCGGTGACCATGGCCAATTTTGTAACCGAGACATAAAATGACATTGAATTCCCCGTCGAATGCTTCTTGGACAATTGAAATCGGATAATATTTCATGAAGTTAGAGCACTGCAAAGTTGATCAAAAATTTGCCTGTCCCGATCATTTTGTCTATCCCCTGTATAGGTCTCCCTCTCTCTCTCGCCCCCCGCCCCCCGCGGGTCCCGGGTTGGGGCGGCAAGGGTGCTATGTTGATTCCCCCCCCCCCTGATAGGGGGGGCCCTCCATCGAGCCCAAATTTGTGCTACCTCCGAACTCGCAAAGAACCCAATTTAGCTTGCAAAGTTTTTGGGGGGCGAAAGGGTTGTTTTATGGTTAGTAGCCCCCCCCCCCCCCCAAAGGGCCCCTACAAATGACAGAGTGCTCAGCAACCGAACTACCAACCAAATGGGACCAATTTGCTTGGGGTTTTTAGGTTTCTGTCTGCCTGTCCGTCGGTCTGTCTGTCTGTCTGAACCTCATAGGCTCGAAAACTACTGAACTGATCGGCATGAAAATGTTTTTAAGGGGTGTGTTTGGCCCCCCCCCTCTGCCGTAGAAGTGTGCTGTGTGACCCCCCCCGTTTCTAGAAAGGGGGGCTCCCATACAAATGAAACACAAATTTCTGCATAACTCCCCCCCCAAATTTCCCACCCGGATTTTTTGAGGCAAAAAATTTTCTATGCTAGTTATACCCCCCCCCCCTCTCTAGGAGGCCCCCCCAAACACAGACTACAACCACACACACTATTCACCCACATTGCCCCATTTTTCATATGGGGTTTTTCGAGGCTAAAATGTTTTTAATGGTGGTTTGAGACCCCTCCCCAATCTCCTAGACAGTTCTAGGTGCTGTCATACAAATGAAACACAAGTTTCTGCATAACTCTAGAACTAATCAAGTAAATGGAACCAATTTTGGCAGGTAGAGGTTTTTGAAGGCAAGAAATGTTTCTAAGGTAACTCAAGACCCCTCCGCCCTCTGTATGAGTGGGGCTCTCATACTAAAGAAATACAAATTTGTGCATAACTCGAGAACTAATCAAGCATATGGAACCAAATTCGGCATGTGGAGGTTTTTAGAGGAGAGAAATGTTTCTATGGAAGTTTTAAACTTCTCCGCCATCTGGAAGGGTGAGGGAGGGGGTTTCTCATACAAATGAAACACGAATTTCTGCATAACTCGAGAACAAATCAAGCAAATGGAACCAAATTCGGCATGTGGAGGTTTTTGAAGGAAATAAATGTTTCTAAAGTAGTTCAAGAACCCTTCCCCTTTCTGAAGGGGGGGGGGGGGGGGGGGTGATCTTCAAACAAATGAAACTCAAATTTTTATTATAATCGATGAGCCAAGTGTGATGGTTCGAGAACTAATCAAGCAAATGGAACCAAATTTGGCATGTGGGGGGTTTTGAAGGCAATGATTGTATGGTGGTTTGAGAAACCACCCCTCTCTGGAAAGGACGGTTCCCAGACAAATGAAACACAAATTTCTACCAAAATTGAGAATTATCCAGGTTACTTAAACACAAAACGTGTATTTTTCGGGTAAGAAGCATGTTTTGATAGAAGTTTGAACCCCTACTTATTCAAGAAAAAAAAACTCATTTCGAAAAAAAATCCATAAACGTGACAGTTATATTAAATTTTCCTTCATTTAGTTGCAAGCGTAGCAGCGCATGCACCGGGTTCAGCTAGTACAAAATAAAACTCTATTTATTTCAAATCGATAATCCAGATTTTATTGATAACGGTACCCATTATGTTGCAATATAATACTGATTAACTACAGCATATGTTCTGGAATAACGCCGCCTTTAATCTTCTTGACCAGCTCCAGACGTTTTTCGAAACCGTCACAGGCGGCACGCACGACTTCCATCCTCATTTCGTCCCAAATTCGTTTGATTACGGTTTTGAATTGGTTCATATTAGACGCCCTGTGGTCATTTACCTTTGCCAGCATGCATGACCATACGAAATAATCCAAGGGATTCAGATCTGGTGAACTGGGAGGCCATTCATTCTTGTCCAAAAAGTCGGTCAAATTTTGTCGGCACCAGCCCTGAACGAGATTTGCAGTATGCGATTGCGCTCCGTCCTGCTGAAACACATAGTAATCATCTCCAAACACCTCTTGTACCTACATATGACTTGACAACTTTCTCCAAAACTTCCGTTTTATAATATACGGCATTCACTTTAACGCGCTTTTCGATGAAAACCAGTGGTAATTTGCCTCGCTTGCAAATTCCTCCCCAAACCATCACTGACGCAGCACTTTGGAACTGTGGAATATTCCTATCACTCTCTGGAACAGTTCTCGAAGAGCGAGCCCACAATCTGTCGTTCTGGACATTGTGGGATTGTTGCAAGACGAATAAGTTTTCGTCGGAAAAGATAAATTCTTCCCCACCGTGCCGCGACAAAAGCAGACATGCTCTTTCGAGTCGTTTCTGCTTGGAAGGTTCCGAAACTCCGTGAACCTTACGTTTCTTGAAAGCTTGGAATCCGAGGTCATTTTGCAGTATATTGTGCATTGACGATCTCGAAACATTCAGATCTGCGGCCATTTTACGTACAGAGCGCTGTGATTTTCGTCTAATCCGTTCCCTGACCATTTTAACAACTCGTGCAGTCCGCACCGTACGAGTACGACCGGATCTCTTCCGGTCATCCAACGAGCAGGTGTCACGGTACCTTCGGATGGTTCGGTACACAAAATCCCGCTTTACTCCGAAGTTTTTCAAATTTCTGAAAATAGCGCCCGGGCGGTCACGTTTCAAAAACTTTTTTATCACCACAGCACGAAACTCCTTCATCGCTGGTAAAAGATAAACACCGAATGAAAACAATCGGACATAACCTAAAAGCGTTTGAATAAACATAGTGCAAAACTACATCAATACATACGTGAAGCATGTTGAGTAGTTGCACGACAGCAATGCAAGGAAAAAGTGTATGAGAATATATTGGACACGGTGTACTCGAAAGTTTCAGTGAGAGTAACGCGCCCTTCTTAACAAGCCATTCCGTAGAAAGCTTAATGAGTATTCCGAATTGGGTTATTCGATTTGTTAGATCGTATCGTTGGAAGGAGAATCTTATGTTCCCGCGGGTTTCGCGTAAGTGTCTCTGCTTACGGATCCGCCCCACCGTTTTTGGCCCTTCATACAGCGTTACTGTGAATGCAACGCCGGTAACTCAATTTGATCCTACTATTAAGTGGTGCTGCATACATGACAAGGTCTTAGAAGGGATGGTGGCTACCTTACATACATACATACATACATACATACATACATACATACATACATACATACATACATACATACATACATACATACATACATACATACATACATACATACATAAATACATACATACATAAGATAGTGGTCTGATAATATCGAAGAAGTTGCCGTGAATTCAAGTCTCATGACATTACTAGGAAGCTTCATAAACCTATAACTATTATTTATTATTAAACCTGAGTATCAACACAATGTTTCAACATCTGAATTACTTTCTTAAATGACTATTCAACATCACAACTCTCTCTCTTTCTCTCTCGGTCACATTCATGTAGCTCCCTCAAGAAATTCACTACAATTGCTACATCCACGGTTCAGCGGAAACGTAATTTGATCACCGTAACGGCATTATTAAAATAAAAATAAATAGAACGATTTTATTAGCTGCACACAGCCCAGCAGCCAGGCAACTCACTGCAACTACGTTTTGCATTTTTGTTACTAGGGGAAGCCAGGGCTGGATGCTAAATGATAGAAGATTGCATTGGTATCCGCATAATTTCTCATATAGAGGATTATTTCCATATAATTCCACTACCTTTTTGGCTTTGACAAACACGTCATATTTCGTTCACAAAGTTCAGACTTATTACCAAAACTCCACTGTTACTGCATGCAGATCCTCCAAAACGCCAATTGAAATTTCAATCGTTCGAATGGTTCGAAACCCATTTCGCCCCGTCGTCCCCCGAGCGCACTTTCTCCACGTGGTAAGGAATGCTAATTTCGCCGTGTCTCGCTGGCAGTAGACAGTATTCAAATTGATGCCGATCTTCAGCGCCGCCGCGGCATGGCCCGAAAGGCTTTTCTCTCCAGCACCAGAAACGATTTGCATAAAACTGATTCACTGCACCGCCATCATCGTCGCCGTCGTAATATCGCTTTTATGGCGGCCACACTGGAAATGTGCAACACACCGGAAATTGAATTTTTATTATCATTCGCTCCCTATTTTGCACCCGCTGAACGGTAGTTAGGTGGCAATAATCGTAAATAGCATCTTTGTTTCAAATTTGGTTTCTTTTTATTTCCAGGATAACAAAAGAAACCCGTAAGACTAAATCACGCATGGTAACAAGTCGAAAAAAGTGCCTGTTATTACCATCCTCGTCAATAACTCCCTAATAGACTTCGGCTGACGATGGATGGATGGGAGTGGTGTTGATCCAATTTGGTCCGGCTCGTAAAAATGCCCTCTTTGGCACCATCATCCATTTCGTCACGCATCGGGAAGTGATTCGTCGTCACCATTGCGCCGGCCGGCCGTCATCTCCTAACGATATAATGATCTATTATTATGATTATGGTCAACACCGACACCGGGAAAACCCTCCCCTGTGCTTGTTTGGAAAAATGCTTTTATCTTCTTCGATCATCAAATCAGCCTCTCTCTCTGTTGGACGGGCCAAGTCCAGTGAAGGTGGCTGCCATCCATCATCTATTAACCAATTTAGCCGGCACCAGGCCATTTGTCAGCGATGATGGGCAAACATCTGTTATTTCGGCTTGGTGGAAATTTATTATCGGCATCCTCTTCGGTTGGCACCCATGGGAGGGGTGGGGGGCTAAAAGGGCCATTGTATGATTGTGATTTTTGCTCGTTCGCGTTCAAGATGATGGACGGACGGATGGTTGATGAGAAGATCTCGAAGGGGTGGGAAATCTCCTGGGAAACTCCGTTCGTTGGTAGGACGGCAAATAGGCGTCGGAAGTCGAGGGTCGTTTGTTACTTTTCATGCATGAGAAGCAATGGTATCCATCAGAATGTCAAATATTTCAAATTTTGAACTACAGATAAGTCAGCTGTCATCGACCGTAAGAATCATTTGGAGTGATAATTTACGAATTATTATGAAGGAAAAAAAACTCTCCAGTTGCACTCATAAACCAGAAAAGCCGTAGCGGAAGTGAAACCCTCCGAAGCAGTCAAGTCGGTGAGTGCAGGAGAATGGTAAAATGGCAAAACTTCCACCATCCTTGCAACGACGACGGCAGAGTCTCAAGTCCTGCGAAGGACAGTAGTAGATAGGTACTGCAGTCTGCAGGATGATCAAGAATTATATGCACATAGCAAACACACTCTCACACACACACACAAATCTACTAACAGAGGCAAAGCGTTTCTTTCTCGGAGGAGCGTTGAAAAATCGGAAGTTCCTTTTTCGGAAAAGCCCGAAGACACGGTGACAATGAGAATTTGTGTGATGAGAGGAAGGGGGTGCCGGGGCGAACAGGACGGGATTATTTTATTATTACGATGAGTGTGGGTACAATTTATACTTTTGAGATACTATTATTAGTGCAGTTGAAAATTTCTTAATACTTCCGTAATTAAGGATATCCCCTTTTGCAGTGCTGTCGTTCGTCGCTCCACAGCGGTGTCGGATTCGCCGAGCACTCGGCACTGGTTGGCTTTTTCGGGCACTTCCGGGTCCGGGAGATGGTTTTTTACGGCCGCCGTTCCGAGTACCAGTTGTTAATTTAGAGCCATGTCCATAAATATGTCATCTTGTTGTTAGTGGAGCTTCCGCTTGCTGGTTTTCCCAGCGGACCGTTGCGATGGATGGCGTGTAGCATTTTACGTCGCATTAAACTCTCCGGATCTGTGGATCCGGGTGGAAGGCGGGGGACGCGGTATCTTCTGCGATGAGCGCGAAATTCCTTTGCTGATACATCAAGTCTTGATGGGGGTGTGTAATCTGTGTGGAGCATATTGATCGCCATATTTGTTTTTATTATTTGATTGCAGTAGTAATTTGCGAATTTGACCTGGAACGGAGGGAAACTTATCATTTCTCAATTTCCTCACTGTCCCGTTGTCATTTCATAACTCAATTTGTTTTGTATAGTGTCTCTTTGAAATAGTAGGGGAAATGTTTGTTTTGGCAATGTTGACTATTCTTGGCAACCGATTTTTAAACCACTAATTCTATTTATTCTTCCATCAAGGCACTTCACTGAATTCATATGATAATTTGATTATTAGACTTAATGTTGATTACCTTTCATAGAGTGAGCCATTCATTTGAACCACATAATTTAACGTAGAACTACGATTCTCTTTTCCATACCGGGTTTCAATTTAAAAAAAAAGTAAAATGAAAGCGTTACGCTGAAAGGAAAGGTTTTTGAACGCAATTAACTCTTGTTTGACTGAAGAGAATAACGTTAATGCATACACCATACCATACCATACAAACCATTCGATAGGAAAAACTCACACATTTTCAACATTGAAATTTGAATTACGTTCTATTGGTATAAAGACTTCAATTATGTGCTTAAAAACGACCTGTACACATCACATAAAAATCTGAATATGAACCGATTGAAACTTTGGCTTACCCTCAAAAACGGTTAACAGGTGGTCCAAAATTGAGTTCTTCTTTCATGTCATTAAGTTGCATTCCACATTTAATGCTGCGATAGTGTTTGATTTTATAGCCGAGACCGCTCCCTTCTATGCATTTTGCTTCCTACTGCATTCGTGTGACCGTCTTATGTCCAGACTTTGCTAATGTCTGTATCCACAACTATACGAACACCGCCAAATCATTGTATCTTTTGAAATATTGCATGTGTGAGTGAAAAATTTCGCTGAGATACAGTGATGGACTATACAATAAGACCAAAGCTCGATTTTCATACAAAACGGTCATAAAGACTGTATTCGATGGAATTTGGACACACAAAATAGGTCATCAAAAATTTTCCTTGAGCCCGATTCTTTTCAAATTTTCTGGAAATAAAGTACTACTAAATGGTTAAGTTTTGACATCATTTGTTTATTGAACCTCTTCTCTCAACCCAAATGCCCGCACCTTTGCCTTGACCCCTTTCATCAAATTTTGAGCAATGATAGGACCGACTTGCTTACTTACTTTTAACCATACTTTCTTTAGTTCAAGTTCATTTTCTATCAGTTTTGGAGTTTTAACAAGCTTTGCCTTCATGATTGCCCAACATTTTTCAATTGGGCGAAGTTCCGGAGTGTTTGGAGGGTTGACGTCTTTTGGTACAAAAACTACATTATTATCTTTGTACCAGTCTAAGACGGGCCGGGCATAGTGGCAAGATGCCAAATCCGGCCAAAGCAGTGTCGGGCCATCGTGAGATCTCAAGAAGGGCAGAAGTCGTTTTTGGAGGCATTCGTCCTTGTAGATTTTTCCGTTGACGGTCCCAGAGGTGATGAAGGGCTGACTCATTTTGCCACATCCGCAGATCGCTTGCCAGACAAGGAATTTTTTGGCGAATTTCGACAGTTTCTTCTTCCGTACACTCTCCGGAACGGCCAACTTAGAGGTGGCGACGTAGTGTTCCTGTCCTGGCATTTGTTTGGTGTCGGCTTTAATGTAGGTCTCATCGTCCATCACAATGCAGAACGGTTTTGTGAGCCACTTCCTGTACAGTTTTCTTGCACGAGTTTTGGCCACCGAGTTCTGTTTATCGCTCCGGTTCGGTGCCTTCTGAACCTTGTACACATGTAATCCAGAACGTTTCATTGTTTTCTGCACAAAACAAACTGAAACTTTCGCCTTTTTCGCAACATTGATGTGCCACGTTTTTTGCCACTACCATTTTTCCGCTTGGTTGTCTTACGGTCCTTGAACGTTTTGATCACATGAGATACGGTTGAATGTGCGATTCCGAGCTGTTTTCCGATCCATCGATGAGAAGCGTTTGGGTTTTCGAAGTGAGTGCCCAAAATTTGTTGGCGCACTATTTCTTCATTCGAAGCCATCACTGAAATCACTTGACCGATTTTCACGAAACTCATTACACAATTGACACAACACAATGAAATATATTCAGTTAAAATTTCAATAATTTTTACCCACACGCTAAAAAGTTACGAACAATTGCGTGTGTCCAAATTTCATCGAATACAGTCTTTAGGCATTTTTGGAGGCTTGTTTTTCACTTTCCCGTGAAGTAATTGAACTGAAATTATGGCAATAGCCTAGAAATAACCTGAATTTTCAGCTCTAATAAATGCATAATTTTGCATTCACCACTCCTGAAACTACAGACACCACCTACGACAAAGCAATAAGACCTCCTTTTGATATCCATAGTTTAGGCCATGTTGATGAGTGTGAATTACAATCTATAGTATACTGATATTAAAATGACCCGTGCATCAATAATCAAAATTCAGATCCTCAAATTCGAGCATCCTTTATGAAAATCAAAAAGTGGTCTAATTGTTTTGTCGTATGCGGTGTCTGTAACTTTTAAAGTGGTGAATGAAAAGTGATGGATTTAATGCAGATGAGAATGTAGGCTACTTCTGGACCACAGCCGAAATTTCAGCTCAATTGGTTCTCGGAAAATCAAGCCCCCTAACATGATCATTTTGTATAAAGATCAGGCTTTGGTCTTATTGTATTGTCCGTCACTGTAGCGCCGCGGACGTGATCGAGCGGGTTTTGCACGGACGTAAGGCATATTCTGACCTGTCATTAGGGGAACTTGCATCAAAATTGGATTAACCTAAATCCACTGTTCACGATGTGCTCAAATCATTTTCAGAACGTTTGACGATCGAGAGGAAACCGAGAAGTGAGAAAACCCTATGTTCGTGCTGATCCTGTCATGGACCGAAAGACCGAGAAAACCCGAATCTCTCTACACTGAACGAAATACATATAAGGACAACCGAAAATTTGCAACTCCTTAAAATTGGGTTTATTTACGCAAAACTTCTGATATCCAGTTTTGTTTGTTTAATGTCATCTCTCGTTTACTACACAGTTTCGGTGATGACTTGTCTTTAAACGCGGGATATCGATTGTTTTCATCTGCTTAGAAAGAAAAAAAATATAAGCACAAGCTAATTGTTTTTGCGTTCGCTGGCCTCGAAAGTTTTTAAAACAAATATTACCATTGTTATAATATCACACTCATCAATTCAACCTATGTTATGACCGAAATTTTTGCTTTTCATATTTATTATGTGGTTTTCAGAAAAAGCCGAAATCGATCATTCTTTCAGGGTTTTAGCGCGGAAAAATTCAGGCCCATCGTGAAAACGGACTGACAACCCGCGAGATCGCAAGCAGAATAGGAAGGAGCAAAACGGTGTTACATAATTTCGTGAAATTGGGTGAGAAATATGCGACCATCAAGAGAAAAGAGCGTGAAATTAAGCGATTGGCAATCAATCATAGGCTTTCGCGGGTGATATCAGGAAGGAATTGAACCTTCCGGTGTCTAAAGCAAATTTTAAGCAGTGATAAAAATACCAAATATAGTAAAAGTGTGCCCGTTCCTCGCTTATTGCCTAAATCTAAATTCAATTTAGATGGACCGGATGGATCAACTAACTGTTGGCAGGAAATAAGACGCGAAAAGCCACAAAGGGAATCGAGAAATTTTGGAGGGGCCACTCTGATGATCTGGGCAGAGTTTTGCTGGAAAAACACCAGTGTGTTTCATTTCGACCAGAATGAATTCTGAAAAGTATGTGCAGCTCTTGGACGAGGTTTTGATCTCATTCGCTGAAAATATTATGGATGACAACATGATATTTTTAGCAGGACAACGCCTCTTGCCATTCTGCACGTAACACGAAATTGTTTCTTGCGAATTGTTCTCGAATGGTCAGCATGTAGCCCAGATCTCAATCCAACCGAGAATGTTTGGTGCCTACTTTCCCGAAGAGTTTTCAAACATGGGCGTATGTTTGACACCCTTCTTCAACTCCGAACTGCTATTCTCGAAGAATGGAGCAAGTTGGACAATGATGTTCAAAAATCGTACATCACTTCAATGCCGAGACGACTGATTGAGGTCATTAAAAATAAGGGAGGTGCAACGCATTATTAATTACTCTTAATTTCATGCAATAAACTACATTTTTGTTGAAATTTTAACTTTTTTTCCTGTACTTATTTCCCGTGGAAAAAATTTAATTTATTTTCAATAATTAATTTATAGTTTGCATCAAAAATTAATCAAACCAGTTGAGCAGTGTTTTATGTAAATTGTAGAATATTGAGCAAAAACTAAGGTAACAGAAAGTATAAACGGAACGGAAGCCTTTTGAGTCTTGTCCTTATAATTATTTCACTCAGTGTTTACAAACAGTGGCTCGTAAAATAGGTATGTCACCTGGTTCAGTCCAAAAACAAAAACAGTGCTTGAGGTGGCTGAAGTCATATAAAGTAAAAACAGTTTCAAATCGCAACGACAAACGGAGCTTGACAGCAAAATCACGGGCTCAACATTTGTAGGGCGAAAATTTGACGAAACTTTCATGCGTTGTTATGGACGACGAAACTCATGTCCTGGAGGATTACTAGCAGTTCCCAGGGATCTGACCCGATTTAGCATCATACTATTATGTTAAAACTGGGATCGAGTGTTACAAAGCAAATCAAGAGAATATTGCACCAAAAACCGCAAAGCCACCAAATTGTCCAGAGTTTTTTTTTTCCAATCGAGAGATATTGGGCTCTGCTGAAGCGGAAGCTTCCTCACTTTTAACCAATTTGGACAAAGACGGCCACCATGGTAGCTGAAGAGTCTGTACAAACCCTAAAGGATGGAGTTAAGCCCACATGGCTTAGACTGAAAAATATCTTGTTTGGCAGGCAATCTCTCAAAGCGGAAGACGGAGTTCTTGGCGAGCGGAATAATCAATAAGGATGTTTACAGAAATGCAAGATTTGAAAAACATTTACTTCCGAATTCGATTCGAAAGCACATGATATTGGCCAGATCTCGCGACGAGTCACTACGCTAAAGATACGCTGGCATTTATAAACAGCTATGATATGCAATTTCTGCCCAAAAATACGAACCGACCAAATGTTCCACAGTGTCGACCCATCGAAAGTATACTGTGTTGAATCTGTTCAAGCGTCAACCAAACATTCCGATCCGCGATGTTGCGAAAAACGCGAAGGTTTTCATCTGGTTTGTCGAAAAACGATGAAACGTGCCGACAAGTGGCCAAATGGGCCAGGAAGGCACCGAACCAGAACGACAAATAAACGGAATGGCTGACGAAACCGAGATACGCCGTGATGGTAAGATTTTCCCTTTGCCAAATCACGGTTGGCCGTTCCTGAAGAGGTAAGGAAGAAGAAGGTTGACAAATTCGCCTTTTTTTGCGGTTTGGCAGGTCATCACAACTATGAATGGGAAAATCTACTGAGACGGGTGCCTCTAGAAGCGGTCTCACTGAGGCGAAACGCTATTTTGGCCGTATTTGGCTTCCTGGCACTACGCGCGGTTGGTGTTAGACTGGTACAGAGATAACAATGTTGTTTTTGTTTGTTAGTACTATTGGCGCCATCTGTTGCTAAACAGATACAGAGATAACAATGTTGTTTTTGTTTGTTGGTACTATTGGCGCCATCTATTGCTTAACAGCGGGAACTTAGTTGCGCACCTAATATTATTCGGACTTGTTATATTCGTATGCTCTAACTTTACGTTTGATACCATCCATTAAAATTTGCACAGTGTTCTCAGTCACCTTTCTGAAAGCATTTTCACACTTTTTAGCAAAATCTTTCTCATTAGTTGCCTCTCCTTTCGGATTCCCATAGTTTCGCTTCACAATGGCCCAATATCGTTCATTTGGACAAAGTTCTGGGGTGTTCGGAGGATTACAGTACTTTGGTACAATGTTGACGTTGTTTTCTGCATACTACTCCTGAGCCGCTTTACCATAATGGCAAGATGCCAAATCAGGCTAAAACAACACAGAACTTGTGTGCTTTTGGATGAATAGCAGTAGCCGTTTTTTGCAGACACTCGTTGACGTAAACGTATTGGTTAATCGTACATGTAGTTATGATGATTTTGCCCTTCAAACCACAACTACAAATAGTCTGCCAAACCACGTACTTTTTAGAGAATTTCGCCAACTTTTTGGCCATGAAATGATCGTCAACCTTGCCACGTTGTAATGCGGTATAAAACTCAAGACCAGGAATCATCCATTTATCATCAATAACCGCGCAGTCTAATTTTGTCAGCAATTTGTCGTACAGCTGATGCGCTCTTGTTTTCAAATTGGTTTCATGCTTCTCGTTCATGTTTGAGGTTTTTACTACCTTGAACGACCTATATCCTGCCTGTTCGGATTTTGCTTAATCAGCCGAAGCACTGGATTCCGATCGAGAGTCAACCGACACCGGAAGCATTTCAAAACGCTACTTACTGTTGAACGAGGGACTCCGAGTGATTTTGCTTTGTCATGATGCGACAAAGACGGATTTTCCACACTTTTGTGCAAATTTTTCCACTACAATGCTTTTGTGACAGCAAACCGTATGTCAAAACGTTTACACACCCAATGACATTGCGTTAGTGGTATTGGTGACATCTTTATATTGATAAATAAAATAGATGTGGCCAATAAACCATAGCTAGATTTGGCTGTGCGCAAACCTTACAAGTATTAATGTATTACAATGACACTTTTATCATAATTTTAAAAATACGCACTCTTAGATTAGTTTAATGAATGATTACTTCCACAAATACTCCAAGTCATCTGGATGATCATACGGTAGGCCTGAGGGTCAGTTTTTAAGTGATTAGTGCAAATTTAAAAGACGTCATAGAAGAACTCAAGCAAAACCACAGAGTTTTAAATTATTTAATTGATTCGTCACTTCTGCGGATGTTTTGTCCGGAAAGCCAACAAATATAATCAAAAGGCGCTACAAAAAAACTTTCAAAAGAATCGCAGTTCTAAGAAAAAAAACAGCAAGTTCCCTATTGGAGGCTTGACTCCACCAGAGAATGGCCAACTATCTACTGAATAACTTTCCTGAAGACACCTTATTCAGCATGTTTGTAAAAAGCAAGAAAAACAACAACAAGTCGAGCACTCGACACTGAAGAAGTCTGTAAGTCGCAGACGAAATAGGCCTATCTGTCAAAAGATAAGCTATCTGAAGTGGAATTTAACGGAATTTGCTCGCGTTTACTAGTGATAGTTTAAAAAAGTGTTTTAGTTTTTTTTAGAAAAAGTTATCAAGTGAAGTGTTAATTTAAATTTTCCTAGTTTTTCACCAAAATTCGACTAAACTCCATTTGTGTGAGTGCTTTTCACCATTGAATTAATTTGTGTTTTATTTTAATGTATTTGTATTGTATTGTCACAATGTTTTGCCAAGAAACTCCGTTCAGGACTGCTTGTCTCCAGTCTCTTAGGGGTCCTACATTTCCTGTTCCACTTGGTCTAACCACCTAGCGCGCTGCGCTCCCCTTCGTCTTGTACCGACCAGATTCGGCAAACACCTTTTTTTCGAGATTGTTGTCTGGCACCCTTACAATATGTCCCGCCCATGGTGCCCTTTCAACTTTAACTACTTTCTGGATACTGGGTTCGCCATAGATTTGCGCGAGCCCGTGGTTAATTTTTCTCTTCCATACACCGTTTTTACATACGCCGCCAAAGAGGGTTCTAAGAAGCAGGTCCTCCTCGAGCATTGTCTACGTTTCGTGTTATGTACTCTAGTAGCACACTTGTTGCAAATCAGTCAAAGAAACTGAAGTGTGACTGGATTAAGTCACAATCAAGTTGCCGCAACTAATTACGACAAAAATGTGTTGCTTAGGTACGGGTACCAGTCACATCAGCGTCTTATTCATGGTACACTTAGTACGGGAATCAAGTATACCAAACCTTAGGGTCTTGTGGAGTCCATAGTAATCACGATTTCCAGATATTATGCGTCTCCGAACTTCTCTGCTGCAGTTGCTATCCAACGTCACCAAGGTACAAAAGCTCATCTACCACCTCGAACTCATCTCCATCGATAATCAGATCTCTATCGCCCTGGTGTACTGCTCAGTCGCCGCCTAAGGACTGCATCGTTAATTATGAGTACACCTTTGAGGTTCTGTATGATAAAGACTATGGCTTATTTTGATAGCTGTTTAGTTTCAATTTGTTGCTTGCCTTGTAAGCAAACGAAAACCTTCATTAAAAGTTAAAGTTTTACTTCAAACGGAACAATGCGAGGTCTTACGAAAGAAAAGCGAAAATCGATTGTGTCCAAGTACTACACTGAAAAGGGATTGTCGCTAAGAAAATTAGCAAAAGAAGAAGATGTAAGTGTTTGTGCGGTCCAAAATGCGATCAACCGGTTTGTTATGCATAACACATTGAAGGACTTACCCGGCCGAGGTAGAAAAACAGGGGCGTCAAACCCAAATTTGGACAAACAAATTTGCAAAATTTTTGAAGGAAAAAAGGGGGTATCCATCAGAGATTGCGCAAAAAAGTGTGGAACGACGATTGGAATGGTCCATCGCGCAAAGGAGCGAAATTCCCTAAAGACGTACCGGAAACAAAAATGTCCGAAACGCAGCCAAATTCAGGCGGATTCCGTGAAAACTCGGGCTCGGAAGCTGTACGACGACGTTTTGAGCAAAAATGACATGTGCATTATCATGGATGACGAGACTTACGTCAAATTGGACTACAGGGCACTTCCAGGAGCACAGTTTTACACCGTGAAGCGTGGAACGAATATCCCAAATTCGGAGAAATCGATTTTTTGCGAAAAATTTGGAAAAAAAAAGGTGTTGGTTTGGCAAGCAATTAGCCAGTACGGCATGAAATCGACACCTTTATTCACTACCGCAAATATGAACGCCGAAATGTGCCGGAAGGAATGCGCAGAAACGAATTCTGCCACTAATCCGAAAACACAAAGGTTCGACACTGTTTTGGCCTGATTTGGCATTCTGCCCCCTATGGGCGTGCCACCTTGTTACGTATTGAAAATTATTGGTATAAGTAATACTTTTTGTTAAACTAAATATTAAACAAAATGTGAGTGAAGAATACTTACCGTGTAAGAAAGCACAGTTTGCCACATCCCTGCGCAAACCGAATGACAACAGCAGAGAAAAAAGCGGAAATGAGCTATGAAGAACGCACGCACACACACAAACACACCAACGAGCCGATCGACGGGCGAGTAGCACATTTGGCGATTAAAACGACGTTCAGTGCCGGTATTAAAAAGCAGTGGTTCTTGGTGTCAGGACACGGCAACGATCATTAATCGTAGTGTGGGTGTTAAATTGTCGGACGGAACCGGTCAACATCGACGGTAGTGCAGGAGAAGACTGTTGGCGAATAACGTTGCACGTGACTTTGCAGAGCAAGGCATACGGGAGCACATTATCGTTTACGCAGGAGGAGGAGAAATTCGGTGCACGGCACAAGTAGCGATGGGTTCAGTTCTTCAAAACAACTATTGCCTGCAGAGCCGGACCAAAGCATCCAGAATTACCGGTGGGTGAGACCCTGACAAGTTCGGAAGGTGAGAAAGCTTCTCATCCATCGACACCATTTGCTTCGTGAGTATGTATAAAGGGTTAAGGCTCCCCGATCTTCCCAATCAATCATCAGCGTGTTCTCTTCTCAGACAAGCATCATCGTGAGGTTCGTCATTGGCAGGTCACGTTTAACCAGAGACAACACTGTGCCAGAGCAGAGATTTAGTAAGAATTGCCGAGATTGATGATAAGCTTTATGTGACCAATCAATACATAACATAATCCAGGTCAAAAGGACGATGCACGTGAGGCGAGCCGGAAGAAACAGACTCGTTTGACAGCAGAGAAAAACACCTCCGACCATCGGGGCAAGTAGGACCAAAAATGGATTAAGACGATTGGTTGCTGATGGAAACTTCTTTTCCAGGGTGTTTTTGCGTGTTTTCTCAGCAAAACGAGAACACTCCTAGCTACCGGAGGAATCATCCCTCCCTGCGGACGGCATTCGATTATCTCGTTGAGTGGTATCGACCACTGCAAAGCGCTAGTCAAGCACGCGGTACTGACGTTACCCAGGTGGTAGCTGGAAAACGACACCAGCGACCATCAGCACGCAGTTCGATCGCACATCGCGATTGCTACTTAGGACATCCGCGTAGGTTAGCCGAAGGCCTTCCACCGAAGCGGGATACGGCAATCGTGAGTTCGTGCGATACAGGCAGATCGGTTCACAGGATCCAGTATCGATGTGCAGCAAGTGTGCATGAGACATGTCAGTGAGTACTAGCTCTAAGAAAATGTATGGAAGTAGCCAGGGAAAGAACGGTAGGAGCTGGAATGCACCAAAAGTGTTTAAATTACTATTGTTACTCTACGTTCACGAAATTTATGAAAATATGATAAGTTAAATCAACTCTGTTTGTATTTATTCACTTTTTGGGGCAATTCGTTCTGCTAGTCGGACCTGTGACGAGTATCTTTCTGATATGAAACCTAGTGAAATAAGAAGAAAACAATTTGTTACCCTTTTTTGAAGACCGGGAGAGGGAAAACCACATTTTCAACCTGTTCGTATGCAGATTGATATGGGAGCATAAGTAGGTCACGTTTAAGTTAATAATTGAACTACTTATTCTAATAGCACTTAATTGAAATTTTAATCAAAAACATCTGTAAGTTTTTCTGATCAAATGGTGTATAAATGAAGGCATTCTGTTCAGTCAAACGATAGTTATGAGCGTTCAAAAACCTTTCACTTTTGCGTAACGCTCTCATTTTCCAAAATTTTGAAATGACACCCGGTATAGAAAAGAGAAACGTAGTCCTACGTTAAAAAAAAGACTGGGTAAACGTAAGCAAAACCATCAACGGCACGGTTGTGCAAAACCTCATGAGGAGCGAGAGCTGGCCAAATCTAGGAAAAATTAAATGAATACTGATGTGATGGGCTGTTTTGAACAATGTAAATGCATTTGAGTTGCAAAATAAATAAAACATATTTAAATACAGCAATTTTAGGTGTATTCATAATTAACGATACAGTCCTTACAACAGTTGGAAAATGAGAAACACAAAAACGATGGATTGCTATGGGAGTCAATTTGTTTGGTCCTTGAGGTGTGGAATCATCGACTTGGAATAGTTGTTCTGCAGCAAATTAGGTTCCAGATCCATTAGATATTGGTATTTCGCTGGATATGCCAGTAGCCAGATCGTAGGGAGCTCGAGTAACCATCGGTGTAAAACAAACACGTACGACCAGATCGCGTAGACGGTGCTGTAAGCTAAAAATTTGGAATGACATTACGTGAGGTTGCAGTTCGACGACATACCCATACCTACCCTGAAGAGTAGTCTAATTCTGGAATAAACACCTTGCTGTTTAGTTAGTTAGTTATTGACCAGACAGAAAAAAAATAATGAATTTTAACAAGCGCGTCAAATTTCCCTTCGTTTATTTCCAAGCCAAAGGAGGCGTAAACAGCTAAATTGTTTGCAATCTTTCATGCGCCATACAACAATGTTTGCAATATTTCATACAACAGGCTAGATTCAGGCGTCATCTGGCTAAACCTTACATGAATTATCCCATTATTTTCTCAGACATTTTTCTGCCAAATCTAGCGTTCCCTTTATGTGCATTAGATAAGGCAGAAAATTCAATGTTTCTTTTTATCTGTGCAGCTGCTTGGGGTTGCCCCGACTGATATTCACCGCAAGAAGGTTGGTTTGGGAGATGTCGTAGAGGCGCTCAGTCATTGTTTCGTCTTGCAGTTGAGTGCTATGTGGGTGGGAGATCAAAGTTATTAGCTCAAGTTGAACATACATGCATACCTAAAACATACAAAACTTATCAGGGCCGCCAAGTTCGTCGTTATGCAACCGAGCATCTCCGTTCGGGGAATTATCTTTTCTTGCTCGACCTATCGTCAACAGGTTCTTTCATAAGCACCTGTTCAATTCTATGTAGTATTTTTCCTTCATCTGAGATAAAAGCACCGTACACTCAGCAAACGAATTATAGGCACTTTATACTTCGCCTTCCACTTGTTTGAACAGTAAAACTTTTTTGATTGAAATAATCACAAACCGAGCACTCCTAGCGATTTTTACGAAAGTCGATGAAGTGTTGACATCATCAACATGGTCGCGCTAAAGTTAGGAAAATAATATTATAAATACAATTTTCTAAGTCTAAACTACATGGGATATAAGTTTACTTTTTATACTATAGTACGTGTAAATCACTGGTTGATAGAGGTTCCAACTCGGGATATCCCGGGGACAAAAAATCCCGGGAACTTGAAAAATTCGGGATTTCCCGAATCCCGGGATAAGATTTTTCACCGTCCCGAAAATCCCGGGATTCCCGGGACACACATTTCTTACAATTTTTTTCGCTTTGATACTTCCCAATAAATTTCAGTGTACCGTTTACGCGCATTCAATATAACCCATACAATGCCGACACACATATTTACTGGACCTACATCGATGTTATACATCATTCATGAAAATGCATCATTCCTTTTGTGTTGGTTCAGTAGGCATTCGCATTTTTGCCTACACATTTAACACACACACACACGCGCGCGCGCCAATTCAACACTAGCTGTCATTTCCATCCAAAACATTTTTTTCATTCTCTGATTACTGCTTCTGTGTTCATTGAATAATATCGGATTGCCGTTACATCAAAGTAAGTAGTAATACAAAATTTGTGCTAATGTAGCCTTACATCCAATTATTTTAAAGGCATGGCTGAAATTTGGAAACTACTTCGATAGAATTGCGGATGACAAAGAAAAAGCACGATGTCGGAAGTGCGAGCAAATTTTGTCGTGCAAGGGCTCTTCGACCAGTGGCTTGCTCCGGCACATGAAGAACAAACACGACATGGATTCCAAACCCCCCACAAATCCTAGTGAGTCTGCTGCGAAAGTTAAATCGTCCACACCAAATGTCCCAGTGAGACAAGTATCGATGCTCAAGTTCGTTAAACGTCAGTCACTGGCGGAAATTGTAGCTCGGCTGGCAGCATAGGACGGATTTTCGATCAATCACCAACAGCAAGTTCATCAGACAATCGATCGCAGATCGTGGATATTCTCTGCCAACGTCGAATTCATCCGTCATGAAGCTGGTCGCCGAATACTATGGATACGCTCAGCAGCAAACCCGGGATGAAATAGTGAAGCGTATCGATAGCGGTGAACTGGTTAGTCTCACTTTGGACGAGTGGACAAGTCTAAGCAACAAGTGCTACTTAAACGTGAATGCCAATTTTGCTGACGGATCGTTCTACAACCTGGGTCTCGGAAAAATTCGTGGATCACTACCTGCTGAAAAGGTTTTGGATATGGTCAAGGATATGGTCCGGAAATTCGGTATTAAGGATGGAAACATTGTAGCATCAACGACTGACGGAGCTCGAGTGATGACGAAGTTTGGAAGATTGTCGGATTACCTTCATCAGCAGTGTTACAACCATGCGATTCACCTGAGGGTTTGCGATGTCCTGTACAAGGATCAGCCACCGGTACCAATTGAAAATGAGGATTCAGATAGCGACGATTCGGATAGTGATAACTACGATGATGAAGTTGGTTCTTCGGGTAAATATATTGGAATGTTCATGTTCATATTACAGAAAACAGCTAATTTATTTCAATTATAGACTTGTACACCACGCGATTTGGAGAGTCGCTGAAACGTATTCGAAGAGCCGTGAATTTTTTTCGAGAATCGCCTGTTAAGAATGCACTGCTTCAAGAAAAAATAACGAAAATGTTACATAAACCACTTCAACTGTGTGTGGACGTCAAAATTCTTTGGAACTCAACAGAAACGATGCTGGATCACTTCATTCGCGGTTTTGATTGCATCAAAGAGACACTTTCCGAAATAGGCCTTTCAGGTATTATGTTGGACAGTGATTTCGAGGTTGCAAAAAACCTTCAGGAAGCTCTTCAGCCAATTAAACCATTATCAGTTATTATAATCTCTGGAACGGAGTTCCAAAAAAACCACTGATCCTTCAATATTGAACACATGCCTGAACTATCAATCCTACGGCAGGGATGGAGCATGACCCATTTAGAAAAATAGTCTGCAACTACGAGAAGATATTGGTTTCCCTTGCGACTTCTTGGTAGAGGACCTATGAAATCTATAGATACGACTTGCCATGGTCGATTTGCAAGCCGCATCTGACCCATTTCCGGTGTAACTGCTGTGGAGGGGGCTTTGGATTCCTTACACGTTTGGCATCTCTGTACATAACGTCGAACCTCTGCGCTCATTTTTGGCCAATAATATTTCTGGCGGATTCGGGACAGGGTTCGTTCAAATCCTGGATGCAAGCAGTTATCGTGGCATTCATTTAGTATTTTATTTATGCTCTCCGAAGGTGGAATTAATTTCCACTCAAACCTCGAATCTGAAGGTGAATCTGGGACAGAGATAAACTTGTATAGTTTTCCATCCTCTACCTTAAAATCAACGTACTCATCTGGTTTACTCATGACCTTTTTCTTCATGGAAGTCGAAATTGCAGCAATACTACGTGAGAGGGCGTCTGGTACTACATTGTCTTTTCCTTTGCGGTGCACCACTGTCATGTCGTATTGCTGAAAATCAAGGCTCCACCTACTGCACCTAGGTCCTACTTTCCATTTATATTTTTGTTATTACTCAAGGCAGTTGCGTCCGTGATTAGGGATAACTCCCATCCCCCTCCCCCCACTCTCTTTGTTTCCAGGGGCGGGGGGCGTGTTTTTTTTTCCCCCAGGGATATTTCCTGGGGGGAGAAGTGAGCTTGTGTGAAAAATACCCTATAACTTTCTCCTCATTATCGTGCTGTTGGGTTAGCACTCCTGCCACTGCAAAATCGCTTGCATCCGTCTGTATACTAAACTCTTTGACAAAATTGGAGCTGCTAAGAATAGGAGCCGTGACTAAACATTCCTTGATGTTACAAAATGACACTTCGGCCTCTTCATTCCATTTTACCACCTTGGAAGAAGATTTAAGTAGCTCTGACAATGGAGCTACTATGGCGCTGAAATTGGCTATGAACCGTCTATAATAATTTGCCATTCCTAAGAATTTTTTAAGCTTTGTGATGGTCGTGGGCTGTTCATAGTCCACAATTGGCTGAATTTTGTCTGGATTCACCCTAAGACCATCAACGCTTAGAAGATACCCTAGGAAGGCGATTTCGGATACCTCGAATTTCGATTTTTGAATGTTGATGCTGAGGTTGGCTTGCCTGAGACGATGTGTAATTTCTTCGAGTAACTTTACGTGGTGCTCAAATGTATCCGTTACCACGACGATGTCGTCGAAGACATTTGGTTCCAGCTCACCATGACCTAAGACCTTGTCCATTAGCCTAGCCAACGTGGCGGGACTATTGACAAGACCAAAGGGCATTCTGGTGAACTGAAACAATTCCTTGCCCTGCACGCTGAATGCTGTGTATTTTCTCGAAGCCGGATGCAAAGGCACCTGCAAAAAGGCTTCGGACAAATCAATGGTAGATAAATATTTGGCCTTTGGCAATTGACCTAAAATACGGACTGGGGGATATGCATCACGTATGGTACGTTCGTTGATCTTACGAGCATTCAAACAAAGCCTAACCTTGTTGGGTTTGATCACCGGAACGCAATTCAAAGATCAGTCTGAATTGCTCCGTTCAATGATCCCAATTCGTAATAATCGTTCTAGTTCTTCAGCTACTAATTGCTGAGTTTTTGGAGACAACACATATGGAATATGACATGTGGGTGGTTTCATTTTCCATCCCTTTTTAATATCAATTTATGACAAGCTAGCGAAGTCAACGTAAGCTGACCTTCTTTAGCAGGTAAAAATAAACTTTTAATACTTTTGTCGTCTGTGTAGCACTGTTATTGTGTCCCGCCAACTGTAGCTCGAGATCCGAAATCCTATCTTGCAAAGACTTTATCCAGATCGAGGTGCAGCAAATGTGAAATCTAAGGCTGCAAAACTGGAGCGGTAGGAATGGTTCCATCTTCCGGATTTTCAGACCCCTCACCACCGAGATCGTCTTCACCACCAATCACTTGTTCGTCTACACTAGACATTTGAGAGCTCTCTTCGGAACAAATGGACAAAGGAACTTCTGGGATTTTATAAAAATGTGCAACTGCGTTCACTATGTCGATAAATAACTGACAAAACTTCTTTGTAAGATACGGCACTTCGTTTAGATAACCGAGCAAAATTTGAATTCGATTAGCGAGATGCAAAAGGCGAGCTTTACACCTGGGCACTAGATTTTTATCGTTTTCGTTTAAAAATGCAAACAACTCCGTGCCCTTTGCGGGACAAACACTAATTTCGTCAAATACGCGTCGCTTTAAAATGTAAACTGATTGTTGTGTCGGATCTCTCTCACACCTGAGGCGATCTAGAAGAATTCTGTTTCGTCGGGTGCAATTCGGATCATCAGTTATCTCTATATCCCGAATTTCCAACTCGTAATTTAATTCGTCTTCGAGCAAAAAATCAACTCTCAGATCTTTCAGGTACCATTCCCTATATATTATCAGAGCTTGTTGATACTGCAATTTTACTACACTCATCTAGATCAGAAAAAATTGGACTAAATCTTTGAGCGATGAATGGGTTATCATCTATTCACAATCTCGTGAAATCATTTTCGGCGGCGTAAAATCAATCAAACCGACGTCAACCGATTGCGAGCACATCTTTCCGAACTCCGAAAATATCTGTTCTAAAAAGCGAACCTCGCTGTCCGATGAATGTATTAATAACATTTGTATCTTGAAGTCGTATTTTCAGAGAACGAGTTAAAATTGATAAGACCAGTTACTTGATTTGAACCATTGATTTTTTTATTGATGAATAAAACATATTCCTAACCACAAAATTGCGTAGACAAGCAAATTGGTCGGAACATGGAACCTCTACTGGTTGATAGTTATGTCAGAAAGTTTACTAACTTTTTTCATATTACTGCTGATGTGGAGGAGTTGGAATTTTTCAGGGGATACAATAAAACCATGTTCATTGGCCCATTCGGAGACTATATTGACAATGGATTGCATTGTTTTTTTCTGACCAAAGACTTGTAAAGGGTGATACGGTCAAAATTTGGTCAAGGGAAAACGCGTGTAAATCGGTGAAATCGTTTATTTAAAAAATCAAATTAAATTTCTTTTTCAAGTTCAATTAGTATAAAATTCAGGAAAAATATTCAGTTAGGCTTCCGCTTTTCCAAATCCGAATTGCCGGGCCTTACGCTTGACCCCTGCCATCAGATTTTGTACAGCCACCTTGTCCACCTTCTTCGCCGCAGAAAGCCAGTTTGCGTTGAACTGCTGCTCGTCCTTAGCAGTTTTTTTGGTCTTCTTTAGGTTCCGATTGACAATAGCCCAGTATTTCTCAATTGGGCGGAGCTCTGGCGTGTTGGGAGGGTTCTTGTCCTTGGGAACCACCTGCACGTTGTTGGCGGCGTACCACTCCATGGCCTTTTTACCGTAATGGCAAGATGCCAAATCCGGCCAAAACAGTACGGAACAACCGTGTTTCTTCAGGAAAGGCAGCAGACGTTTATTCAAACACTCTTTCACGTAAATTTCTTGGTTGACAGTCCCGGAAGCTATGAAAATGCTGCTTTTCAAGCCACAGGTACAGATGGCTTGCCAAACCAGATATTTCTTTGCGAACTTTGACAGTTTCGTGTGCTTGAAAATATCTGCTACCTTTCTCCTTCCTTTTGCCGTATAAAACTCCTGTCCCGGAAGCTGCTTGTAGTCGGCTTTGACGTAGGTTTCGTCGTCCATTACCACGCAGTCAAACTTCGTCAGCATCGTCGTGTACAGCCTCCGGGATCGCGCTTTGGCCGTCGTATTTTGTTTATCATCGCGATTTGGAGTCACTACCTTCTTGTAAGTCGATAGTCCGGCTCGTTTTTTGGCTCGATGCACGGTGGTAGACGATACACCCAGCTTATTTGCGGCATCTCGGAGAGATAGGTTAGGGTTTCGCTTGAAACTACCGACAACTCTCTTTGTCGTCTCAGCGGCTTCCGGTTTTCGATTTCCCCCCGATCCAGACTTCCTGGCTGTCGACAAACGTTCCCCAAACACTTTAATTACATTTGTAACGGTTGATTTGGCAACTTTTAGCGATTTTGCCAACTTTGCGTGCGAGTAGCTCGGATTTTCGCGATGCGCGAGCAAAATTTTGATACGCTGCTCTTCTTGCTTGGACGGCATTTTGACAACTGAAGAGTGAATTCCAAAATCAAAATAAGAGCAACATTCTACACACACACACCTTCAAAATGAGGGGTGTTCAGGTTTTTTAAATGCAAAATTGAAAGAAATACGTCAAGTTGATATTGACCAAATTTTGACCGTATCGCCCTTTAGGAATGGAAAACAAGAATGGTGATATCATTACCATAGATGGGTATACAAACGTTATGGGGAAAGTTCTTGAAAAAGGATTGCATACAGAAAACGAAGAGTGTAGGTGCTCAGATTGATCCTTGCGGAATACCGTTTTTTGACATCTCAGCTTAAATCGGTTATATCCGTCAGAAAGCTTTGTACATACCGACACATGTGACCTTTGATTCCCCAAGTAACAAATTCAATTTTAAGGTACACTTGAAGAAGTTCTCAAGACTCATTTGATAAAACCACGCATAAAACTAGATATTCTACATAACATCGATAAAACAGCCATAAAACCCTCATAAGTTCAAAAAGGCCCATACTCCAGGAGGTTCTCAAGACTGTTTTCCAAGATTCGCTTAAAACTTGATAGTTTTATCGGTACTTACTTGTAATGACATGCAGGACATACTTAAAATTATGATAAAACTACCACAGGTTTTGGTAGTTTTATGATTTTCCTCTTTAAGAACACTTCCAGTCTGTCACAAATATGTTTCGAAGATTCCATTTTTGGATTCGTTCTGCTGAATGGGGACTTTTTTAAGAGAAAAAAAAAACATCGATATACATATGATGTTTCTTTTCCAAAGTGGATACGTATGTAAATTAATTGTAAAATTGACCATAAATGCATGAGTTTCTTGTCTGCAATTGATAATTTTTTCATGCGACGTTCAGTTTATTGGTGTTTTATAACATAAAAGTTCGAAAATTTTAATGCGCCACGGAATCATTGCTAGAATATTTTTTTTTTTAAAAAAAAAAAATTCTTGACAATTCAAAAATTAGGTGACAAGGCTGATAAATTGTTAGATCTTGAATAAATTGTGTCTACAATCCATTTTAAGTTTCACAATGTATTTTAAACAGCAGAAATTGTTCGTAGCATTGGAAAAAGGCAGGGTAATAAAACATCAATAAAAATGGACAAAATAGCAATAAAAATATGTGAAATCGCCACTAAATTATTAAACACTGTGCCAACGAAAAAATAACAATTCGCACTCGAAAAACTTAAAATAGCAATAAAAAATTGATAATTCACTTTCAATAATTCAAAAGTGACCGGTGTAACTTTCAAAAAAAGCAATGGAAATTAGTATAAACGCAATAATAAGCTGATAGTTTTCCGTCATAATAATAAGTTCTAGCACTATACATGTGACAAAAGTCTTCGAATCTTTCAAATCTTTCCAACAAATCGCAATAAAATATAAATAAAAATAAATAAAAATTAAAATATTTTGTTTGGTTTCAATTGGCAAGATTTGAAAAAATTGAAGACTTTTGTCATATGTATACCGCTAGAACTTAATATTCTGACGGAAAATTATCAGCTTATTATTGCGTTTATACTAATTTCCATTGCTTTTTTTGAAAGTTACACCGGTCTCTTTTGAATTATTGAAAGTGAATTATAAATTTTTTATTGCTATTTTAAGTTTTTCTAGTGCGAATTGTTATTTTTTCGTTGGCACAGTGGTTAATAATTTAGTGGCAATTTTGTGAATTTTCAATGGTAAATGTTCATTAATTAGTGCCAGTATATATTTTAGTCTTGAAAAAACGAGAGTTTTTTTTTGCATACATATGTAAATGGCTACCATTCCGAGGAAATCCAGAATAGCCACGCTCACCATATTTTCAATGTTTTTATCTAAAACTACCATAAAACGCATATAAAAATAATATTTCTTGCACAAGACTAACAAGATTAGGAGCGCGATAAGTTCATCTTTACTTGTTCTATTCTTGAAAAAGTGGAGTAACGCTTGAATAAAACTTGTTTGAATTGCTCAAGGTAAAAAAGTCTTTCGTAAGATAGCCATAAAATCAGTGTGGAGAAGGCTTATCGTAAACAAAAAATGCGAAGTTCAAATCAAAAGTGCGTATGCATAATTGTTGTTCATCATTACAGCTTATAATTTATTGTTTTTAATCACCAGCGTGATTAAAAAAAAACTCTAACTTGAATATGCTAACAATGGTTTTGGGAAGAATAACAGATAATAATATTGCGTCGATAGCTGAAACATCAGTTGAGCGAAAGATGACTTTTCTCTTGATCTGTACGCTGAACCTAGCGTCGGAAGAAGTGCACTGTGTAGTGGATCACTGAGCGATTCCAGCGCACTACTTCCGACTTTGGATTAAACGTGCGGATCATGGGAAAAATCGATTTTCGCTCAGATGATATACTAATTTTTACTTGCAACGAGTATAAATATTGTGTAGCCTATTGGGAACTGAAATGCACGACTCGGGAGAATTCAACATTAACATTACATTTTACAATCGTAGTACACATTAAACCGTACGTCAAAAGTACTGCGCTGTATTTCCACGGTGGTGCGCCATATAACGCACTACCTGAGACGTTAGGTTTAACTTGCACAACTGGCATAAAATCAAATACCATGAGTTATGCATTTCGGTTTTCAAATGGCGACACATTGCACCATTTAATTTTATTCGTTTTACGCATAACGCATAGACCCTTTTGATAAGTTAGTCTCAGTAGGCTGCGAATCCAATGGAATGGTAAAAAAAAAATTGTCGTTGGTGGCTGAGATGAAGGAGTGTTCAATATATTGGATAGGTTTTTATTGAATTTCCGCTTGAACGATCCGCTAGTTTTTAATTTCTTCCACCTGTGGGTGTCCATTGTGACAGCTTGTTTATTTTTCACATAATGTTCTTTCTCAAGAATATGTGCTCTTATTTAAAATCATATGATTCTAAGAGAGTTTTATGGCAGCATTTCCAAGATACATTCATCTCAAAGAAGAATTTCATAAAGCTTTTACAAAACTTTTATCAGGTTTTATGCAAGTTGCGAAACGATGTCTTGAGAGGGGGATCAAGTATCTTATAAAACTACTGATAAGGTGAATTACACTTATAAATGATGTAGTTTTATGGAGGTTTCTTCAAGTGTTCTTTAATCACTCTTAAGAACTGTTAATGAATTAAAACCACCTTAACTTGGAAAATGCCCTGATAAAACCGGATGAACTCCATAATGCTCTGATAAAACTTCCATAAAACATGAATAAAACCAATTTGCATTTGAATTGCTACTTTGAATAGAGACTTATGGATGTGAAATCGCCACGCATGTTAGCATGATTTCAACAGATCGAGAGGGACAGCGTCACCAAGCCCACCCCTCTCCAGATGGAGTCGATCATATCCTCAATTTCAGTTAAAACCCTTAAAGGTGCAGGACGGACCTTTAATTTTGAAAACGCTATATCTCAATGATGCCTTAACCTTTCCAGCTGAATCTTTCACTAAAATCAAGGAGAATAGTAGTCCTAAATTTTGGATACTCATCCCCCCTTCTTTTCGTGGCTGAAACTAGGTGGCTTTGAGGGTATTTTTCAATATGATATTGAAATTGTTCTTGTTTTTCACTTTTGTTATGAACGGTTTTGTGGTCAGTTTTTAGTTTTTAACACAAATTTCACATGAAAAGTAAAAAAAATGTATATACCCATATTTTTCAGGATGTTCTAGGTCGTTCAAACTCTCCTGGAATGTTGATCATGGACTATGCCGCTATGACATCTGAGCATAGGACCTACATACATGAAACATGTCCAACAATGTTCAAGAAGAGTGAAATTATTATTTGTCATCCATCTCCATTCATATCAGTTGTTCAAGTCTCTCCAAATTGTCCTGGAGTTCACGTCAAATGATCTACTAGATCAACCATGACTGGGCTATTGTCCTTAGCAACGCAGCATACTCAAGCAGGCTCAAAGAAGCTAAACGAAGGGATTATAATAAATTTCCCTCCATATAAGATATTCTAGGTCCTCCAAATTGTGCTGGAGTTTAGATAGTTCGTTGCCATTAGTCCAACCAAGGCTAATGTAATGCCCCTTACATTGAATAATGTCTTCGCTGATTTATAGTACCAATGCGCATCGTTTTTGACACATTTCCATTTATATTTGTTGTTCTAGGTGCTCCACGTTGTCATGGAGTTCAGGTCATAAAATCAATTGAATCAACCACAGCTATAATATAGTTCTTATGGAAGAAGCATTCTCAAACAGACTCACTGTGCATAAAAAGCAATCTATATTTTTGCATATCAGATATCCTATGTTCTCCAAATCATCCTGGAGTTTTGGTCAAATGATCTACTAGGTCAACCATGACTGGGCTAATGTCCTTAGCCCCCGACATGCGCGGATTCCCTTGGCGGTGGTCTCAAGTGATATATGGGCATTAACCTTTGTTGTTTCATCAGAAAATATCTCGGGATCCTTCATGTATAGGAAGTCTACTGAGTCAAACAGTAGACACTTTCAAAACAGAGATGATAGAACACGTTGTTTCAGAAACGAGGTGAATAGTTGTTGGCTTGTTATCTTTTTTCATGCTTCTCATTTTTGTAATAATTCAAATCAAATAAACAAACATACATGCAAACATACAGTTGCAATTGATGCATACAGCCTTTATGAGTCTGTTTGGATATGCTTCTTCCGTAAGAACTACAGTGTGACCAATATACATTCGAGCAAAGTTTGTCAACTATTACACCAAAATAGATAATTCAAATCAATTTATCTTACTACATTGGAAAAAAATGCTTCATACTAACAAGTCATACTAATTAGGTTCAAATCTCTAGCGATAATCGTCGAGAATTTCACGTAAACTCTTTGTAAATCCGTCATTGCTGGCGCACATTGTGTTTTAGGGAATATCATTCTAACGCTTTTAGTGTGTTCGATGGGACATAATTCATCCAATATCCAATTCATATGCCTCAGAAATGTTCTTGTCTTCTAGCAGTGTTTTGTTCGCACATTTTGTGTATGTCAGCAATGTTAGTGGCATTACATTAGTCTTGGTTGAACTAATGGTAACAAACTATCTAAACTCCAGGACAATTTGGAGGACCTAGAACATCTTATATGGAGGGAAATATATTATAACCCCTTCGAAAAGCTTTTTTGAGTCTGCTTGGGTATGCTGCGTAGCTAAGGACAATAGCCCAGTCATGGTTGACCTAGTAGATCATTTGATCAGAACTCCAGGATGATTTGGAGAACATAGGATATCTGATATGCAGAAAAATAGATTGCTTTTCATGCACACAGCCTCCGCGAGTCTGTTTGAGAATGCTTCTTCCATAAGAACTACACAGATAAAAAGAAACATTGAATTTTCTGCGTTATCTAATGCAAATAATGGGATATTTCATGTAAATTTAAGCCAGATAACGCCTGAACCTAGCCTGTTGTACGAAAGATTGCAAACATTGTTGTATGGTACATGAAAGATTGCAAACAATTTCGTTGTTTACGCTTCCTTTGGCTAAGAATTCAACGAGGGGAAATTTTACGCGTTTGTTAAAATTAATTATTTTTTTCTGTGTATATTATAGCTGTGGTTGATTCAATTGATTTTATGACCTGAACTCCATGATGACGTGGAGCACGGAGAACAACAAATATAAATGGAAATGTGTCAAAAACGATGCGCATTGGTACTATAAATCAGCGAAGACATTATTCAATGTAAGGGGCATTACGTTAGCCTTGGTTGGACTAATGGCAACGAACTATCTAAACTCCAGCACAATTTGGAGGACCTAGAATATCTTATATGGAGGGAAATTTATTATAATCCCTTCGTTTAGCTTCTTTGAGTCTGCTTGGGTATGCTGCGTTGCTAAGGACAATAGTCCAGTCATGGTTGATCTAGTAGATCATTTGACGTGAACTCCAGGACAATTTGGAGAGACTTGAACGACTGATATGAATGGAGATGGATGACAAATAATAATTTCACTCTTCTTGAACATTGTTGGACATGTTTCATGTATGTAGGTCCTATGCTCAGATGTCATAGCGGCATAGTCCATGATCAACATTCCAGGAGAGTTTGAACGACCTAGAACATCCTGAAAAATATGGGTATATACATTTTTTTTACTTTTCATGTGAAATTTGTGTTAAAAACTAAAAACTGACCACAAAACCGTTCATAACAAAAGTGAAAAACAAGAACAATTTCAATATCATATTGAAAAATACCCTCAAAGCCACCTAGTTTCAGCCACGAAAAGAAGGGGGGATGAGTTGGAGGGGAGTACATGTATCCAAAATTTAGGACTACTATTCTCCTTGATTTTAAAGAAAATTTCAGCGGGAAAGGTTAAGGCATCATTGAGACATAGCGTTTTCAAAATTAAAGGTCCGTCCTGCACCTTTAAGGGTTAAGATCTGTGGATTTATTAGGGCGGAAAGCGAATTGTCAATTGCCGAGTAAACCATGAGCTTCAAAAAAGTAAGAGTAAGCAAGCGGGTTACTTTTTTAATTATTACTTGTTTTCACGCACTTTTAAATTTTCACCTGCTTAGGATGACTTAAATACGGAAATTTCCCTACAATGGAAATTTTATTTCAAATTTGGTTGATTTGAACGGCGCCTAACAAACGAGTAAGTTTTTAATAATATAGGTACAAACAATGTTAGCTGGAATGTGGGAAGTGAGGATTTAGACGACACAGAACACTTGAGACATGCCTATCTCGACATTTTTACGACTCAGATGCCTCTGTTATGTGACTGGAGACCAGTTCCGGCTCCCTGCTTTGTGTTCTTCTATTATGTCACATTGCTGACACTACTGTTCAGTTCTAGTAAATGTCCAATCCCCAGTCCCAGGCGAGTGGAAAGCGACCGAAAATAAATAAGAATCCTTTCAAGAGGATACAGATTGGGTCAACAAGGAGATTATTTTCGTCTGATGCCAAATAAATGTTGCTCCACAACCTGGTGACTGGTGAACGATGAACTCTCACTGAATGGAGGCCACCCACAGAAGCACAAACGGTGCGCGTGGTTAACCACGTGATTCCTTTTCATTCAACGCCTTCCAGCCATCAGCTGGCACTGCGATGTAGGACCGGCGTCAGATATTTGCATACGAAATTGCCCGGCACCATAAATCCTCCAAATTATATAAACCCTCTTTATTTTTAGCCCGAAACGAAATTAATTTTACTGTTGTTCCGTTTCATTGTAGTAATTGGCATTGACCCTTCTCACAAGCCCCGTAGTACAAATAAAGCAGATTTATTTCTGCCGTTGTAAACCTCATATGAAATTCGGAAACACCATTATATTATTCACCGTATCATTACTATCATTTGCGGGTACGCTGTTGATTTATGTCAACGCACCTACCACCAAGCTCGACCAGCTCTTTCTGTGCGTTGTCTCCTATACTTAATTGGCTGGATCAGTTTTCAAATGGTTTCGTGGAATGCCCTCACGTGTAACAGCCGGCTGCAAGGTTCTACGCACGCCGGCTAATCGTGGAACCACCGACTGGCAAAGGAAATTCAATACTCATCAATGTCTCCCCGTATTTATTTTCGTTTTTTGTTTGTCGAGCAACTTTTGACCAGGTGACATTTAAGGCTGAGTAAGGCAATTGAGAAAAGTTCAATGGCGCATTCCAGGAAATTGGCGAAAGGTTCGTAGCTTCTGACTGGTTTAGCACGCTCGAGCAGTCGAATTAATCACTCTTCGCTTCGATGGCGCTGTGGTTTTGGTTTTGAGGTTTGGGTTAAATCTGATCCCTTGAAGATATTGGTTTCACTTATTCAAATCCTGCAATTGTCCTCCACCCCAAGCAGTGAACAATTTGCGGTTAATTTTCAACAATGGATTAATCAAAGTTCCATCCCAACGCTGCAATCTCAGACCCCAACGGTCCTTTTTTGAAAACCATCAGCATAATTACGCCCATCCAGACAACTTCTGTCTGTTTTTTTTTTCTCATTCTTGGTTGATCATTTCGCTCTTCTTCCACTATCCTTCAATCCGGCGGAGGTTCACCCATATTCGGGTCCGTTGTTACACATCTTTGGCTTTGTTCGCCTTCTCCCAAGTACCTATATAGGACCACGTCCCGCTGCTGCTGATGACAGGTCGAGTCCAGTTTGCAGATTTTGGTCGTTTTTTCGGGCCGCCGGTTTTTTTGTTTTTCAATGATAATAATGCAGTGAAGAAGCTGAGGAGACCACAAGGCACGCACAGATTAACCGGTTCTTCGACGACGACGTGGGAAAAAATCCCGCTGAGCAGAAGGTACATCGAATTTCGCTACGTTTCGTCGAACGACGGGTAGCAGATGTTTCATTTTTATCACGATTTTTTCAGAAATACCGCTAGAGTCCTCCGTGAACTGTTGGGATGCGGCTGGTGCTCTGGTTGTACAGCCCGAGAGAATTATAATTTGTAGAGGTATTAATTTTAATTACAGAGTTATTGAAATGGATGACAGCTTGCGCTCGTCCAGGTTGGGCTGGATGTCCTGGAATTTGAGAATGTCACCGCTGCGATAAACAGCATAAATTTTTTTGTCTCGTCATAAAGAAGCATCCGAAGATTCCCGCTGATATTTAAGTAATTAGAAAGCATTAAAATGCAAAACTCAGGGTATGTGCTCCATGACTCCGCCTAATATGCTACGGTAAATACCGTTTTATATTGTAACTCATTAAATAATTGGGCTGCAAACTTTATTGAACTCTCAGCAAAAAAATATGGAAGTTACACTTTATGCAAACCGGAACTGTTTGAAAAAATACATCAATGTAATCCCTTAATGTGGTTCAACTTTCAATTGAAATTCATGCACCTGAACCTGATTTTTAAAGAAATATGTATGACCAAGTAGGTTTCAGTCGTGATGAAGAGATAAATTAGGGCCCTCTGCTTTTTCAAATTATAAATATTTCTGTTTACATGACCGTGTTTGTTCATTTATGATGATAATGATGATGATGATGATGATGATGATGATGATGATGATGATGATATAATACTACCATCTATTGTAGCAAGGTAACTTTCCATAGCAGTGGAATAATCTGAAAAACCATTTGATCAGGATTCTATTGTTGTTTGTGATCATCAAGCTCCTGTATGAAGGGCCAAAAACATTTGGGTGGGCCCGTAAGCAGAGACACTTACACGAAACCCGCGAATATAGGGAAAAGAATCTCCTTCCAAAAGCAAGGTCACACAGACAGCACTAGAATCGAGCCCTCGATTGACAGAATAAACCCAATAGATGGGGTCGAAGAGCACGCCCTCGTTCCGCGAAGTGTTAACAATAGGGAGGAGGCAGTCCCATACTCCCTATCCAAATCGTTTTATTTGGGTGCCCTGATGGCCCCTCCCTTTCCCCGTTATATGTTATTTAATATTTAGTATATTTTGTACACGAAAAATTAAGATATCATTTTAGAAAAAAATGCTAATTTATTCAAACTTCAAACTTGAATGATACATCCAATGGATTACTGAATTACTGGATTACTGAAAAATTAATAAAAATTAGATATGTATTAATATCCTACTTATCCTGGAAAAGCTGAAAACAAAATAGATCGTTCAAAATATCAAAGATAAAATTTCAATAAGAGATATTATTTTATATGACATGTTGTAATATTGTTTCTTTATACTGTTCTAGTAACATTTCCAAGATAGCAATTGGAGTGATCAAAGAGCCCGGTTTGATGATTTCTGAAATAATGCCTTATCTTACCATAATACCACTAAACACAATATCAACATATAATCCTACATTGCTTATAAGCACATGCCAGTCTTTTACGAATATAGTAGTTGAAGTTTAGAAGTGAAATTTTAAATTAAATGTTATGCTGAAATGCTGAAAAACAAATTGAGCCTTTGATGCCTGTCATGTTGCTCCAGGCTCTAACATGGTTTTGGAATGCAAAGATGATTCTAAAGCGTTATTATATATAAAGCATTTCAAGCTTATTGCTTTCACAAATTGCTTATTGCCTGCACTCAACTCAGTGTGCACTTCCACAGTTATTAATTGAGAGCTTTCGATGCCGATGATTCTAATGCGTGCTGAAATTATTAACAAATTGAGAATGGAAAATATTCAATATGACTTATAGTACACGATCTTCAGTCGCACCCCCTCACTCCGCTATTGTCAAAATGACAACATTGCCCAGGATACGCCAACCAGCGTCTCCATGTTTCAGCTGGTAGTCTTTTGTGATCATATGACTCGTGGAGGCGTGAGGTAGGAACTTGTGAGGACGAGAGGTCGGTCGCACCCTCCTTCGAAGTTATCAACCTACCATTTGAAGCCCATGACCGTGTTTGTTCACTTATAAAGATAAACCATGGCGCCCATTTCTTTTATGTCCTCCTTCTAAAGTCTGTCATTCGTTGACCAACACTGAACAAAGTAAGCCGAAAGTAAGTAAGGAAAGTAGAGATTTGAATATAGATTAAAAAATTGTACCGGCGGTCAAATGGGCAAGAATGAGGTAATGCTGCTGAGAAAATGAAGTAGTGGAAAGCAATTTTTTTTACTCGACTGTTGATGTTATTATTTTTCTTCAGGAATTGGTATCCTGATAGGATATTGAATAACATTGTGCAGGAAGTGGGCAATTATATAAATGCAAAATGAAATATATTTCATAACAAGAATGCATAAATTCAATTCACTTGAAAATTACATGAGATGGTTACTATTTGTGTAAACATAAGGTAAAGTGAAATTTTCCCCTCGTGTAATTTTATATTCGACTAGAATTTTAATCTTTTTCAATGCTTTTATTATGTGCATGAAAATCAATTGAAAATTAAAAAACAAAAACTTATAGAATTTTAACTGATTATATGCGTACTTGGATAATGTTAATAAGATCATACGACGTTCGTTGCCACGCTCCACCAAAATGTGGATAAACTAACTTCTTAGGATGAAAACATCCGAGAGATATGGATGGAATGTTGGTCTACATAGGCTCCATGTTGCGTCTAAGTATTCATAGATGCAACTTCGTCTCATCCTACAAATCTATCTGAAGGGTGTTTCGATCATAATTTGGTCGACCTAAACTTGACGCATTTCCTTTCATCGTGCATTAAAAATTTTGCACACCCCTCATTTTAAAGATGTGTGCGTGTAGCATCATGCCTCTATTTTGATTTTGAGATTAGCACTTCAGTGATCAAAATGTCGTCGAAGGAAGAGAAGCAACGCATCCAAATTTTGCAAGTGCATGGCGAAATTCCAAACTACTCTCACGCCAAGTTGGCAAAATTGTTGAATATGGCTAGATCAACTGTTACCAACGTATTCAAAGTGTTCGGTGAACGTTTGTCGACAGCCCGGAGAGCTGGATCGGGGGGGAAATCGAAAACCGGAGGCCACAGCAACGACACAAAGAGTTGCCCGCTGTTTCGAGAAGGAACCCCAACCTCTCCGTCCGAGATGTCGCAAAGAAGCTGGGAGTGGCGCCTTTAACCGTGGACAGAGCTATAAAACGAGCTGGACTCTCGACTTACAAGAAAGTGGTGACTCCATATCGCGACGATAAACAAAACACATCGGCCAAAGCACGATCGCGAAAATTTTACTTGACGATACTGACGAAGTTTGATTGCGTGGTATAGGACGATGAAACTTACGTCAAGGCAGACTTTAAACAGCTTCCTGGACAGGAATTTTATACGGCAACCGGACGGGGAAAGGTGGCAGATATTTTCAAGCACATTAAACTGTCAAAGTTCGCGAAGAAATATCAGGTGTGGCAGGTCATCCGTACCTGTGGCTTGAAGAGCAACGTTCACATTGCGACCGGAACCCACAACTGAAAATTTATCTGAGTGAGTGCCTACAAAAACGTCCTTTCCTGAAGCGACACAATTGTTCCGTTCTATTTAGACCGGATTTGGCATCTTGCCATAACGGAAAAAAGGCCATGGAATGGCATGCTGCCAACAACGATCAAGTGGTGCCCAAGGACAAGAATCCTCCCAACACGCCAGAGCTCCGCCCAATCGAACAATATTGGGCCATCGTCAAGCGGAACCTTAAGAAGACTCAAAATGCTGTTGTGAGCGAGAAACAGTTCAAGGCAAACTGGCGTTCTGCGGCGAATAAAGTGGGCAAAAAAAAACTGGAAAAAACTGGATCCTAAAAATATCAAGAAATAGCCTACGTAATCAAAACCAATTGTCGCATATTACAATTAATATGTTGTAAGTAAGATATAGTGTTACAATATGTGGAATTGTTCTGTAATGTTTTTAACTAAAAATTCTTTACATTAACACAGATAATAACTGTATTTCATATTGTTATTGTAAGATTTCTTTAATTCTGGATTATATCCAAACATTTTGACATAAAATAGAACGAAAATAAAGCGAATACAACCGCCTTTTCAGCATAATGTTATTTGACCTCTGCCATATGATTAATACTGTATAGTATACTGTTAACTAATACGTATCAACTTTAGGGTTATTGTCACATCAATATGGGAAATAGTTATCAATAATATGGGGAATTGTCAATGAATGGTTTTTAATTATGCGTGGAACCACGAAGGACATTTTATTTATTGTAGAACGCATGACCTAAATGACGTTTCGATCTTTGAATCTGCTGTGGTATTAAACATGTACCACATTCAACCCACGGTAATTTTTGTGGAGGAATGACACAAAGTTTTCCAAGCTGAAGAAAAGATAATATTTTGAGTAATTTGTTTCCAATAGATTTAAAAAACTGTTTAGAGCATTCTTAGTGTTATTTTAAAATCAGATTTTATCATTTATGTGTAAACAAATAAAACCTAAACCAAGACTATAACTGAATTTAAAATACAATACAGCAACTGTTCGCTAACTGGGTGCTGTTTAACTGGGCTGCTTTTTAACTGGGCGTTCGCTAACTGGGCTATAGCCCAGTTAAAAAGCAAATAAACTTCAAAAATCAGAATTTGACATTTTGTTGTCAAAATGTATAGGGCGTATAAGGTTCGTGGAGGAGTGAAAAATTGTTAAATTGCACGAAATTGAGTCGTAATGCCATACAAACTGAGTCAAATATTTTTCACAATGGGGTGCACAGTAAGCTACATCACAATAATATATAAAGCATTAAAACATTATTTAATTTATGTATTGCGCAATTAAATATGCCAAGCGAAATCTGATCGAAAGCCTCCCCCAAATTAAATACATTTGAAATGTCAACCCAGTTACCGAGCAGCAGCTGTGCACTTAGCCCAGTTAGCAAACGGTTACTGTATATATTTATTTGTTCACCTGGTCAATATTTAAACTTTACAAATATAACTTAACCCACATAACAATAACAAATATTCACTGTTCTTTGGTCTCTCTTCTAACCGACTCGTACATTTGATAATTATACTTGGCTTTTATGTGTTGATTTATTTTAAGTTTTCCTGATTTTTCTTGATTGAAAGTAACCAAATTTTTGGCTGCCAAAATTCCCTTCATCATGTTTGTCCCAAACCTGTTTCAAATTTTAGTTTTGTTTATATTGTAAACGAAAAAAAAACTCTTTTCACCATCGCAGATGAATGAGGAAGAATTAATAAATTTGGTATCAAATTCCGTAGATTCGGCGAAGCAAATGAAATGTCAAATCTCTTCAATGCTAAAACCTCTCCCCAAAACAACGTGGCATCATTTTCATGCTTCAAATGATCAAAGTCGATGTTTCTAAGTTCCCGGAATTCACTATCAGTATCTTGATACTTATCAATCTTTGTTTTCCCAACTAATCTGTTTCCCTCTTGTTCGCACCTCTTTAATTCAAATGATTGTGTGCGTCGATAAAACTTCAAAAAGCTGCAGTTGACAGATAGAGAAAGTTGATTTATAAACGCTTAAAAACAGCAGCTACAGCTCTATACCTAGGGGATAGGAATCTTTCCACATTAAAAAAAAAGTCCTACAATTAATGGGTAAAGCAAACAGGGTTGTGAAAAAATAACTGGAAAAAACTGGACAAAAGTCAGAAAAGCTGGACGATTTGAATATTTAACTGTTTGACTGGATCCCGTAAAAAAAACTGGAAGAATCCAGTTTAAACTGGAACATTGGCATCCCTGATCTTATGGCAGGTGTTTAACGAAAGACCCGGAAATTCGCATTCGATTAAAAGCAAGCTTAGCTGAATATTTCTCCTGTATTCTGTATTAACTGAACTGGGCTGCAAAATGGTGAGTAGATACCTGGGATGGAGCGTTCGTCCCCGCACCATAGCTATGGTCCTCACAAGTTCCTACCTCATGCTTACACGGGTCAAGAGACGACAAAGACCGCCAACTAAGGGTTGCGTAGTTAGCTGGTAGTGCAGCTTGGGCACTGTTGTCCTTCTGACTTCAGCTAGATTCAGGAGGTGCGTGCCGAGCGTCTGTTCACCAAGGAGGTGCGGCTTAAACAGCGTCTGTCCTGGCATCCAGCGGTTGAGTAAGAAACGCTGTATCGCGTCAACTATACATTAGGTGGCAGCCGCACCAAAGCGATGTCGGCAGCGTGACCTCGGTAAAGTAGCATGCTGAAATCATACCCTACCACAAAAAATGGAAGTATTCTTTATACGGTATATAATTTCAGATCATCCATGGAATTTTCAAGTATTGTATGATAATTTTGAATTTTTCTCTTTCCCCGTGGCTATGATAATGCAAGTCCGTCTACAATTGCAGCAGGATCAGCAGACATGCAGACATTACAAATATAATAGTTATTATCATTTTATATTATAACATCTCTTCACAATATTTTTTAATGCTACTTTCGGCTTCGCTTTTGCTTCTTTGTAAGTTTTGGCCCACCTAACTCACGTTATGTATTTGAAAAGATAGGATGATTTTTTACATTTTTTTTTTAGAAAGAAGATTATGTACGACAAATTCTACAAAAAAAAAAAAAAATTACGTCCAAAATAATTAATTCAAAAACTAGCATTGTTTATGATCCTACATTTTCTATTTTACAGATATAAAGAATTATTCATGGGCTAAGTAGAAAAAAAGATTTATCGAAGATTTTCCTGTCATTTATTCCGTTTTGGATTTATTGAGTTTCCGTTGTTGGGCAGTAATCATACTCATAGGAAAATGACGTGGCTGGGTAGCTCAGTACTGTAGCTTACTAAGCAGATGGTCAGGAGTTCAATCCCAGGCCCGTCCCCTTCCTTGCTATTTGTCACTTGCTTCTTTCTATCACCACTAGATTTAAAATAAATAGCAGTCTACTGCGCTTTTATTGATTTATTGATCGTATCACTTACCACAGTGAATCCATGATCTATAAATAACCTGCCTCATTAACACAAATCTATCCTTCCCTTGACAATTCTGGAGACGCAGAGGTAAACACGGTCTCTAACCAACGATTGTCAAACTAATCATCCTTCCCCCCTCCGCAAAGACCGTGAGGACGTGGTCGGTGCCGGTACTGATCTATAAATAGAATGAACTAGTGAACTTGTACATTAAAGATTTAAAGCTACTCCCAAGCTCCATCTATGTGGTTTTCTGTGCAATTACACTCGGTAACGGAATAGCAACTGCGAAACGAACGGTCTTTTTTTTTAAAAAAAAAGAAGTAATCATACTCATATGAAATTGATTTCGCATAATTGTTTACTTTAATTTTCTTTGCTATTTTGCTAGGCTGCTAGGTGATCATATTTATTTCATTATATCACGTTGGAATTTTCGCTATTTTAGAGTTTCAATCATCTAACATCGTAGCGGAGGAGGCAAATAGCGGCAGTTAATTATTATGTGTACATTATGTAGTATTTCTTTACAACATCGTATTATTTCCATCATATCATGACCTTCACATTTTTATACAATAAACCTGATCTAGGCGGTATCTGGCTTAAACACGAGACATACACACTTAGAAAATTTTACAGTATTCGGAATTTTTTTACCGAGCTTTCAACAGCTGAACGTTCGGTCATCTGATTTACCGGATTTCGGTGAAATTTTACAGTATTCTGGTAAGAAAATTACCGGAACTTGTCAAATTTTACCAAAAGGATACCTTCAATTTATGACATCTAGCATTCCATATATGTCCAGTATATAACGCAAAAAATTACAGCTGTGGTAGGCTTTTGAAAATTACGGAATCTGTGGTAGGCTTTTGCACTTATTGCTGTATGTATTTTTCATTTCCGGTTTGCAAATGGACTCTTTACCAATTCTGAGCTGGTCTGATTCATGCAGCGCTGTGTGCCTGTTGTTTGATTTTACATTTCAATCTTTCTAATTACTTCATCATAACTTACAATATCATTATATTTGGTAATATTGTTTTATTGATTTTACTTCATAGATGATTTAAAAATTACTTTTTGTTTGCCCATTTATCTTTTACTCCCTTCCAGTTAAATCTTCCCTTTCCTAACTCGGTAGCAATAACTATTAGGTCAGCAAAAATAAAAGCAGATTGCTGTTATAAAATCAGCATCAAGTAGTAAATAGTGAACATGGCAACAGTAAATTAAAATGTATAAATGTGAGTTTTGTAAAGTTTCAATGATTTAATAAACTTTTTCAGGATACCACAAATCAAGATTTTGGTGAAATGCTGCTATCGCTGAAAACGAACGAAAACGTGCTTAAGCGCGAACCACAGAACTCTCACTTTAACATTTTACAACATTTCTTGCATTTCAGGATCAACCGAATGAAGATCATTTATTATAGACACGAATGCTTGTAGTATTTTTCATTAACGTAAATATATACACTATTATATAAATACTTCATGGGAATGGGAGGGACCATCAGGGCACCCGATTGAAGCACTCTGGATAGGGAGAGTGGGAATGCCAACTCCCCATTGCTATCAGTTTGTGAATAGAGGGCGGGCTCTTCTCCCCGCCCATTGGGGTATCCTCATGTTAGATAACTTGCTCTTTTGACCAATTGTTCAATCTTGTTGTTAGAAGGAGTTTCTTTATATCCCTGTGAATACGTATAAGTGATGTTGCATATCGATCCACCCAACCCCTTTTTGGGCCTTCATACAACGGCATAATAAGGGTGAGCAGTGGTTATTAAAGCTTGAACAAGTCGAACAGAGGGGAGAGCCCATTGCTGTCGGACTTAGTTTCCGTACTGCAATGGGTGGTAGTAGTTTGAGACTCCCTCATCTCTGGAAGGGGAGGCTCTCTTACAAATGAAACAGATGTTTCTGCATAACTCCAGAACTAATCAAACAAATGGAACAAAATTTGGTATGTAGAGATTTTTGAAGGCAAAAACTTTTTTCATGGTGGTAATAGACCCCTCCTCCTTCTGGAAGGGAAGTCTCCCATACATATGTAACACACATTTCTGCATAACTCGAGAATTAATCGAGCAAATGGCAATAAATTTAGCATGAGGGAGTTTTTGGAGTCAGGATTTTTTTTATGGTAGTTTGAGAACCCTCCCTCTTCTGGAAACGAATAAGCTCTCATACAAATGAAACAGAAATTGAACCGATCGGCGTGGAAATTTGTATACAGGGGTTTTTGTGGCCGGAAAAGTTTCTTATGACAGTTTGAGACCCCTCCTCTCTCAGGAAGAGGAGGGTCCCATACAAATTAAACACAAATTTCTGCATAACTCGAGAGCTAATCAAGTAAATGGAACCATATATGGCGGAGGCAGGATTCTTTTTTCTTTTGAGGTTCGAGATCCCTCCCCCTTCTGGAAGGGGTAAGGGGGCTCTCAAACAAATGAGACAGATATTGAACCGGTCAGCGAGGAAATTTCCATGCAGGGGTTTTTGAGGCCGGGGAAGGTTCTTTTGACGGTTCGAGACCCCTTTTCCCTTTGGAAAGGGGGGGGGGGGGTCTTACAAATGAAACACAAATTTCTCCATAACTCGAGAACTAAACAAGCAAATTGAACCAAGTTTGGCATGTGTGGGTTTTTGGAGGTATGATTTTATTCTATGGTAGTTTGAGACCCCTTCCTTTTCTGGAAGGGGGTGGGCTCTCATACAAATGAAACAGAACTTGAACCGATCAGTGTAAAAATTAGTATGCAGACGTTTTTGGGGCCGAACGAGGTTCTTTTGATGGTTCGAGACCCCCTCTCCTCTCGAAGGGGGGTGGGGGAGGCATGCAAATGAAACACAATTTTCTGCTTAACTCGAGAACGAATCAAGCAAATGGAACTAAATTTGGCATATGGGGTTTAAGAGGCAAGAAATTATTCTTTGGTGGTTTGAGACCAGTACTCCATCTAGAACGGGGGGGGGGGGGGTTCTCTCATACAAATGAAACAAAATTTCCACCAAACATGAGAGTTATTCAGGCAGCTAAAACAAAAAACGGGTAAGCCTCGGGTACGAAGCATGTTCTGATAGAAGTTTGAACCCCTTCTCAGTCAAGAAAGAGGGATGCTTGAGCTACTCTTAGTGCTACATTATGCACAAGAAGTTAATCAAAGATAATGCAAGAGAAAATTAAGTTCAAACTGACAGGATATGGCGTGAATTGAAAATTAAACCACAAACAACCATAAATGCGCCAGCTCTGTTACATTTTCATTCATTTAATTGCAAGCGTAGCAACGCTCGCACTAGGTTTGGCTAGTCTATATATATATTAATGAATTTTTGTCTGTCTGTCTGCCTGAACCTCATAGTCTCGGAAACTGCTGAACCGATCGGCGTGAAAATTTTTCTGAGAGGGTTTTTGGGGTTGAGTCAGGTTCTTATGATGTTATGTTTGAAACCGCTCCCCTCTCTGGAAAGGGGGGCTCCCATACAAATGAAACACAAATTTCGGCATTACTCGAGAACTTATCAAGCAAATGGAACCAAATTTGGAATATGGGGGTTTATGAAGGTAATAAATATTTCTAAGGTGACTAGAGACCCCTCCTCTATTTGAAAAGGGGGGAGGGGCTCCCATACAAATGAAACACAAATTTCGGCAGAACTCGAGAACAAATTTAGCAAATGGAACCAAATTTGGCATGTGGAGGTTTTTAAAGGCAAGAAATGTTTCTATGGTAGCTCAAGACCCCTCCTCCTCTTAAGAGGGGGGTCTCTCATAAAAGTGAAACACAAATTTTTGTACAGCTCGAGGACTAATCAAGCAAATAGAACCAAATTTGGCAAGTGGAGGTTTTTGGAGGTAATATTTTTTTCTATGATACTTCAAGACCACTCTCCCTATTTAAGGGGGGGGGGGGGGGTCTCTTATACAAATGAAACACAAATTTCTTCATTACTCGAGAATTCTAGCAAATGCAGCCGAGACAGGATTTCTTCATACACTTAAGTATTGTTTTTACACGGGGGAAACGTTCCACTTTTACTATGAAACCGAGTAAAAAAATACTAAATAGAGTTGATCAATTCACATGCATAAACATTTTAAATTGCTTCAATTTTGTTTGCATGTATTACCTTTTCATGCAATAGTCAAAATATAGTTATTAAAATTTTGAGTAAATTTTAAAAAATATTTTCTGATTTATTTTAAAAACTGCCATATGATTACTTGTTGCCCAAAACGTAGAATTTTATTCGAATTAGGTCAATAAGTTGATCCGTTCTGGACTTATCGCTGAAAACAAACCGTGTTTAAAAAAAAACGTGTAATAAAAGACCTTAGTATATATAAAAATGAATGTATGTCTGTCTGTCTGTCTGTCTGACCCTTATGGACTCGGAAACTACTGAACCGATCGGCGTGAAAATTGGTATGCATGGTTTTTTGGGGCTAGGAAAAGTTCCTGTGATTGTTTGAGACCCCTCCCTCCTTTAGATGGAGGAGGGGGTGTTCTCATACAAATGAAACACAAATTTCTCCATAGCTCGAGAGCTAATCAAGCAAATGGAAACAAATTTGGCATATGGGGGGTTTTGAAGGCAATGGTGGTTTGAGACCTCTCCCCCCTCTGAAGGGGGGGGGGGCTCGCATACAAATGAAACACAAAATTCAACCAAGCATGAGAATTTTCCAGGCAACTAAAACACAAAATGTGTTTATCTCGGGTAAGAAGCATGTTCTGATAGAAGTTTGAAATCCTTCTTAGTCAAGAAAAAACTCATTCTAGAAAAACAACCATAAACGTGCCAGTTCTATTTCATTCAATTAGATGCGAGCGTAGCAGCGCTCGCACCGGGTTCAGCTAGTTTCACATAAATATCAAGTTTCATCACGGTCTCTCCTATTATTTTTAGATACGATAGAAGGTCAATAAATCTGTGACTTTTTTTTAATGAAATACTGGTTTTTGATAGAAAAATATTTTACTTCTAAACATTCTTTGAGTTCTACGCACTATGCTTACGATCATCGATTATATTTTTTTTTGTTGGGGTTATAGAAATAGGCATTTGTTTGTGAGATGAGTTCATCGTAAGAATCAAATCTCTTACCGCCGAGCCATTATTTCAGATTAGAGAACAAGAAATAGTCACTCGGGGCTGAATCTGGAAAATAGGGCGGATAAGAGAGCAATTTGTAGCCCAATTCGTGGATTTTTGCCATGGGCACCATTGCACTGTGCTGGTGGAAAAGATCTTTTGACGTAGCAGTTAAAATTCTTCTGAAATTTTCAATCTGTTTTCATGCACATAAAAGGAGAATGTAAATAACTTCAAAATCACATGAGAAATCTTATTTACACGGCTTGGAAATTACATCTTGCATTATTTTCAGGACCGCATCGTTGATTTTTATATTCAAGTTTATTGTTCACGTTAGACAAGGAGAGACAAAAGATGAGTGAGAATTTATTTGCTTATTGAATATTATATTATAATCAATCCAAACATGCAACATCAAGTGAGAGGTGGAATCGTTAGGAATAAAAAATGTCTTAAAGTATTATGGCTCAACCTTTCAAACGCTCTCATGGGGCTGTAGACCTCCAAAATATTTTTTCAATATTGTAGTCATATAAAAGGCATTATTAGGAACTAGTTAGTTTAATTCAAAATGGCATTATATTTCCGTTCACGTTGCATTGGAAATAATGGGAAATCTAAAACTTAGTCAATAAATTTAACAAAGACTGATTCTTGTTGCTGGGTGAAACCGGCTAATAGATATAAAGTATCATAAGCTAGATTTAGGTAACATTAAATATTAATTGAAATATAAAATATTAGTATAAATACCATTTTATACCGAACTGATTTTGCTGCATCCGATACTCCATTCCGTACCCTTTCTGAAAATCTGATAATCTGGATTTCTCAAATGTCAATACAGTACAAATGCATGACAAGATTGCCAGACTTTTGTGCAAAAAACTACCTTTTTAAAACCAAACAAAACCAAGCTCAACCCACTTAGAAGTGTGACGACACCTATCATACATCACATCTAGGTACAGCTCGGACTCGATTAACAGCGGTCGATTTTTTTAACTTTCAATATTCAACATACAATTAACGACATATATATTTAAACTAACATTACCAATAGAAAGGGAATTGTCTTTCTTAACCAACGAGGGTATTACATCAACGCATTGAATGGTAATTTGTAAGTAATCGAGCTTTGAAGTCGAAAACATCGACCGCCGTTAATCGAGTACGAGCTGTACCTAGATGTGATGCACGATAGGTGTCATCACACTTTTAAATGGGTTGAGCTTCTTTTTGTTCGAGTTTTAATAGTTGTTTTTTTTTTTTGCACAAAAGTCTAAGCAAACCATGTAAAAAATTTAGAGTCTGAAATTTGAATCTTTTCTGTCCGAAATTTGAATTTGCTCAAAAAAATTGCCTGAAGTTTGAATCTGGGCTGCCCTATTAAAATAACACTTTTATCCATAAATCTAGTTTCCCATGAAATTGCATCTTAACCTACTTCATTCGATGATACGTGAGCTCCCTATTTAAAAAACGGAAGCAATTGAGGTAATTTTGACTTGTTTTAAGACAACGTTTTGTGGAACATGCCTTACGTGCCCGTAATATGAATCAGGACGGTATAATAAGTTGTAGGTTAGTCAAAAAGTTTTGAAAGCGACATCTATGGAGTAGTAGAAAAACCAAATTTTCTACTCCATTTTGATAATTAATCTTTTAGAAGAACGTATTAAAAATTTCATTCCCATCTCTCATTTCATTCTTTGTTTACAAGCCATTTGAAGTTGACGTGCCAGTATATTTTTTAACAAAGGAAAAATCCGAATATCGCGCTATGATTACAGTGTGTCTCAAAATAGGTGTCACCTTTTTTTCAGTCCTGGGTTATTTCAGCTGGGTAATTTTAACAGCGGAATTGATTAAACCCGTTTTGAGTTTACTCTTTTGACAGCTAATCGCTGAAGATGAATAAGCGATTCCGTTTGTTTATATTTATCAGCTACCATGGAAGCCATACGGGAGCAAGTTTTAAAATAACATATGCAAAAGCTTAGATTGTGTCAGATATTCAATAGCCTTAAGCAGTTCAGAGTGAGTAAGCGTTTTGTTTTTCGTACCATGAAACGGTTCAAGAAAACTGGAAATGTCCATATTCAATACAAAGGAGGTGCCAGACGAACTGCCAGAATGAAGAAAAAGATCAAATGTGTGAGGGAGCAAATAAGACGTATCTGGCCGTAAATTGAGCAAACAATTTCAAATTCCCCTGCTTCAATAAACAGGCTACTCAGACATGATCTGGAATGCAAGCCGTACCAGAAACAACGGGTTCACGGGTTGACGGAGCGTCAAAAGCAGAAATCTTTTGGTTCGGCACGGTGACTGCGAGATTTTATTTTCCGATGAAAAGCTCTTCCTCCTTCAGGACAGTCAAAATCAACAAAATGATCGTTTGTATGGCAAAAGTCTTGCCAATATTCCAAGAGATAAACTAGCTGTACAACGCTATCAGAATGTAATCGAAAATCATGGTATAGGGCGCCGTTTCACGAAAAGGAAAAGTCCTCTTCTTTTCATAGAACCGAACGTAAAAATCAACACTGAATATTACATAGAGCAGGTTTTGAAGAACCACCTGCTTCCTCATGCTTTAACGCTGTATGGAAATACACCATATTGTTTCAAACAGAACTCAGCTCCAGCTCACAAGGCAAAGAAGACACAAGCGTGGTGCGCGGAAAATTTGCCCGATTTCATCACAAGCGAAGAATGGCCTGCATCTTCACTGCATCTCAACCCACTTGACTACTTTGTTTGGGGTTATATGCTTCAACATATAGGCCTTACGAAAGGGCTTACTTTAGATCGATTCAAGAAACATTTGGTTGATATTTGGGAGCAAATTCCTCAGAAAATCGTGAGTGCCAGCTGCGATGGGTTAACAAAGCGTTTGCGAAAGTAATCAAGGAAAAGGGCGAGAGATTCGAATTGAATTAATATGGTTAATTTCTACAACATGTATCTTTCAAATGAAAAATGAATGCAGTGATTTGGTTCATTTGTTTTGCTGTATTCCCATTTTGTTTTAGTGACACCTATTGTGAGACACCCTGTAGATTCATTGTTTTGGAAGGTTTATCGGCTACTGAAATCCATGCAAAGATGGTGAAAATGTAAAAATAGTCTTTTCTTTCATTTCTAACCGTTCATCGATGTTTTTGGAGCTTACGCGTGGCCGTACAAGCGTTAAAGACGATCCACACTCAGGACGTCCAAAAAGTACATCAACACCATAAATCATACCGAAAATACACGATATGGTTTTGGAAGATCATTGATCGACTGTGGATGTGATGGCTGACACCATAGGCATCTCACATGAAACAACTGGGTATATTTTGGCTGAAGTTTTGGTTTCAAAAAACTGTGGGCACAATGGGTCCCGCATTTGCTAACAATGCAACAAAAACATGTTCGAATGCGACTTTCTGAGCAACATTTGGAGCAATTTCGAAATGATAAAGAGGATTTTCTGCGTCGATTCATCACTAAAGATGAGACTTGGGTCTAACAACATGATCCTGAATAAAAAAAAAGAGGCTAAAGAGTGGTGTGAACCAAACACTTTTGCTCCGAAGCGAGTTCGTGTCCAGAAACCGTCAGAAAAGGTGTTAGCGTCAGTTTTTTTTTTAGATGCAAAAGGAATTTTATTGATAGATTATCTCCAAACTGGTAAGACAATCAACTCTGATTATAATTTTGACCTTTTGGACGAGATGGATGAAAAAAGACCCAGTTTGCAGAAGAAAAAACAGCATTTTTCATCAAGATAATGCACCTGCACTCACAGCTCAAAAAACCATCGCGAAAATCAGAGAATTGGGGTACGAATTTTGGCAGCATCTACCCTAAAGTTCTGTCCAGTTAGAATCCGGAATCACTTATTGTGCTGTAGCGGCACGGAAAGTGACCGCTGCAAGAATACTTTTACAGCAGTTTGTTGCTACTTTCTGTGGTATAAATTTCACGGTGCAGTGAGTCAAAAGTTATTCCAGATGGAATCCGAGAGGAGAGAAAAAAATCTGCACACCCACGTAGATAATCTAACGTGGTCCGCAATAAAAATCGCAAAAACGTTTAAAATCGCCAAATCAACCGTGTGCGATGTGTTCAAACGTTTCAGGGAGCGACAGAGCGTGGATCGAGTGCCTCAAGGTAAACGTCGTAGTGGAATATATGACCGCAAGCTGAACCACAAGGTGTTGAGAACCGTCAGAGCAAACCCTGGACTATCAGATAATGAAATCCCACAAAAATACGCTGCTGCTCGCAGTACCGTTCGAAGAATTCGTTTGCGAGCAGGATAGTGTTCTTAGTTGTTGGATATCCAACAACTCAAGAAAAACAAAGCAGCTGGCAAAGATGGCATCGGAGCTGAACTCATCAAGATGGGCCCGGAAGGGCTGGCCATCTATCTGCATCGGCTGATAGTCCGAATCTGGGAAACAGAGCAGCTACCGGATGAGTGGAAGCAAGGGGTTATATGCCCTATCTACAAGAAAGGCGACAAGCTGGAGTGTGAGAACTACCGAGCGATCACAGTCCTAAACGCCGCCTACAAAGTGCTATCCCAGGTCATCTTCCGCCGGCTTTCACCAAAAGTAAATGAGTTCGTGGGAAGTTATCAGGCCGGTTTCATCGACGGGCGCTCGACGAAGGACCAGATCTTTACTGTACGACAAATCTTCCAAAATTGCCGCGAATACCAGGTCCCGACGCATCATCTGTTCATCGATTTCAAGGCGGCGTACGACAGTATCGACCGCATAGAGCTATGGAAGATTATGGACGAGAACGGCTTTCCCGGGAAGCTCACTAGACTGATTAAAGCTACGATGGACGGTGTGCGTGAAGATTTAGGGCGAACATTCCAGCTAGTTTGAATCACGCCGGGGACTACGTCAAGGTGATGGACTTTCGTGCCTGTTGTTCAACATTGCGCTAGAAGGTGTCATGCGAAGAGCCGGGCTCAACAGCCGGGCTCAACGGCCGGGGTACGATTTTCACTCGATCCGGTCAGTTCGTTTGTTTTGCGGATGACATGAACATTGTCGGCAGAAGATTTGAAACGGTGGCAGAAATGTACACTCGCCTAAAACGCGAAGCTGCGAAAGTCGGACTGGAGGTGAATGTGTCGAAAACAAAGTACATGCTAGCAGGGGGTACCGAGCGCGACAGGGACCGCCTAGGCAGCAGTGTTACGATAGACGGGGATACATTCGAGGTGGTGGAAGAATTCATCTACCTTGGATCCTTGCTTACGGCTGACAACAACAAATCCGAAGACGCATCATCAGTGGAAGTCGTGCCTACTACGGGCTCCAGAAGAACTTGCGGTCAAGAAAGATTCACCCCCGCGCTAAATGTACCATGTACAAAACGCTGAAAAGACCGGTTGTTCTCTACGGGCACGAGACGTGGACGATGCTCGAGGAGGACCTGCAAGCACTTGGTGTTTTCGAACGCCGGCACTCAGAAGGTCGCGAAGGCTGGAATGATACGGTGGGCAGGGCATGTTGCGAGAATGCCGGACAACAACCCTGCAAAAATGGTGTTCGCCTCGAATCCGGCCGGTACAAGAAGGCGTGGGGCACAGTGAGCACGATGGGCGGACCAGGTGCAACAGGATCTGGCGAGTGTGGGTCGTCAACGAGGTTGGAGAGAGGCAGCCATAGACCGAGTATATTGGCGAAATGTTGTAGATGAAGTCATATCGTAAATACGATGTATGGCTATTTAAATAAATAATAAATATTGTTCTTATCGAGCCAGCAAGCAACCAAACAGAACGTTGAAGCAAAGTTTCGTCACCAAAACTCGACCTCGGAAATTGTACCAGCAGGATTTGACGAACTACTAAGGATGCCTGCTCATCGACAATGAAACCTACGTTAAAATGGACAGCGTCCTTGTCAAAAATTCTACATGGCGACGGCACGAGGACATGTACCTGCGAAGTTTAAGTTTGCTTTTATGGACATGTTTGCCAAAAACAAAACTGATGATTTGGCAAGGGATATGCAGCTGCGGAGCAAGGACCAAAGTGTTCGTGACGAGTAAGACGATGGACTCGAAGCTGTACAAGGAAGAATGCCTCAAAAACCGCGTACTACCTTTCATTAAAGCTCATAAAGGTCCTGTGAAGTTTTGGCTGGATTTGGCGAGTTGCCACTACAGCCGGGAAGTCATCCAGTGGTACCGCGATAATAACGTAGATTTCATCAATAAAAACATAAATCTACCCAACTACCCAGAGATTTTGGGCAATAATGAAGCGGAAGCTTAAGAAAAGTGGAAATACGACTCGGGACCAAAATGTGGAACAAATGTGCCAAGGAAGTTGACTCCGGAGGTTTGCAGCGTTTGATAAAGAGAGAAAGGGCGAATTTTCATTAGAAACGAAGAGAAATGATTTAAAAGAAATATTTTTTCCTAAAGTACAGTGCATTACCTTTATTTTGATGTATTAAACTTATTTGTACGCCAATCCGTTGCCGAGATAGAGATCATTTTATTATTCCGGATTCTATATGGACATAGCTTTATTCGCTAGATTTAGCTGCCTCTGACTTCTGGCTATTCTCACACCTCAAAAGCAATTCTTCGTGGGAAAGGCCAGTATGGACTTAAAAAGTAGGGAGGCTACGGAATTTTGTTCAATATTACCAAGCGAAATTTTGACAATTGATCTGCATGGAATGAAATGTCACCTTCACTTACGGAATAATCGAGAGGAATATTTTTCCGAAAGTAATAGTGACAGCTCCCATTAGTTTGCGTGGAAACCTTACAAATTCCAATTTTATTTTTTGTTCGTTTCAGGTGAATACTGCTGCAGAAATTTCTTTTCGATTCTTTACTTTTCCGTTTCGGTAAACGGAATTTAACATGGGATTGAGATAGAAAAAGAAAGCACCTGAAGCATTTTTCATCAAACGAAGAGGTTATAGTCGTCGTAGAGGTGAATTCTGTAGGCCTTTTAAAAAGTAACTTCCGTGATGGGACAAGAAAGTTGGAAGATCTTTGGACCAAGTGTATTGATGTTATGGGAGACTAAATTGAGCAAAAAAAGTGATTTCCCCAAAAAAAAAAAAATATTTTCATTTCCGCTTTCAAAACTTTTTGACTAACCTTGTACAAATGCGAAACAATTGATGTGACAATAAACATAAATATGCTTAAAAACTTTTTTTTTTCGAAGCTAGCCAGTTAACGATTTATTGTAATTATTAAGTAAATGGTCTATATTTGATTGACGACAACATATAAATAAATAACCCTCACTACGTCACTGCTCAGGCTCAGTGAAATAAGCTGCCAAAGAAGAAGAATGCAAACTGCTCATATCAGAAGGATCAATAGTAATTATGACGCTGAGAGGAAGCAGGCACGTGAATGGTTATTGCTCGTTTAGTGGCAGTACGTGACAAGATTCGATAAAAGCATCCTCCTGAGAAGTGTTACGAATTTACCAAAGATTCTGACGAAATTGTTTGTTGACGGTGGAGGAAAAAGTCATTATTGAGCATAAATCAATATAAAAAGTTTCCGGAAAAGCTACGATGCTCAACCTTTATCATAGAACTTAATGAATGCGAACAAGTCCTTGCGCCAATTCTTTCATCAGCTCAAAATCAAAGCCTCTTGAATCAAATACCGCAATGGGTGAATCAGAAAAAACGCAAATCTTTCACTGCATTACCTCCTTTGCACCCCTCATCCTTAAATGATTGAATCTTCCAGTATTCTGAATGATGTTTTCCCTCCTTTCCATTGTCTGATCCCATCTAACTCACCTGCCGTTCGTTTTTTTTTTTCTTGTCTTCACCAACCGAAAAGAAGACGTTCACGAAAAGACGCAGATCGATTTATAAAACCTTTTCATTATTCCAACAAGAAGTAATCCGCCGAATTACTGCTTACTTCGGAGTTTTTTGTGTGTGGCTTCGAGCCAGAAAGAAGAAAAATGCAAGAACAAACTGACTAGAATCTTGATGCGACTCGTTGATCCCTTTCGGCTTGAACATGGCACTCTCTGACGGGACGATGTGTTCAACTAAATGAGATTGCTTCCTCCCGACATTCGTTTCGATCCCTGAAGCTCCGCGCGAGGAGAAGCGATGTTAAACGAAAGGCTATTGATCTGTGCACACGTGCACTAAACGATGAAAATCTTATCGCCCTTCCCGGCCTGATACGTATTAAATTTGAAACCAACGACGTCCCAAAAATATCCAACAGAGGAAGCGCTAATTGATTACGTGCATAAAGATTATGTAGTTGCATTAACGCATGTGGTTGGTGTTTGGTCTTATCAATTTATATCCAACTGGCCTATCAAACACAGGGAGCCATATTTTCCGCTTCAGGAAGCTTCCCATTAAACATGGCGTGGTGGGTCAATTTTATCAGTTTGAACTACAATCGAGAGTATTGGCTGTGTATGGCAGAGGACAAGCGATGGGCGCCCACCGAGCTGAACTGTTGTAGGCGGAAAATAATTCAACGAAATATGTTTCGGACACGTGACTACGGCGAACGCGGAGGGTGGGATCAGTAGGGCGGCCATCGTCGCCGCGTGAGGGTTGACGGACGCGTGCCTTGCGTGAACCCTAACTATGTCACCAGCATCGCTCACATGGGATAAGGCTGCGAGTGCATAATGCACATTTCCCGACTGCCACCGTCAGAAGACGAGTGTTTTATGGATGCTTTTGAGTTTGATTGTTTCGATATTGCTGCATTTCGCTGAAGCCACTGCGGGATTACTTGACCCATTTCGATACTAACAGGGAATCGAGCAATGTCACTTTAGGACATTGTACTGGAAAATCAGGGGAAGGGAAATCACTGATGGTAAATGGTATTCATTCATTACTCACCCAGGAATAACTAGTTTTAACTAGTCTATAGTGTTTTAACACCTATCTTCACCATAAGCGATGAATGTTAAGCAAATACATTATCCCTCTATTCTAAGGGGATGCACAGAATCACCTACATAGCTAAACTGATAAAGAGTCAACAATAGTGTTTCTATTAGCTAGTAGCTTGCTTTGATTGTGTGAGGACTTCTATTGAATTCGTCAACACCATTTGACAATAAGTTATAATGTAGCAAGTGCTTGTTTATTTTATGATGAAGAACTCTAAAGGTACACAAAATGTTTTGCAGATTCTTTCAAGTAAAAACATGTTGTTACTAGAACATACATTGATTTTTTATTTAATAATTTCAAATCGTGTAAGTTAGTAAAAATAGTTCAATCTTGTCATAAGCCAGTTCAAAATAATTGAAAGAAAATAAACCAAAAAATATTAATGGATTATTTTAAATGTCTCTGCAACTTACTGATTTTATTAAGATAGCAAGGACTGTATCGCAAATAAACTGGCAAAGCTTACGATGCGCTAGTTAACACCCAGCCATCATGGGAACCGAGATTGTTCTTAGAACTATACACAACCACCGTGGGATACTATGTTCTGCAGAAACGACATAACCACCGTTGGACTGTCATCGCCTAAAGGGTGTACGGAATCAAATTGCGACACACACAAATATTCGGCAAAATTCGCACGTTCAACCAATCATCTTCAAACTTTCAGGGAGTAAAATAAAACTTGTTATGAATATTTTCCCATGTTTATTTTATTCAATTTCATCCATATCCAAATGCACGAACCTTCTTCTTTACACTTCTCATAAGGTCCTCATAAGGTATAATATTTGGACCAAATTTTTGTTTGCGTGGCTACTCATTTTTTCTTCATATCTTCCTCCGATTTCAGTTCCTTAGGATGCTTCCAAAGTGCCTGCTTCAGGATGGCCTAGTACTTTTCAATTTACCGCAGTTCCAGTGCGTTCGGGGGTTGAGATGCTTCGGCACGAAATTGACCTCCTTAGCCTTGTACCACTCCAAAACTTCTTTCGAGTAATGGCACGAGGCTAAATCCGGCCAGAAAATCGTAGGACCATCGTGTGACCTCAGAAGAGGAAGTAGACGACGCTTTTGGAGGCATTCCTTTAGGCCCATTGACCGTTCCAGTTGTCACGAATGGGGTGCTCCGCTTGCCACACGAGCAAATTGCTTGCCAAATCATATATTTTTTGGCAAACTTTGACATCTTCTGCTTTCTAACGTCCTCAAGGACATCGAATTTATGATGAGCAGTGAAAAACTGGAGCCCCGAAAGCTCTCTGAAGTCTGCTTTTACATACGTCTCATCATCCATAACGAGGCAATGTGGTTTCGTCAACATCTGGGTGTAGAGCGTCCGTGCACGTGTTTTACCTACCGTATTCTGCCGTTCATCGCGATTAGGCGTCTTTTGGACTTTGTACGTGTGTAGTCCTTCACGTTTTTTCGCATCTTGCACGAAAATTTTGGTTAGATTCAGTTTCTTCGCCACATCTCGAACTGAACTGTTGGGATTCCTCTTGAAAGCGTGAACTACCCGCTTGTGATCAAACGTTTGTGGTACCGATTTAAAACACGAGACACCGTAGAATGTACCATTCCCAGCTTCCTGCTGATGGCACGATGAGAAAGATCTGGATTTTCGAGGTACGTGCGCAAAATTTCTTTGCGCCGCTGCTGTTCTTCCGACTCTATCTTTGCAACGATTGGACATCTACTAGTGAAACTTACACAGCGTAAACAAAAACACACTGAACTAATTCCAACCAAATTTTCAATCGAAAATACCCAACTGGTAAAAAGTTACAGCCAGCAATTTAGTTAGAAGCAATTTGATTCCTTACAACCTTTAGCTAGGAAAGTAGATTTGAATAAGACTTAGAAAGCAGGAATAAATCAGTCTGATTCCAGTACGGTTCATTTAATGAATTATTTTTTTAATAGCACATCCCTAGCGGTTTGTAACTCGCTCAAACATACACGCGTGCGACTATCGAGCCTACACACTTAGAAATTATGAATTTTACACGAGACGTAATTCATGTTTGTAAACAGTTCGGGAACGTAAACAAAGACTTCGTGTAAAATTATGTCTCATGAAACCAACACATACGCAATTCTATGAAAAATGGGTTTGATTGGATTTATTTGCTCATCTCTTTCAACTCATTCTTATGTGCAAAAGGACGCTTGCATGTGTCGGTCTCAGGGGACCGAAATTTACATGACATTTTGGTAGTGTGTACCTATATTCGACGCGTTCATCTGTCAACAACTTGATCAGCTCCTGAACTTTCGGTAAACAGTAATAGTTTTCGAGATGCCGCGAATCGAAAAGAGTGTTAAAATTCAAGTGGTAGACACGTGGCTTCGTGTGAAGAATATCTCAATGAAAAAAATAGTGAAACATTTCGGAATTCATCAAGACAGCATAAAATTTATAATCAACAAATTTGGAGAACACTACTCGTTCGATAAACCAAAAATAGGAATAAAACCAGGTCCAGCTGATCCAAAGTTGGATTTGGCCAGAAAAACTGGTACCTCTGTCGGAATGGTGTAAAGAATAAAGAAGCGCAACAACCTGAAGATGTATAAGAAGCAGAAAATAGCAATACGAAGTATTGAGCAAAAATTCAGGGTAAAAACCAGAGCCAGAGAGTTATACAACCGACTTTTGAAACGACCGTCTGCCTGCATTTTGATCGATGACGGAACATATGTAAAAGAGGACTCCGAAACGTACCACAATTTTACACCATGTTGATCGGCGAAGATGTGAACATCTCCGAAAAGACATTCGCGGTGAAAAATGGCCAGAAGGTTCTCGTATGACAGGCAGTAAGGGAACGTCCATTAATTACGTCACGCAAAAATTGACTTTTTGTAATCCCCCCCCCCCCATGTCACGTTTTTTGTATGGACCTTCAGATTTTTTTGTATGGATCGTCACGTTTTCTCGAACACCCCCTCCCCCCTACTGCGTGACATAATTAATGGACCTTCCCCAATGGCATTTCGCACTAATGTTACGCCGGCGCGTGAGATTTGTACCTTCACAGAGGATACAATCATAGCTACAGATAAAGCAAAGTGCTCTTTTATTCGGTGGTAAATAGACAGAGTGAAAGTGTGCGCCTACGATGGGATGGTTTGGAGTGAGTGAATCACTCTCTCTTTTAAACGACCGGTCTCACGTGTTCTCATCTGTCCCCGCCCTCGAGCTCTCGCCTGCGATCGCTGACACACGGCGGGACAATTTAACTCAATTTTGAATCGTTTTTGACTCACTTTCGTCAAAAGTGGAGTCACTCATACCTATATGAGTAAATTTGGCTAGGATTGACAAGCTGGCATATCTAAGACACCGACTTAAATCAGATCGATGTTTTAGATACGTCGACTTGTCAATCCCAGTCACATTTACTCAAATATGAGTGACTCAACTTTTGACGAAAGAACAGGTCATCGATACGAAAGAACGGGTCATCGATACAGTCGTTGAACGGGTCATTCCGTTCGAAGAGACCAAGAAAAAGCGTAAACGTGCATGCGACTTTCACAGTTTTGCATCAAACTTGGAGAATTTTTGCATCTACCACTCATATGTAAAAATCTGTTTTTGTGCCGATAGGATCACCCCCTATTTTCAAATTTTTGAAAAAAAAATGCTTTTTTCAATTTCAGGCATCTCCGAAACCATTATGTCTAAAAACAATTTCATTTCTCAGTTAACAAGCAAACAGTGTTCGTTTCCATGCTCCGTTGCTTCAATAGTTTCTCACAATTATTTAGTACAAAATTAAGTTTTTTTTCCTCAATATTATTTCGACCACAGATTATTATTTTCTGAAGTAGAAAACCTGTAGTTAAAAAAGTGTTGAACGATAAACGCTCGCTTAAACAACGTCCCAGGTAATATTTCACTGAAATGGTGCAAAAAGCCTTCCCATCACCCGATGCCAATACAAATCCCTTTGCTCCTCTGTCAGATGACGAGTCTGACTGTGATTGGGCTGAAGAAGGAACATCGTTCAGTTTTTCGGAAGGTGCTTCACGGAAGCGAAGAAACGTCCGCCTACAGAAAGCTGCTGAACTGGAGCACCAAATCAGACTGCCCATTTCAAGGAAAGGTGGAAGAAAGGAAAATTCAATTCCTCCTGGTCTTCGTAGTACTAACTACACACAAGACTTTGCATCTCTTCCGGGGACATCCAAAACCCCTGATGTCCCTATTTTAAGGACAGAAGCCCATTCTGCGACTGGACTGTTCTCATTTGATGACATTATCATCTTCATTCATCTTCATATCTTCACATTTCTGACCCTCTTAAAGGCATTGTTCTGGCAATGCTTCCCACAGCGAAAACTTTTTCGAAGCAATTGACAATTAAGTGGCCCCTCCATGCTGCTATCATTTCCTTCGATGGATCATTTTCCAAATGAGGTCGGGGATTTGATCACTGTTCTGCAGTGGAATTATAGAAATGTTATTCCTAAATTGGAATCTTTAAAATTTTAAGCTTACAATACCGGTAATGATGCATTCGCTCATGGTTCACTTCCGAAATCAATCTTCCGTTTCATGATTTCAATATTATTCTTCTTGATCATGAGGATTCGCGTGGAGAAGGAGTACTTTTGGGGATCAAAAAGTGCTACTCCTTCTATAGAGTGGATTTTCCTCCAATTCCCGGTATTTGAGTTGTCGCATGTCAGGCTGTTATTAAAAGTAAAGGCCTTTGCATTGCTCTTTGTATATTCATCCTAGAGCCTTAATGAACCAAAAACTACTTTCAGATATTTGTTCCGGTCTTCCTGCTCCGCGGTTGATCATGGGAGATTTTAACTCTCACGGTACAGGCTGGGGAGAACTGTACGATGACAACCGGTCTTCCTTGATAACTTCAATATGACAGTTCTTAACAATGGAGAAGTAACACGTTTGGCTGGTCCATCCTCAGTTGGCAGTAGATTAGTCCTCACACTTTTTTCGAGTTCATTATCGTTAGATTGCACATGGAATGTGATTCAAGATCTCCACGGATCTAACTCGTTACATAACGTTTGCATAAAATAAATGTACTTTTTTCAGATGGTGATAAAAAAAAGCTAAGACAGCTAATTGCTTTTGATAAATTTCCCATGGAAGGTAATTACTTAAGCTTACTTGCAAAAAAATTATACGCCCTTGCGAGCGGCCTTCCGGCAGTTAATCGGAACATTCACCAAGGCGGACGAAAACATGCGTGTAGGCATGTTTTTGAGTTCTTTCTTCGTTTTATTTATAAATTCCTCCTCAGTTTTCGCGACAAAATTGTTCGAGTAGATCTTACGCTTCAGGTTGGCCCAAAATTCTCGATGGGACGCAGCTGGGGGACGTTGGGTGGGTTCGCCGACTTGGGTACCACATCGATATTCAGCCGCTCCATCTCCTCCATCGATCGCTTCGAGTAGTGGGCCGACGCCAGATCCGGCCAGAACACCGCGTCTTCGCCCGTATGGTATTTCTTGATGAACGACGCAACTTCCGGCAGGCATTTCGTACTATAAATTTCCCCGTTCACGACCAGTCTGGAGCGACAAAAGAGCAGCTTTGACATCCCCTTCTCGTTCATTGTCAGCCTTAGCAGCACCTTCTTGGGGAACTTGATGTGTGAAATGAACTTCACCTCGGAGCTCACTTCCTTCGTGGGGGAAGTAAAATACGAAGTGCCCTGCGATTCGTTGCCATCCAGGGTGAGATAGGTCTCGTCGTCCATCACAACCGCCCCGTCGCGATTCGCCGGGAAAATCGAGATGCCCGTTTTTGACGCGGCGGGGTGCCGTTCTTTGAACGCGCACACTTCTGAACGGAGTTGCTTCACTGTTTTTGCCATCACGGTTAGAGTTCGACTGATACACGGAAAAAAATCCGAGGCCCAGATCCGTAAACTGCAGTCACGAATTCTAGAACATGCAAAAATACACCGTGAACTGAATCACGTAATCATGAACTAAATCACGTTTTTAGGTAAAAATCCTGAAAACGTGAGCTAGTTCACGGTACGTTTTCATTTTCGGGAACGCTTTTGTTTCTGTGTAGAGCTGTCAAATTTTGTCTGCTGACTCATGATGACTGATTTACTATGATTGATGCTGCATGGGTAGTTTTGTCAGTGCGGGTGAAGGTAAACCCATGATAAATCGGCAATTTTTGTCTATTGTTTCTAATGGAAACTTTAGATTGGACAAAGTTTACGACAGCAGCAGATGAAGCCGTAACGACGGTAGAAGGGCTTCCACTGCTGGAGAAATAGAATTTCCTCTCCAACCTGAGCAAAAGAGGACGAGCATAATTTCGCAGTTTCCGAGAGCGTCATTTCGCAGGAAACTCCCTTCTCCATGGTGGGATCAGCAATGCACCGAGGTTTACCGTAAAAATTCCGACGCGTTTAAAGTTTTCCGTAGACGTGGAACACCTGAGCACTTCGAAGTATACACGGCTCTCGAACGCGAACTTAAGAGCCTTATCGAGGCCAAGAAACGCGGTTACTGGCAACAATTCGTGGACGGGCTATCACGTGAAACGTAGATAAGTACTCTATGGAACACGGCGCGAAGATTGCGTACCGAACTACGAGAGCTAGGAGTACTCGGACCAATGGATCCTCAAGTTCGCGCGAAAAGTTTATCCAGATTCTGTGCCGGCACGGATCATTCCTCGTGAAACCGAGAATTCGATAGATGACATCAGCCAACCCTTTTCAATGGTAGCGTTCTCTCTCGAACTCCTTTCGTGTGGCAATACGGCTCCAAGAGCTGACCGGATAAAGTTAAACTTACTTAAAAACCTTCCAGACGTCGCTAAGAGACGCATGTTGTACTTGTTTAATCAGTTTCTGGAACTCAACATTGTACCGGATGATTGGAGACGGGTGAGAGTTATTGTCATTCAAAAACCTGGTAAGCCCGCGTCCGACCACAACTCCTATCGACCCATCGCGATGTTGTCTTGTATTCGAAAGTTGTTGGAGAAAATGATCCTTTTCCGTTTGGACAAATGGGTTGAGACGAACAACCTGCTCTCAGATACTCAATATGGTATCCGTAGGGGTAAGGGAACGAACGACTGTCTCGCGTTGCTTTCCACAGAGATTCAGTTAGCTTTTGCTAAAAAAAAAGAGCAAATGGCTTCTGTGATCTTGGATATCAAGGGGGCTTTTGACTCAGTATCTGTTGAAGTTCTCTCAAATAAACTCCACGCGTGTGGCTTTTCACCATTAATGAATAACTTTTAGTACAGTTTGCTGTCAGAGAAACATATGAGCTTCTCTCATGGAACCTCCACAGCTTCCCGATTTAGCTACATGGGTCTCCCCCAGGGCTCATGTTCAAGCCTTCTTTTGTATAATGTTTATGTCAAAGACATTGACGGTTGTCTAAGTGACAACTGTAGGTTGAGATACCTTGCAGATGATGGCGTAGTATCGTAAATATGAAAACTTGGCTCTGTAAAGCTAATTCGATTGATCCTGTACAAATAAATGAGATTATTTAAGAAAAAAATATAAAAGCTCTTCTCCTGCTTTTTTCTTTGCTGAATTGGCGGCAATATAATTTTCTTTAGAAACTGTTACCTCACTTACATAGGATCAATATTTTATTTTCACGGGTAGTTTCAGTTCTATGGAGGCTATTCGCTCCATGAGGTCGGTAAAGGACACCTCTCATTTTCTCGTGGAAATACGTGGTGTTCTACACACTTGTTTTTTTTTCGCCGAGAATCCAACAGCCGATCGTTTCGGCATTTTAATTTACTGAGATTCAGTGAACAGATGACCGAGATTCGGCTAACAAATTAAAATTTTACCGATACTCAGCTAACAAACAACATTAAACAGGGATATCAGCGAAAGAAACTGCCGAGTTGATCGGCTGTTGGACATTTTGCCGAGGTAAATTGAGTGTGTACACGGGAAATACTTCACCCATATATATTGGCTTTAATCCATACGAAATTCTACATAATATGCATTTGTTCACAAATAAACAGAACCCGCGGAGAAAAAAAAGAAGTTTATGTGGCAAATGAAACGTATGTGTGGCCACACATAGTGGTTATTTGTACATACATTGTACATTTGGTATAGGAAGTATGTGTGGCTACTGTCGTGATCGGAACGCGATGACCAGTGTCGGAACGGTTATACGTACCTTGTACGTTCCGTTGCCTCGTCAGTGGCTCTGCTGCTAGTTCGTACAACTCTATTGCGCTGTCTCTTGTGTTATTTATTCCTTTAGGATTGAGATTTTCTACCAAAAAGCCAAAAACGAAAAAATAAATACCGGAAGTTGTAGGATCAAAAAATAAATTTCGATCCTCAAAGGTTGTTTTTATTTTCAAAACTTATTGCCGTTCGTTGTTGAAAATTACCAAATTTCGTTATATACGTGAAGGAGGTCCATCAACTAAAAGGCTGGTTTCCTCATAGACCTGGGTGTCACATTTGGAAAGCAAACAACCACTCTCCATTTCCAAATAATTCACAAAATAAAATATTACCCCCTCTGCGGCGCCATGGAAGGCCACGTTGGTGATAAGTGACATGGGACGGATTGAATATCCTGGTAGTTCTCGAAACAAGAGACATAAATTACTGCCTGAATTTTCCGCCTTCTCTTCCGGATGATCCCGCGCACTTCAGCAACACATTTGGTGGAAAACCGAGCCGTCGAACTCCGCGTGATTCGAACTACAAATTATCCTATGCCGGTACCCTCATTTTTCCTCCGCGTTCTCCGGTTGACAGGACAGGCTGAATGACGGGTGTTTGGCGACTTTTCAGTGGAACGACGTATGCAGCAGCAAAAAAGAGCTACATAAATTATTCATCACTTCGAAAGTAAACACTGCCGGCCGGTCGGCGCTCGACGAGTGAGTTCTGAAACATTGTGCGAACATGGTACAGCATAATTAATGGTGTTATGATTGTGTGTGAGTGAATATGGGAGAACACACAGTATGCGGTGTGGTCCTGCGATGCGGTAATATGTGACGTGCATGATTGATAATAATGATTCGGATCTCGAGCCAATGATAATTTACAACGAGATTAGTAAATTGGGGATCGAGTGGGAATTTATTTTCATTTATCAGTAAATCGTGCAATATAATAGGGAAGTAGCTATAACTATATGCTGGGTCTTCGTGCTGCGAATATTGCTAAAACGCATTCTAGCATTGTGATGGCCCTTTGACGCATTAAATTAGCAGAAAAGACCACTGTTTGCGTCAAATTGTGAATTCCCTAATCTAGGAGGCCAGTTCAATTCTTAGCTTGTCACGGAAAAATAACATCAGTGACATAAGAAGATCTCGATCTAAGACTTACCAGTTGCTAATAAAAAGATGCAACTGATTTTCTGTCAGATAAGGCCAATTATGAGTGATCAAATTGACGAACGCCTGTAGACTCATTATTAGAACCTGTTTCAAGACGAAACTAAGGTTTGAACCCACGATAATCGGGGCACATTCCAAACATTGTAACTTTTTAGTTGTTCTAGCCATGAGTGAAATATTTCTCTACAATTTTATTAATTTTCTAGCTTATCTTCGTGAGCTTTGGTGTAGGTCGTTAGCTAACGCCCTAGCAAGTGTACGAGTCCCCTCACGTGTAATACTCAAGATCCGATGAACATGTCTTCCCTGTGTGGTGTCTAGAGCAGTACTGCTACCAAGGATACTTAATTGTCCTTATGTTGTTTACTCCTAAGATCCTATCTAGCTAGCTAATATTTATCTATTGATTTTTCCTCTTTGGACCAAATGAAGCAAATGAAGTGACTAATGACATATTGTATAAGCAGTGTACCAAATGACGACGAATGAAAAAAAAAAACATGCTCGGTATTGTACAGCCGTAACGAAAATCCTGACGTTTGGATACGTCAACTCGTGAAAAAGTTGAATTTGCCCAAATCCACAGTGCTCCGTGTATTGTGATTATTCATGTGTTATTATGGACGATGTAACTTACATCTTGGAAGATTTTGAACAACTTTCAGTACTGCTCTTCTTAACTGCTGTGTACAGAAATGCAACGCCTGAATATTTAAGGACTAAAAAGCTATTTAAATTTCCTTCAAATGCCTTGTTTGGCAGCCAATTTGTTCGTGTGGGAGAAAAAGCACATCTCTAATCACCACCGGCACAATCAACAAGGAATTTTACCAGAAGGAGTGCCTGCAAAAATAATTGCTACTTTTCGTAATAAGCTATAAGCTATAGAATATACAATACAGACAATAAAATCTGCTAATCTTCCCAATAGTCTTGAGTTACGACCAATCGAAAGATATTGAGCTCTAATGAAGCGGATAAAGGGTATCCCACATCAAATTGCATCACGAAAAAAAAGCTGTAGAAACTTACCCATTGGGTATTTTCTTGTGTAAATTTGGGTAAAATAAGTATAGAGTGTTTTTATTTGTTGTTTTTATATCGCTGTCAGTTTTTCGAAAATTGTAAAAATGGCGTCACCCGAAAAGCAACGTCGCGAATTGATTTTGCGCAAGCACCTGGGAAATCCTCAACTCTCTCATCGGGAAAACAACTCGGAATCGTGCTGTCAACGGTGAGTCGTCTTATTAAACTCTCAGCATTAAACGGAAGGAGAAATGCAGTCAGAGGATGTTCTATTAGTGATTAGGATCACAAGCGTGTCGTAAAAGCGTTTAAACGGAATCCAAATGCTTCGGTCAGGGATGTGGCCAGAAAGTTGGTTCCGTCCAAGTCTTTCGTTTAGAGAGCCAAGAACCGGGAGGGACTGCATACTTACAAAGTGCAGAAGGCTCCAAATGCTGACGAACGGCAGAATACGGTGGAAAAGTCACGGGCCCGGAATCAATACACCCAGTATAGAAGTTAATGGCATTCCGAACGCGAATAACCGTTTTCTGGATCTTTGTTTCATTAGCGAAGAATTGGGTCAAAGATGTTCCGTTCTTCAAGCTCCGACACCGCTTGTCAAAAACTGCAGAAATCATTCCCCCTCTGCTACTGACACT
>JAHHFK020005938.1:0-214345 GCA_024533555.2 Aedes koreicus | reverse complement strand
AAGTCCCGAAAATGACCGCTCAGGTGTTGCAGAAGATGTCGGAATTGTCACAAATATGTTTAGAAATTTTACAAACTCCGGGAGAAGTTCAATCAAATGCGGTTCTTACTTGAAGTAGTCAACAATATCTGAGATATTCTCAACACATTTGTCAGCTTCCTTCAAAGTTTGCAAAAACATTTCCCGATGCAGCAACAAGCGTGCCGGATCGTCATCACCCTTATAAAAACTCAGAATTTTGCTTTGTTTGCGTCGTCTCAAGGCAAAAACTTTTCAATTTTAAACAGGAACTCAAACGATTCAGTTTTAAATCGAGCGTCAAGTGATTCCAGAATTTTGTCGATAATTTCCTGATACTGGGATTCACGAATCTCTTCAATCGACCATGCGATTGATTCTCTTCTCTGTCTGGACTGAATCGTGTTTTTTTTTTTATGAATTCATTTATTTGTACAGGCTCAATCGAATCAACTTTACAGAGCCGAGTTTTCATGTTTATAAACTGAATCGTGTTGGCACCGTTCTTTTTCGCGGCAACTTCGGAAGAGCAACTTCCTTTTACAGATCATTTGGTATGCTTCCTCTAGATGCAATGATTTCCTATTGACGTTTGCACACCTCGTGAATGGAGCTACGATGAGGAATAATTTGTTGAAGACATTGCATGCCACCATGAAACGAAACCAGTTACGAATACGTTTATTTACGCAATAATCCATGCAATCATGTTGATAGGGAGGATTTGGTATCTACCTTAAGAAGACACGGGGAACCCATGTAGCCTTCAGTAGATATTAAAGGAAAAAGGAATAAATAGTCGGAAAGAATAGTTAAGCAGAATGCCTGATTGGTGTACAGAACAAAATATTAACAAGGCCTGGGACCCTAGCTAAAAAGGTAAGCCCCCTTTCCCCTCCAACCGTGGGCCTGAGCCTTTACCTTTGTTCCTGCCTCTAGACCCGTTACGCTGGTAGATCACCCTTTCGTGGTGCGTTACGGGGTATCAGATCCTACCACACGAACTCTAGTCTGAATTAATTCAAACTAGGTAACATATTTGTTTTTGTAGTCAAAGGAACATATATTAGTCCTTATTACATTTTATGTCTTGTGAAAAGTGACAATACTCGGATTGAACCACAGAGGATGAGCTTGGAATAAGTAAAACATGATTAGTCTTCATTTATGTGAATTCTCATAATATTCTATAGTTTGAATTTATTCTGACTAGGGTTCTGATGCATGGTCAGTATCGGAGTCATTGTTTGTTTTTTTTTTTGCAATTAATCCGGTTCTGACAGACAAAGGGGCGCGCCCTTGAAGAGAGCTCTCACTCCTCAAAATATTTAAATAGCGGAAACTCTATTCATAGCCAACAAAACAAACAATGACAACTGTAACAACACCGAATTGAAGGTGTGTGTGTGTTGAATGTTGCTCCTATTTTGATTTTGGAATTCACTCTTCAGTTGTCAAAATGCCGTCGAAGCAAGAAGAGCAGCGTATCAAGAATTTTGCTCGCGCATCGCGAAAATCCGAAGCTACTCGCACGCAAAGTTGGCAAGATCAGCATAAAAGTTGCCAAATCAAGCAGTTACAAATATAATTAAAGTGTTTGGGGAACGTTTGTCGACAGCCAGGAAGTCTGGATCAGGGAGAAATCGAAGAGCCGGAGGCCAGCTGGGACGACAAGGAGAGTTGCAGGTGGTTTCGAGCGGAACCCTAACCTATCTCTCCGGGATGCCGCAGATAAGCTGGGTGTATCGCGTGCAACCGTGCATCGAGGCGAAACACGAGCCGGACTATCGACTTACAAGAAGGTAACGGCTCCAGATCGCGATGATAAACAAAATACGACGGCCAAAGCGCGATCCCGGAGGCTGTACACGACGATTCCTGCTGACGAAGTTTGACTGCGTGGTAATGGACGACGAAACCTACGTCAAAGCCGACTACAAGCAGCTTCCGGGACAGGAGTTTTATACGGCAAAAGGAAGGGGAAAGGTAGCAGATATTTTCAAGCACACGAAACTGTCAAAGTTCGCAAAGAAATATCTGGTTTGGCAAGCCATCTGTACCTGTGGCCTGAAAAGCAGCATTTTCATAGCTTCCGGGACTGTCAACCAAGAAATTTACGTGAAAGAGTGTTTGAATAAACGTCTGCTGCTTTTCCTGAAGAAACACGGTTGTTCCGTACTGTTTTGGCCGGATTTGGCATCTTGCCATTACGGTAAAAAGGCCATGGAGTGGTACGCCGCCAACAACGTGCAGGTGGTTCCCAAGGACAAGAACCCTCTCAACACGCCAGAGCTCCGCCCAATTGAGAAATACTGGGCTATTGTCAAGCGGAACCTAAAGAAGACCAAAAAAACTGCTAAGAACGAGCAGCAGTTCAAGGCAAACTGGCTTTCTGCGGCGAAGAAGGTGGACAAGGTGGCTGTACAAAATCTGATGGCAGGGGTCAAGCGTAAGGCCCGGCAATTCGGATTTGGAAAAGCGGAAGCCTAACTGAATATTTTTCCTGAATTTTATACTAATTGAACTTGAAAAAGAAATTTAATTTGATTTTTTAAATAAACGATTTCACCGATTTACACGCGTTTTCCCTTAACCAAATTTTGACCATATCACCCTTCAAAAGTATAATAAACAGCTAACTTTATCAACTTAAGGAGATTTCAAAACAGAGTATAGCTAAGAAGATCAGGAATTTCATTCACCAAGTATACGATTCGTGTTTCAACTTCATGATTATTTGCATCATCATTATGACGTGAGTCACGGATACCTAGACCCTGAGAAGCTATCGTACAACAGCGATGAAAAGATTTTTTTCAAACACTTATGATTAACGATCATTTCTCTCTTTTGCCTAGTCGAGAATCTGCGAACAAACATTAACTGATGCTCGCAAAGCATGTAGTTTCATCACTGCTTCCCTATGACACATCGATTGCTCATGCAGAGTTTGAATTTTTCCACTTTACAGTGATTCAGAGCCGATTCGATGAAAGTTGTTTCCTTTTTTGAGAGAACGGCAGACCCATCGTGTAAAGAATTCCGATAACACTATGGAGCACAGCACAATGTCCGTTCAACGAATCATCAAAGAAAATCCATGAGAAGCTCCAAGTCCATCCCATCTAAGTACGAATCGCCACTTCGACACACTTTTTGCACTCACACATTCAGCATTCGGGACATCGTCGGAGGCAACCGAGGCAACAGATGTTTCTTCTGCAGGATCCGTATGCGTGAGATTTATCGGGGAATCAGCAAAAGCATCCTCGAAGTTTTCCGTTTTCGGTAGCTTGATCAGAAACTTGTACATTTTGACGATCAAATCGAGTAAAGATTGCACTCGGAAACAAATGCGACACTTTGTTTTGGGCCTTACTGTGGGAAATTTCGAATTATACTAGTTTAGAGTGTTATGTTTATGTATACAAAATTTTATCGTGATCTGTCAAGTCGTTTTCAAGATGTATTCGAAACAAGAAGAGCTACGACAGTCGCACAGATGGATCGGCAAAAGGCTTGGAATCCACCATTCCACCGTGTCCCGCGTTGCGAAGATGTTCCAGGAGACGAAGACCATCGAGCGGCGCGCTGGAAGCGGCCGAAAGCCGAAAACGGAATACCCAGAGAAGGCACGGAAGATAAACTGTACGAATAACCCGAACCCCGATACGTGGAAAAACAGGTCATTTTGTCGAAGTGGTTCGTCCAGCAGACCATGAAGCGGGCTGGGCTACGTGTTTTTAAGGTCAGAAAGGCGCCAAACTGGACTGAAAAGCAAAACACGGTAGCCAATTTGCGTGCATGGAAGCTGTACCATGAGTGGCTGGTCAAGCCAGGCTGTCCTCGTCATGGACGCAATATAATATGGGGAACAAGCACCAGACAGATGCGCCTCAGGTTTTTGTGGTTAGTCCCCGTACGTAGGGTTCGGGAAAGTTCGGGAAGAGAAGAATAAAAGAGTCACATAAAAAGAGTAAAAAAGCTATAAAATAGAAGCTTAAGAACCACTCACAGATTTAGCTTTGAACCCACTCATCATGCACAGGACAGCAATATATTCCTGTTCTTACTAAGAACCCAAAATGATGATTTGCCTACCAGAATATGATGATGATATTTCCGATGATAATAATATTTATAAGTAGACATGAGGAAAAAGCTCATAGATAGGAACCCATTCAATCTATTAAATACAATTAAAGTGCCTAAAATGAATGGAAAAGTAACGGTCCAAAAAACGGTCATATTAAAAACTGTTATACACCATTTATAATACACCCACACACTACAGTCACGAATACAATAATCGGTTGGGACCAATAAAGGGCTTTGGGATGGAGTTTTAGAATAAGGCAAAGCGGAAAAGGATGGAATGGGAATATTTTTTGGGACATTTAGGAAAATAGAGGTTGGCTACCGGTTGTATGCGGCATACTAGATCTTTTCCACTTCAGCTTGCAAGCCATACAGACGTGCCCCGAAAAACCGCAAAGTATAGGGGAAGTAAAGAGTTGGCAGTTAAATTTCTCGTTAAAGTTCGAAATAGTGGAAAAGTGTAACAGTGAAAGATAGAATCCAATATCAGAATCAGGATAAAATACCCTTTGGTACTTTATACCACTTCCTGCCTACTCGCGTGAATCTGCGATAGGCAGTAGGCTACCCAGGAACAATGGTTCCGCACTCAGGGGCCACGCGTGCGTGGACCGACCGCGAAAACCCGTCATTTTACCAGCACCTCGTGGAACGAGTGCTTGGAGCCAGACGATCATCCGATCGTGCCAGTCGTCAGCCTTCCCGGGTCGTAGACCACGTGTTTGTGATCCGACCGCCAGAACCCGCAATTGCTAATCCCGAGTCGGACGGTCATCCGATCGCCCGAAGTCATCGCCGGCATCGCCCTTCCCGCCCAATCCCAACATCACCGGCCGGCCGCCCACAATATACACCAACACATAAAACTTGTGAAGTAGGATTAACCAAAGTGGTACCGAGAATGACCGTGTGTTGGCCTTTTGATCCATGTCCCATATAATTGTCCGGAGCCGACCTTGAGAGTTCCACCTCTCAAGCTCGAGCCCTTCGCCGCAAAAGAGGGTGGTGTAGTAGCCCAACCCCACATAGGTCCCCGTGGCTCTAGACCAGGGGATCTGGGGTCTTGCACTAGAAAGAGTTGCTGCAGGAGAGTACGAAGCGAAGGGCGTTAATGTGATCCCGAAGGAGGCGAACCCGCCAAATACACCAGAACTTCGTCCGATCGAAAAGTTTTGGGCGATAATGAAAAAGAAGTTGAAGAAAAGTGGAAAAACGTTCAAAATCGATGAAGCTTTGAAGAAAAACTGGGAGAAATTGTGTAAGGAAGATGGACAAAGCCTCGCCCAAGATCTCATGAGCAGTGTTAAGAGAAATGTACGAGCATTCAGCTTGGGGAGGAAATTCAATAAAATAAATTATGCCAAAACATAGCTTATATATAGTTATTTAATCCATCAAAATTTGAGAAGTATCCGATTGAAAATGAATTTTTGGTGATCATTTTTGTGTGTATCATTTTTTCCGAGTCCAGTCTTTAAGTAACAATTTTAGTTTTATTCCAGCCGTATAGCACTCCTCCCGGCTTTGTTGATAAAACTACATTCAAAACTGTTTTGTCTACCAACACCTCCTCTATGCTTCTTTAGAGCCGAAATTTGTACAAAATGGCCCACTCTATAGACGGTTGTGAAAACAAGTTAATAAAACCCTTATAAGAACATAAAGATTTTGAAAATGTTCTAGTGAAAGATGTTATGACCACTTGAGAACCTTCATAAAACCTATTGGCTGCCATGAAAACCAGAATGTGGCCAAATGGCCACAGCTGTCAAACTTCACTGTGAAATCGAGGTTGTTTTTTGTTGTTCTGCTTTGTTCGATTCTCTGCTCTTCTGATTCATTTAGCAGTAAAAAAAAGGTCTTGAGTTGCGGGAAATTTTGTTTGATAGCAAAATATCCAAAACAAATTGTGTTTTCTATAGCGTATTATGCTCCAAATTACATGCGCATTTATTTTTATGGTGAATATTGGCACGATAGAAGCCGAAAATTAATGCGCCTCGGAAATTATGCGAATTTACAACAACATAAATCAAATTAAAACAAATATATTCGATAAATTAATCATGAATTTCCTGAAAAGTGCTTGGAATTGGATGAGATTATCTAAAAGAATGCCGAAATTAGTCTCCGATCTACAGTTTGTTTGCATACCATTGAAAATTTGATGCATTTATTTTTCCACATTTCAATTATTTCTTATATTTCAATATGGCGATTGGAAAAAAAAATCACAGTTTTGCCATAAAGCCAATTTTTCTTCGCAATGACTATTATAAAACTATTTGGTTTTACGGTGACTTCGTTCAATGCCAATTTGCCGTTTAATGCATTTACTGAAGGCAAAATGGTTTTAAAATGCTTTTACAACTGACCATAATAAGATAATATCAATGAGTCCTAAAACGGCATTTCAATACAGCATTTTACGAGTTCATAAAGTCGAAATAAAACCTTTGATAGGAGTAAAAGGAATTTGAGAAACAAGGTTTTGAGATCGTTGTAAACAAGCTGTGTAGGTTTTCATAAAGCTGACTAAAATATGAAACCTATTGGCACCTCTTGGTGCCATAATAAAACCAAATTGATTTCAAGTGGCTTTCATAAAACTTTAATAAAACTTAATAAAGCAGGATGGTGTTAGCAATGTTAAGTTTTCTCTTTTATCTTTCAGCAAAATTAAACACAATCCACATCAACCCCCATGCATCAATCTTCTGTTGATTGGCTTAAATCCATCTGAGCCCGATGGAGTGCTGATACCAGTTAAATTCCGTTTGATGTAACATTCGATAAATTAATTGTTCCCATCAATTATGATGCTATTTAAACACTACACGAAAAAATCCAACCCCCAATTCCGGCAGGAAGCTTACAAGGGTTCAGAAGCGGAATTGAACTTCCCGCGTATTTTCAAGGCGGAATAAATAAATTAGAAAACTTTTCCACTTGGATTCGGTCTTACCCATTTACACAGCACACAGTCAGTGGAAAACTTACTGCAACCCCCGCCCAGCAATGCGAGCGATGAAGTGAAAAAGAGTGAAAGTGCTCTGCTTCCGTCTCGGAATTGAACGGGCTCAAAAGGCGGACAAGGACACATGTCGACACGGTGCTTGCTCAGCAAATTTCACTCAAAACCGTTGAACTTGGATTCGAAGACACTCGTTGCCGCCAGCACCATCTTTGGAGAAATTCAAATTCAAATTTCAAAGTGTGATAGAGGACTTTATTCTCTTGGAAATGAAGGTGAAAATGTGCTATGAAATTGGCATCGAGTTCTAGGAATGTGGAAACCATCGTCGTAATCCCGTCTTTATCACCAAAGTTGTACATTTTCCATCTGTGCGTCGTCGTTGTCGTCGTGGTATTAGCCTTTGAATGGTTTGTAGCTCAAAGTTAGTACAAAATCTCGGAAGGTGAATCCAGAAACCAGGAAAATAAAACGATGCGAATGGAATAATAAAGTGGAAAATTGTTCAACCGGCGGCATTAGCACAGGACATTTTGCGCCTTTGGATCGTTTATCTTAGTACTACTTTCAACAAAGAGATAATCATTTATTTTCCACACTTCGGACTGTCAGGCGGCAGAGCGGCGGTCGTGAAGGTGATTAAACCTTCAGGATGGAGTCGACTTTGTCCTTCGAAGTTTTACCCGTCGCCAGTAGCGGTGGTGATGGCAGATTAAAGCCGTCGCCGCTTCAAGTTCACCTTTTCGAGAGAAAAAAACTTTTCAACCCTTCACGTTTGATGTGATAATTTCGGGTGAAAAACAGACACCACGAGAAGCGAAACTTCCACCTCGAACTCCAGTAGCCGGGATAATTACCGGACAGACGCTTGTAAAGTTGGGCAGCCTATTTTGCCATTGTTCGCAGCGGTAGGGCCAAGCAACGCCTACCACCTGTCACCACCTCGTACGGGAAAAAGAGAGAGAAAAAAAAAATGCAGAGTGCTTTTGTTAATTTCGGGGAAGTGATGTCGTCATCTTGTAACTGGGAAGTTACAACAAGGGCAGATAAATGCTACTGTTGCAATAACTGGGAAATGGGAGACTGTAGGCGCACGGCTTCTGATTCCGTTTAATTAATTGCTGTTCTCCGTTGTCTACTGCATTCACACGTAGGTTGAAGGTTTTGGCTGCTTTTTCTGCCTGACAGGGCTGTGATTCTTTTAGTAGGTGAACTTAGTCGACGATCCGTGAAGAGGAAGAAATGTTCGTCTGCCAACATTGGCTTCCGAGTGATGTATGTTTCTACGGACGAGCTTCTGCCTTCCAATCATTATTTCAGTTTCTTGGGACGGATATAATTGGGTTGGGCTCATGGAGCATTGTTAAGGCTTTCAATTTACTTTAATGGTTATTTTTACGAGCATGAATTAGATCAGGATTCGGTATATTGGATGATGTAAGAGATTGCAATTATTTCTACTACCGGAATCGTTCATTTGCTTGATTCAATATTAACATACAGGACTTTATTGCGAATCAATTTGGAGCAAGATACAATTTTGATTCACCCACACGAGCGTCACAGGAACCAAAATTGCTATTCTCGGATGCTGGCAGATTGCTGTTTGGCTTTTCCTTTCCTGGAATTTCAAGCTTATTGCAATCGTAAATTAGGATATTGTTGGTACTTAATATCAGGATTTCTTTTCTTTTGATTTTATTTTTAGATTTTTAGTGTTTGTTTAAATTTTTTATTATTTATTTTTAATGTTTGTGAGATTGTCCCTTTACCTCAATGAAAAAGCGCGAAGTCGCCTCGATTTTGTAATAAGTTGTAGCAAAAAAGCGCAAAAAGCGGACATCAATGAGATTTGTTTTAAATAGTAAACCCAACCTAGCTAACCTAGCGTACCTAAAAAAATATCTCTAGTAATGTTAACTATGATTCAAGCATTGATTGTTTTTTTCCCGCTAGCTGAAAGTGGAACCAATGTTATAGCTTTCGGGAGTCAAATAACACCAGATTGAGAAACATTATTCGTAATTCATAATTTATTTTTTATTTTTATTTTTTCCGGAGGAGGGAAAAGCCTATTTTAGGTGAGCTTAAGCTTTTTTTCTAAAATGGGCATAAAACCTCCTTATCTTTAGAAACCAACAGATTACATTCCAAATGATACAATCAGCTCTTAAGATATTCCTAATTTCTAATCACTATACTATACTATGCTAACCTATCCAAGCAATTCAAGAAATCTACTTTTGTTACCAGAACGAGACAAGTGAAAGTCGAAAACATTATAACAGCGATTGAACACACGACACATACTACTAATCGGCTCATTATAACCATAATTAGTACGGAAAGTAGAAATACGAAAAAACTGATGTGTGCGGAGAGGGCGACGACGAATATCAAAGTTCAACTCAGCTAGCACAGAAGGGCAATCTATATGACACAGAAAAACATCGGACACGAATGAAGCCTTTGTTGCAATTCTGCGAGTTTCAAGAAGATCAAGGCCGATGAGTTTACAACGATCTTCATAACTGGGAAGGTTAAAAGGATCATTCCACGGTAATCGCCGCAGAGCATAGCGGACAAACTTGCGTTGAATTGCCTCTATTTGCTGTATGTCGTTTTGGCAGTATGGAGCCCATACAACTACTGCATATTCTATTATAGAATAGAGCGGACCAGTGAACAATATAGTGTTTTTAGGCAATGAATATCGGAGAAGTATTTTGCAGCACGGAAAATGAAGCCCAGGCATTTTGAGGCTTTGGAAGTAATGTAAGCCACATGGTACTTAAAAGTTAAACGCAAATCCAGAAGAATGCCTAAATCCTTAACTGTGTCCTCACGTTTTAGGGATGTTCCTGCGATAGTGTAGTTAAATAACTCCATAGAGCGTTTTCTGGTGAAGGAGATTACCGAGCATTTTCCAGCATTCAGGCTCATACGGTTTGTTAAGCACCATGTAGAAAAACTGTCAAGTTCCCGTTGTAAAAACTGTGCGTCTTCAAGGCAGGTTATTACGTAGTATAGTTTGAAGTCATCAGCATATGAGAGCTTGAAACACTTAAGTACTAGGTTAACATCATTCAAGTATAGCAGGAATAAGAAAGGTCCAATATGACTGCCCTGTGGAACACCAGATGTGACAGGGAACGGTTCCAATGTTGTGTTTCCAATTTTGACTGCCATAGAACGACCAACTAGGTAGGAACTAAGCCAATCTAGTAACGCACTGGAGAAACCAAGACGATCGAGTTTAGCTATCAAGATTTCATGGTTGATTTTATCAAACGCTGCAGAAAAATCGGTGTAGATTGCATCGACCAGTTTATGAGCTTCTATTGTTCTGATTATGAAGGATGTGTAGGAAACCAGATTAGTGCAGGTGGATCTTTTTGGCATGAATCCATGTTGAGTCTCGGAAACATAACTAAGCCAATGGTGCTTCAGAAAGTCGAGAACTATTAGCTCAAAAAGTTTAGACGTGGCACACAAAGCGGCGATTCCTCTGTAGTTGGACACTTGTCGTTTATCGCCTCAAGCACAGGGAAAACAAATGATTCCTTCCAAATACTTGGAAAGGATCCAGATAAAAGAGAGCGGTTGAAAATGACTGTCAAAGGAATCGAGAATGCAGCACTACACCTTTTCAACACAATGGATGGTATACCGTCAGGACCGGGATTTGAAGAACATTTCAAGCGAGCACAAGTGGAGTTAGAAAGTGTATCAACGGAAAATGTATATTTGAACTATTCATGATATGGGCCAAACCGATCAATGTTACCCCGCTGATCAATAATATCCCGTTTTACGATACTGTAGTCTCGTATTATTGAGAATATATGTTAATCATCTTACAGTTTGATTCAGTATTTTGAAATATTGTTTCTGTATCCAAGAGATATTAATGGAGCACATGCTACGATATAATCCAGGTGAAACGAGACGAATCGAATCCGATTTTCAGACCAGTAATTTGATAAGCGTGTGAGAAAGCAAGACAGCATGCTAATCAGTGCGAGAAGTTGCAGTGGTCTTATCCTATTCAAAGATTTTATCCCTTTCTATGAGCATGGGCAAGATAATGAGCATAATTGACCGACAAAGGTTGCTACTCCGTTGCTGCCAGATCAGCTGATATAACACAGAGAACCAACAGATGATGGTTGAGACTACAGACATCATCAATGTGTAAAAACTGGTCATCCCAAACTGAGGCAATACTGGCGCCTGCTTCACCCGAATGCATGTCAAATAAGAAAAGGGTAGGAATGTGTCGACGTGATACTCGTTTTATTGGAAGCCGAGCCCGCCTCTGCACTTTCACTGGGATGTTGGATAACAGGATTGGGTGGCAGCAGGATTCTTTTTGGTAAACGATAAGCTGAATTCACGCGGCGTTTAGTGAAACATTTAAATATTAGTACCGATTTCTGATTTGAACCTATTTAAACCAACAGTGAGGATGCTATTGGGGCCACTCACAAAGTGTGGTGGTGGTTTTTCATTGGAAAAACATAAAGATTCTCTATAATAATGGAAATCCGAGTTGAACCGATTTAAACCAATAGTAAGGATGGTATTGGAGCCACTCACAAAAAGGTATAGTGGCTAACTTTCTCTAAGTGACACGGTGAGTATGGCAAACCAATATTATGCATGAAAATTAATTGTGATCCTCACCACCGGTCCACCAGCCCGGCGAACCATCACATCTCACCATGAATCATTTTTGTAATTTTTTTTCTATGCTCACTCGATCACTCGCATCGCTGAATTATAGATAATCGAAACAATACGAAACGCGCCATGCCCGATAGCAAAATAGTGCGTAAATAAGCATCGACACAACCTTTCACAGCCGATGCTCGAAGCATACTCTTTTTCATAAACTTTCAATTTTTACAACTGTATCAATCAAGTAGAGGCTTCTTAAGAACAATCTATGCTAATCCATTTAAATTTGCGATTGAGGGATTTGGTAAAAATAAGAGTGCGTAGATGCATTTCGTGCCTTCTGGCAACTTTATGATTCGATTGATGTCCAGGCTCATCCGTTTAGCACCAACCGGGGGAGACTGGTTCCTATACCCTGGTTCCTATTTCATTATCTCCAATCTGCTCAACCAATCCCAATATATTGTGATATAGTGGACGGATTATTATAATTTGAGATAACTCAATGTAGACGTCTTCCAAATTTGGCAGATCGACAGGCAGTCCACCAGTGGAGACCCACCTGGTACCTCATATCAAGATGCTTAAGGGCGGACCGGAAGATTCGTGAGCTACCCCCCCTTCAAAGATTTTTTTTCCGTTTCTATGGGAAAAAACGCGCTGAATTTAAGTGCGAAGGTTCGGCGCGTGTTCATAAATAGAAGAATGTTTGTAACAAAACGGATCACCGGAAAGAATACATACATAAGCACTCGGTTAGTACTCGGTTTTAAAACAATACTAAGTTGAATAGGTTCATTGGTAGGAAATTCATCAATCAAATACATAGCACAACAAGTCGAGAACACTCGCATGAACCCAGAAGAAAGCTACTATTAAAGTCGATGTTCATTACTTCTCATTCTAAATTTGATTTCGAAAAAGTGCTCTGCTGGTGAGTGCACATTGTGTGAATTGCGCAATGATTTTTGAAAATTATTAGCAGTTATTTGATTTATTGTTATCTAGTAGTACCATAAATGTAGTTAAAAGAAACAAACGAACAAAACTAAATAAATGCCGCTGCAATAACTGCAATAAATGCCGCTGCAACTCCCTAAATTATTTCTTATTACTCGTGTATTAAGAATACAAGTAGCAACAATTTATCACAAAAATCACAGCTTGCTTACAATCGCACCTTACGTCGGTTTGTAAAGTTATGCATGATTTTCTTGTTTAGATAAAACAGAGAAAATAATTAAACTGAAGGTAAGTTAAGAGGACACAAACCATAAGCTATAAACCACCAAAACTCAAAATGTATGTTTGTTAAAAGCTTACCACTTATTATTTAAACAACCACTAAAAAAAATTCTATTGAAACGGTGTGAGCACGGTGAGTAAAAAACGATGTTTTTGCGGTGTTGTTTTGTCAGTATATGCACTGAAAATTTATTTTTGTGAATTAGCCTCCCTTTGTTTCGTAAACAAGGATTTTGTTCAAAGAATAAATTCCTCGTTATTTGTATGAAACATTCCTTATGCTTGTCATCTGGTGAAATGCTGTCATTACACCTTTTTGTACAATGCACGAAATTAATTTTGTGAAGACCAACCTATCACTGCTTTTCTTCAATCGTACTCATACATGTTGGTTTTGCTGCTTGGGTGGGCTGGAATCATTGATTTATCCCAAAATAAAAATTAAAGCGCTATCGAGAGTTATAAGTTCATACTCATTAATTAAGTAACTTCTAACGAGTCCCCATGGCTTAGTGAGATCAACCACGGATTCAATAACAAGTCTTCTCAAAAATACAGGTTCGAACCTCATTTCAGAAATATTAAAAAAAATTCTGAAGAACTCCTCATGGTTTGCGCTTTTTATTCAATTACATACTGAGTCGATATAGAAGTTCTGTCAGTCAATCATGTAACCATGCATTCTTATTGATAACATAATATTCGTAGCATTTTGTATTGTTTTCGTACAATGAACGAGTTTTCTTTCTGTGTCAACTAATGCTTCGTGCTTTTAACAGTTATGTAACAGCATTGTGGCATTGAATACGAAGGTAGTTTCTTGAAAAGTACAAATCAATTTCGGTGTAGAAAACAACGAATAGATTTGTTAGTTCTACATTCGATTTCGTAATAAAAACGAAATTTAATTTTCAGTGTGGGCGAGCGGGTCGCGAGGAAAAGTAAATTTTCATTAAAAATTGTTAACAAACTCCGTGGTTGTCGTATAAAAAAATCCAACATGACTGTAAAATGAATATTTTGACACATAACAGTACCCGTTAGATTTCAGCATGGTTCCTATTTAGTGGGATTCGATTTTGAAACTTGGGGAAAATCGAGAGTTTTTAAAATGGGTGGATTGTCACAAAGTGAGGGCTCGATTCCCGCTCCAGCCGACGGAACTCGATAATGTCCCTACTATATGGGTCCACCGGGCGTTGTGTTGTCCGTTGTATAATGTTAAGTGTTCAGTCTGTGCAGCAACTGGTTGAAACGGTGTAATTCTCTCTCTCTCTTTCTCTCTCTCTCTCTCTCTCTCTCTCTCTCTAACTATCTCTCTCTCTTCTCTCTCTCTCTTCTCTAAAAAAAAACTAAGCTAGCAACCCCCCCACCCCCCTTTTTGAAATCCTGGCTACGCCTATGCTCGCACAACAGTAATTTTACAATAATCCATCAGTTTTGTCAGCTCCGAGCAGAACTGTTTACAAACAACAAAACGCTGTGAAAAACTGTGATAACCTCGCCCTTATTTAGCATCAAATATCTTTATTTATTTCGTTAAACAAATGTAGACTACATGCAAAGTCAACAATGTTTTACTTACATGCATAGCAGTATATTGTATGGCTGGTAAGTCTAGATTTTCTTTGTCTTTTAGACAAAGTTATTTCTGTAATTTAGCACTGTTGATTATAATGCTCCATCATTCGATTGATACGGCCATATTTTGCGTAATGTGTTCTGTATGTTTTTTTTCTAAAAATATTTTCCGCGTTCTAAGATGCCGAAGAAATGTATAAAAGTTCATTTCAGAGAGTATTGCTGCTGATTCTATACGATGAAAAAAATGTCATTAAGGGAGAAAAGCATGCAGCGTGCTTTACACGATGGAAGAGGATATGCAGTCCTGTTCAATTTTCGAAGGGCATATAGGAATTGAAATTGTTTTTGGACTCTGTACGGATCCAGAATTGGTATTACATATGTGTTATTGCATATGGGTCTTGAAAATAATGGCTAAACCTCTCAATGGGCATACCCTTGGCTTTGCGTATGAGAGTATTATAATGTTCTACAACAGTGAGTTTTGAGTCAAGAATTACACCTAAATCCCATACAATTTTCCTTTTTTCTGCAATTGAATGTCCAAAGAAAAATTCAGTATGAAGTGTTTCAATTTTTTTGCCAAATTTTATTAAGATATATTTTTATATGTTGAGTTGAAGTAGACTTTCACTATACCAAGTGTGGGATAAGTTGATTTCATTCAGGAATTCTTCTGCGTCGCTAGAACTAATTATTTCCACGAAGAGCTTTTTGTCATCTGTATGTACAATGGTTTTAATTTTTGTTAAGTATGTAGGAAATGTCGTTTAAAAACAAAATACAAAGAATAACCCCAAATGAGACCCCTGTGTTACCTTGGATGTGACAAATATGGGTTCTGAGAGTTCATTTTAAAACCGAACTATTTGTCTGCGATTTGATAAGTATGATTGAAGCCAACTCAAAAATGTAGGCTCGATTCCTACTTTTTGTAATTTTAAGTGTAATAATGGTATGTCAATTCGGTAAAATGCTTTACTGAAGTCAGTGTAAAGGGCTTCTTTGTGCTTGCCGTTATCCTTTAATGGATGTTACAAATTCTAGAAGATTGGCAGTAGTTGAGCGACCTGGCAGTAGTTGCTGTTTGCTTGTAATTTGATTCTTAGTTTGCAGAAACATTTTTTTCGTTTACGACTGATTCAAAAAGCTTTGGAATGCAGGAAATAATCGGAATACCACAATTATTGCGAATGACATATTTCGAGCCTGAATTGAAAACGGGCCTCAAATATTAAGATTTCTATGTTTCAGGGAATTGTAAAAAAATTAAGACATATTGAAAAGACGTTCTAAAGGAAGGGCTAATTCGTCTGCAAAATTCTTCAAGAATAAGTGTGCAATACCGTCAGGTCGTGGTCCATTAGATGCATTCAACGTTCTAAGTGCTTGGAGGATTTTGTGCTGAGAAAATTTGTTGACAGTATGTTGTTAGAAAATTCTGGAATTAAAGCAAAAAGACGTGATCTTCTTCCATAGGCGTAGCCAGGATTTCAAATAGGGGGGGGGGGCGAGTTTTTTTTTAGAGAGAGAGAGAGAGAGAGAGAGAGAGAGAGAGAGAGAGAGAGAGAGAATTACATCGTCTCCAACCAGTGGTTGCACATACTGAACAATTAATATTAACGGACACTTAACGGACAATACAACGCCCGGTGGACCAGTAGAGTAGGGTCATTTTCATGTTCCGACAGATGGAGCGGGAATGGAGCCCCATTTATGTGACATTACGCCTGAATGCGGGTGGATTATCTTCTCTACTCTCACCCAAAGTATTTGACAATACCCGTCCGTTTCTTGCAACAAGATTAAACAATTCTTAGCTTGTTTTGGAATAAAAAAAAAACGGTTTTAAAAACTTTCGATTTTTCCCATGTTTTTAAATCAAACCACATTGAATGCCAAACATTTAACGGGTCATGTTGGATTATTGTATAGAATAACCACCGAATTTGTTTGCAGTTTGTACTTAAAATGTACTTTTCATCCGCGACCCTCTCACCCAAAGCAACACAGAAGAAACACCGTTTTTTACTCACCATGCTCACACCGTTTGAATAGATTATATTTTTTTAATGGTTGTTCAAATAATAAGTGATTAGCTTTTAACAAACATACATTTTGAGTTTTGGTGGTTTATAGCTTATGGTTTGTGTCCCCTTTGCTCACCTATAGTATAATTATTTTATCTGATATTTTCTAAACAGGAACATCAAACATAACCTTTTAAAACGACGTAAGTAACAAATGTAAGCAAGCTGTGTTTTTTGTGCTGAATTGTTGCTACTTGCATTCTCAACACACGAGTAGTTAGTAAATAATTTAAGAAATTTTATTCATCAATGACGAAAAGAAACAGCTATTCCTCAATATTTTAAAAATAATTTATATACACATCTGCATCTGCGTTTTAAAATTTGAACCGATTTATCTGATATGATCCAACTGAAACACGTTCTGTCGAAACACGGTATATGTAGCTATCATGTGTATCTAAGTAGTATGAAACCAAAACGGTGTATCATTGAATTACATTAAAATTGTTTTTCAAATTCGAGAAATACAACCATTTTGCATATTTTTCTATTCGTGGTTATTTCAGCTGCATGAAAAAACATTCGTTTTGTTTTGTTTGCTTGTTTTTTTTTAATTACATGCTGGAAAATATTATACTTACTTTTGAAAAACTTTCGAATGTCCATTTATGGTACTTCTGGATAAAATGAATCAAATAACTGCTTTAGACTGCTTATAATTAAAAAAAAAAACCGTATGTATTTTACCCGATGATTCGTTTTGTTATGAAGGTTCTTCTGTTTATAAACACGCGCAGAACCATCGCTTATTCTTCCGGACTTCCTCTAAACTCTCCACCGATTGCTTGTCGATCTGCCAAACTTGGAAGACATCTGCATGGAGTTATCTCAAATTATAATAATCCGTCCAATCTATCACAAAACGTTGCAATTGGTTGAGCGGACGGGAGATAATGAGATCCATTTGTATAAGGCCAAGTCTCTCCCGGTTGGTATTAAACCGATGAGCATGGATATCAATAGAAACATAAAGTTACCAGAAGGCACAAAATGCATCTACGGACTCATTTTTACGAAATCCCTCAATTCCATTTTTTTATGGATTAGCATAGATTGTTCATTAGACACTTCAACTTGATTGATACAGTTATTAGTTACAGCAGTGCAATAGATTGTAGAATACAGTAGTAAAAATTGTAAGTTACGAAAAAAGAGTTTGGTTCGAGCATCGGCTGTGAAAGGTTGTGTCGATGCTTTATTACGCACTATTTTCCTATCGAGCATGGCGCGTTTCGTGTTGTTTCGGTTATCTATAATTCGGTGTAACGAGTGATCGAGTGAGCACAGTAAGAGAACAACAAAGCGTCTCTCAAGCGTTCATAAAATTATCCTTGTTTTCCTAACGGAAACCACCATCACACTTTGTGAGTGGCTCCAATAGCATCCTTATTATTGGTTTAACTCAGATCAAATCGGATTTCCAACATTATAAAAAATCACCTTGTTTTTCCGATGAAAAAACACCTTTACACTTTGTGTGTGGCCCCAATAGCATCCTTACTGTTGTAATCGGTTCGAATCAGAAATCGGTACTAGTATTTAAATATTTTACTAAACGAAGCGTGAATTCAGCTTATTGTTTACCAAAACGAACCCTGCTGCCACCCAATCTTGTCATCCGAAATCCCAGTGATTTCTCGTGGAAGTGCGGCGGTGGTCTCGGCTTCCAATAAAACGTCCAAATAAACGTTAACGCATTCCTACCCTTTCCTTATTTGACCTGCATTCGGGCGAGGCCAGCGCCGGTATTGCCTTAGTTTGGGATCACCAGTTTTACACATTGAGCATGTTTGCATCATCTGTTGATCTTCTGAGTAATAACAGCTGAACTGGCAGTAACGGAATAACAACTTCGGGCGGTCAATCATGCTCATTATTCTGCTCATGCTCATAAAAACGGATAAATTATTTGAATAGGATAAGACAACTGCAACTTCTCGCCCTGACTAGCTTGCTGTTCTGCTTCTCGCTGAATCAAACTGTAAGATATGATCAACATATATTCTCAATAATACGAAACTACAGTACCCTAAAACGGGGAAAGCGGGGTAACGACCCATGCCATGAATAGTTCAAATAAATATTTTTCGTTGATACTTTTTCTAACTATCAACTGTGTTTCTTAATCTAGTATTATTTGGCTTCTGAAAGCTATAGCATAGGTTTGAATATTCAGTTTTTTGAATAACCAAGAACTGAACATTTTATTGAGCATAGCTTCTTCAACTTTCAGCTAGCGGGGAAAAAAATCAATCAATGCTTATCTAATAGCTAACATTACAGATTAAGAGATATTTCCCTAGTAGCACATTTGTTTCAACCCAGTAAAGGTGACTGCTCTGTGACTCAATTAAGTCACAATAGAGCTGCTGAAACCAGTTTTGACTGTTGTGTGCTGCTTGGGGTTTTTAGATACTCTAGGCTACATAGGTTGGGTTCTAGGTTAAAGGAAAAATATTGTAATAAAATTGTTACTCGTTACTATTTAAAAACTATTATATAATTACAACTTTTTTCTCATGGATGTCAATTTTTTACGCTTTTTTGCTACAACTTGTTACAAAATCGAGGCAACTTCGCGTAATTTGGCTTTTTTATTTAGGCAAAGGAGCAATCTGACAAACATCCCAAGCAACACAAAATCGTCATATTTGGTTACAGTGACTTGATTGTGACTTAATTGAGTAGTATTGGAGTAACATCAACTGTATTGCAACAAGTTACCTTGCAACCTTCTAGAGATAAAAAATAAATAATAATATATTGAAACAAATAATAAAATTCTAAAAATAAAATCAAAACTTAGGGGGGGGCAACGCCCCCCCCCCCCCCCCCCCCCCCCCCCCCCCCCGTTTTCCCCCCCAAAATGGTGTAAAACCCCCCAAAAAGAATTGGAGGCAAATTTCTAACGTAGGCAAATTTCTTCGGCAAATGCATTCGTGAGGGAAAATTGTTACTTTTCAAATTCGTTTTAATGTGATTGAGGAGGACATGATTTGACCTCATTTCCCACCTAACGATCATACTTTTCATGAGCAGAATTAATGGCTGAGTTGAGTTGGTCGCATATAACTTGATAAATCAGCAAGTTAGTGCTAGTGTTTTACTTCTTATATAATATGTGTGCTTTCTGTTTTTTATTCTTCAAATGTTTCAGTTGTGGGTTGCACCACACTGACAATTTTCGATTTGATATGCGTCTTCTCCTTTTTATTGATACATTATTTTGAGACTAGGTTCTGAATAACTGAATGAAATGTGCCTGCTTAATTGTCAACATTCCCGTTAGGACTTAAAAAAGATTTGAAAAATTTGAAAGATTAAAAAAAATTTGCGCTAGAACTTATTATTATGACGGAAAAGCTTATTATTGCGTTTATACTAATTGCCATTGCTTTATTTGAAAGTTTTACTGGTTACTCTTGAATTATTGAAAATGGATTATCAATTTTTTATTGCTATTTTAAGTTTTTCTAGTGCAAATTGTTATTTTTTCGTTGGCATAGTGTTTAATAATTTAGTGGCAATTTTGTGAATTTTCAATGCTAAATGATCATTAATTGGCGCCAGTATATATTTTAGTCATTTTAATAACATCTATTTAATTTCCAAACTGCCGTACTCTAACGAGAATTTCAATATTATTGTGTTCATATCTTTCTCTGGTTAATAAACTTCCACTCTCAAAGCCTCATTTTCATTCAACAGTATTTCCTGCCTAAAAATTAATCAGTTCAACAACCTGTCAAAATATTGAGAAGAGAACTCCATAAAACCCAAACGTTGAGGAAGGAAATATTCAATAGCGAGCAGCGTGTTGACTTTAGTCATTGTAACATCCAGCATACAGCTTGAATTGGACACCAGCTCAAACATGAACCTTGTGAGCAAACAAATATCGCACCAGGGTGGAGGTTCTAAAACAGTTCACCTTACAGATAGCATAAATACGCAGACTTGTTTGGCTAGCAGCATCACCGTTGTTCAGATCGGGATATTATGGTTCATGCAGATGACTAGATCCACAAAAGGATTATATTATTACTGGCACATTTTATACTTTTATAAGCACATATGTAGTTGATTCTAGCTCAATGTCGTAAGTGGCATTTTCGATATACTCACAGTTTTCGAATATGTGAAATAATTGGATTTTCTGCTTATAATTTAAAGTTGTAAAGGAGAAGAACAGACCTCAGCGTTACCTCATATTAGGTGCGCAACTATTTTCCCACTGTTTAGCAATAGATGGCGCCAATAGTAAGTGCTGGTCGAATGTTGTACATCTCAAGCGTCATAAACCAAGCTCAGACATATGGTTAACAAACCGCTTTGCCAAATCAGTGATTTTGGTTTAGTGTTATATATTTTGGTTGTTTGAAGATGTCTGATTTCGTGCCAAATAATCGTCATTTGCGGGAAGTGTTGATTTTCTTCTTTCATTCGAAGAAAACGGCAGCTGAAGCACATCGAGAGCTCCAAAAAGTTACGGTGATGCTGCTCTGAGTGAAACAACGTGTCGTGATTGGTTTCGTCGCTTCAAAAACGGTGATTTCAGTGTTGATGATCGTCCGCGTGAAGGAAGGCCAAAAAACTTCGAAGACTCTGAATTGGAGGCATTGCTCGATGAGGATCGGTGTCAAACGCAAGAAGAGCTTGGTTCAGGATTAGGAGTTTCTCGCCAAGCCGTTTCTAAGCGATTGCATGCGTTGGGAATGATTCAAAAGCAAGGAACTTGGGTTCCTTACGATTTGAAGCCAAGAGATGTTGAGCGTCGTTTTTTCGTCTGTGAACAACTGCTCCAGCGGCAAAAAAGGAAGAGTTTTCTACATTGCATTGTGACGGGTGACGAAAAATGGATTCATTACAGTAACCCAAAACGGAAACATTCATGGGGACTGCCCGGGCATGCTTCAACATCGTCGCCTAGGCCGAATATTCACGCTGCGAAGGTTATGGTGTGTATTTGGTGGGACCAAGTTGGTGTTATTTATTATCAGTTGTTGAAACCAAACGAAACCATTACCGGGGAACGGTATCGAACTCAATTGATGCGATTAAGCCGAGCACTGCACGAAAAACGGCCACAATACGAGCACAGACACGAAAAGGTGATTCTTCAGCATGACAACGCTCGACCTCACGTTGCGAAACCCGTGAAAACCTACTTGGAAACGCTCAAATGGGAAGTCCTACCCCACCCGCCATATTCTCCTGATATTGCACCGTCCGATTATTACTTGTTCCGATCGATGGCACATGGTCTCACTGGTCAGCAATTCCACTCATATGATGACATCTCAAAATGGCTTGATTCTTGGATAGCATCAAAAGACGAACAGTTCTATGGAAATGGTATTCACGTTCTACCAGAAAGATGGGAAAAAGTCGTAGCTAGTGATGGGCAATACTTTGAATAATTCGTTTGTAACCTTTGTTTTCAAAATGAAGTTTCTTTTTCACCAAAAAAAACAGCGAGAACTTAGTTGCGCACCTAATATAAAGTCACGACTAACTTTCCAAAAGGCCCTGTGTAGAGATGCTACTAACTGATGTATAAGAAAAGTTATACTGCAAAAACGGTTAATTTTATCGAAAAAGTGTCGTGAGCAAAGTTTGAGATAACTAAAAGACATATTCTAAAAAAGATACCATGAAACTGTGAAAAATTTTACTACAGGCAAGTGAAATTTGTCAAAGGAATTAAACACAGGTATTTTTTTTTGAAGTAATCAAGTTCAATATGCCTGCTATCTTCCATAAAAATTGTGTTATCTTAAACGCAGTAAGAGAAAAGTTATTCCATTTCAAACATCGCATCTACACTTCCTGCCGTTTGGTAGTTGACAAACGAGCTCTCCATATCTCATGCAAGGAACAGCGTATTGTAGAAACTTCAAAGATGGCAACAACTGCAGAAATACGCATGGCTACTAGAGCATGTTTAGACAAAGAGATCATCGCAGAAAAAAAATGCAAAGCAGCTTTATGACAGGCAAATCAGAGAAAAGAAGAAGCATTAACCATATCTTAATTTGATTTACCTACTGCAGAGGAACATGTAAAAACAAAAACATTTTGAGGAACCCAGAAATGTCATTGTTTTATTCCGCTGTCAGAAGTAAAATCAAAACCAAACTTTTTAAAATTGTACTATGTATGAAGAATACGCTCTGTAAATTTCCTCCTTTCCTTTTTCATCGTGACGTTAGTTGTTGGCACTGGCTTATGGTTTTTGAAACAATATACGATGTAGAAAAAAATATTTTATTCATTGAAAAAAAAATTAAATGTCCATACGTTTTCATTTTTTCATTGGTATAACTATTTAACAGATGTTTTCACCTGGCATACTTTCCAGATAAATGGAAAAATGCAAAAGTCATACCTATTTTGAAGCCAGTCAAGAATCCAGCTGAAGCTTCTAGCTACCGACCAATCATTTTGCTTTCAGCATAACATAAAAAAATATATGAAATAATGTGGACAAAATTTTAACTGTTTCCAGTTGTTTGGACTACAGCTGACGTCAAAATTGACGCAACAACATGAGTATTTCCCGTTTTCACCCGATATTGACCATTCTGAAATATCGGTGCAAAAAAAGCCGAGGCAAATTTTACTAATAATACTGCATAATACTGTATACGTAGTTTTCACAAACCAATTCATACTGTTTGCCATATTTTTAAGTTCTTCGTGGGATACAGTAGTAATTTGGGATATACCACGCGTAACAAATATTGTGTATTAATGAGATGAATTCGCCTCGGCTTTTTTTGCACCGATATTTCAGCATATATAGGGTATATTTTTTTTTGAACCGATATTTCAGCATATATAGGGTGAAAATGGGGAATACTCATGTTGTCGCGTCCAATTTCACGCGAGCTGTGGTCCAAACCACTAAATGGAAACAGTTCAAATTTTGTTCACATTATTTCCTATATTTTTTTAGGTTATGCTGAAATTTTCATTAGGCTACCTAATTTATTCACAGGAATACGGATTTTTGAAATTGGTATGTACAAAACTATCTTTTTTCACATATGTTATGAACACTTCAAATTTTTAAACATTATCAACATGAAATTTTGGTCACATAACGTTAATACATTGGTTATGGTGTTGTCAAATTTTCAAAAATATTGATTATTGACTAAGTTACAGAAGGTTGAACATGGTGTTTTTTGGAAACATCATTTTGCTCGGCTTTTTTTTTGCTACTGAGGGTAAGTTTTTGAAAGGATAAATTTGGATAGAATGATGCTTCACATGATGATGTTGATGATATAATAATACCATCTATTGTAGCAAGGTAACTTCCCATAGCAGTGGAATAATCTGAAAAACGATTTGATCAGGATTCTATTATTGTTTGTGATCATCAAGCTCCTGTATGAAGGGCCAAAAACGTTTGGGCGGACCCGTAAGCAGATACACTTACGCGAAACCCGCGAATATAGGGAAAAGAATCTCCTTCCAAAAGCTAGGTCACACAGACAGCACTAGAATCGAGCCCTCGTTTGACAGAATAAACCCAATAGATGGGGTCGAAGAGCCCGCCCTCGTTCCGCGAAATGTTAACAATAGGGAGGAGGCAGTCCCATGCTCCCTATCCAAATCGTTTTACTTGGGTGCCCTGATGGTCCCTCCCTTTCCCCCGTTATGTGTTATTTAATATTTAGTATATTTTGTACACGAAAAATTAGGATACCATTATAGACACGAATGCTAATTTATTCAAATTTTAAACTTAAATGGTACATCCAATGGATTGTTACTGAAAAATAAATAAAAATTAGTTATGTATTAATATCCTTTAAGACGGATAGAATGATGCTTCACATCAATACAAACACAATTTTTGCTGATGAACGGTATGGATTTCGCCAGGGGCATTCAACTACGCAGCAACTCTTGAGAGTTACAAATTTAATTCGTTCAAACAAAGTTGACGTCTGATCCACTGGAGTTACTCTTCTAGACAACAACAGTGTTTGGCATGAAGGTTTGATTGCGAAACTGAAAAACATAAATTTTACGCTTTATATCATGAAATTTATTCAAAACTACTTAACTGATAAGACATTGCAAGTAAATTATCAGAATTCTAAATATGATCAATTGCCTGTTAAAGCGGGTGTTCCTCAGGGTAGCATTCTTGGGCCAATACAATATAACATTTTCACTTCAGATCTCCCTGATTTACCTCAGGGCTGTCACAAATTGCTTTGATGATGACACAAGCATTTCAACTTAAGGAAAAAGTCTTCGTGTTACATCCAGGAGGCTACAAAAAAGCTTGGACATTTTTACAGTTCATTTTTTAAAATGGAAAATTTCTCCTAATGGAAGCATTAGCTCAACTTATGACAAGCCTAGAGCTGTATTATTGAAACCAAGTAATAGTCATTTAGTCACTATGAACGAAGTTCCAATTTCTTGGTCAAATCAAGTAAAATATCTTGGACTGATACTTGATCAAACACTAACTTTTAAAGATTACATTGAGGGCATTCAAGCCAAATGTAATAAATATATAAATGTTTATATTCTCTTATAAACAGAAAATCCAAACTTTGTTTGAAGAACAAACTTCTAATATTCAAACAAATTTTTAGACCGGCCATGCTTTATGCTGTGCCAATATGGTCTAGTTGTTGTGCTACTAGGAAAAAAACACTTCAAAGGATTCAGAAAAAAGTTCTGAAAATGATTTTGAAGCTGTCAATCTAGTTCACCACTACTGAATTACATAGAATTTTGAACGTTGAGACTCTAGAAGACATGTCCAACAACATAGTTAATAATATTAAACAAAAATCATTGTAATCTTCAATTTCAATGATCAATTCTCTCTATATATAAGAAATAGTTTTAAGAAATCAACTGTTATTCTTACACGCAGAAAAAAAAACCCTGTTAACAATGCTCAATAGACAGGGTAAAAACAATATTAACACAATTAAATGTAAATCATAGCATATCAGGTTGAAATGTTAATTACTTAGCAGGAGCACCTAGGATAATGAATGTAAAATTATGTAAAATTTGGAATAAATAAATAGCTAAAAAAAATCTATGATTGAGACAATCACCCATTTTATGATTGCACACAGAAAGAGTCAATGAAAATAGACAGATTTTATTTAGCAACCACAAACTTTTCAACTTTTTTTGTATCGTAGAAGAATACTATTTGATGATATCATCGTATGTTTCCGCAAAACACCGTTTAAACAAAATGATAAAATGAGTCTTGGTCTAGTTTTCACGATAATTGTAATAAGACAAATGAGTAAATTTGTGCTATATTAATCTATCTATATAAAAAGAAATTAAATGGTTTCTATGTGTAATTCTTTGTATTGGGCCCGGCAGATGTATAAAAACAAATGAAAAATGACTACGAAATTGTTAAAAAGAACAAATTTGCAAGTAGAATGATGTTTAAGAACATAAGCTATATGTGAACGTTAATTCCAAAGTAAATTGCCCCCTTGTTATTAACATCCTCTTTAGTACATTTCAACCCTCATTTTTTTTTTTCTTCATGTGTGTTTTTCCACCTCACACCAACAATAGAAATAACATGTTTTTATAAAAAGACTGAATTTTATATTATGTTTTATTACCACACAACAAAAAAAACCCCCACTAACCCAACCAAAAAAAAACAAAATATCTTATACCATTCTTCCCTCACACAAATTTTCAATTTTATTTTTAAACCCCACTAATTTTCATCCGTCCTGATAACAACCACCAACATGTATTACATTACATGTCACTAGTTTATATATATATATATATATATATATATATATATATATATATATATATATACAGCAATTCCATGAAAAAAGTTATACGATCTCTCAGAATTTTATAATATTCGGTAGGATTGTTCAACATCGAAAAATATTAGACCCGTATTTTTTTATTTCGTTATTAGACTGGACCTTTCTGCGTTAGACTGGTCCAAAAAATCGTGATTTTTCAAAATCTTCAATTTTCAAAAATTTATAACTCCTAAACCGTTTTACCGATTTTAGTCATTTTTGGCCATTGTATTGGTATTTTTTTGAATTTCCAAGCAAAAATACGAAACCTTTGAATATATCAATTTTTGTATGAAAAAAATACAAAACAAATAGTTTTTCTTGAATTTGACTGCGAGGGGCCTCAACGACTCCTTGTTTTAGTATTTTTAAATGAAAGAGCATTCAATTTTACATAACATATCAAAAAATTGGAGATGTTCTGCGTGTCGTTTTGGAGATACAATTTTTTAAATAATAAATCATTACTCTTCATTTTATACATCACCCGCCTGTAGAAACGATGAAGATGCATGGTAGATTACCATGCGTCTCCATCCAATCAAACCTATGACTAATGAAATCTATGAGTAGGTCACAGAATGTCAAGTAAATATTATATAATAAATAATATTTACTTGACATAATTATATAATATTATAGCAACTAAGACTAATGAGACTTTAGGTAGATATTGACAATTTGATTACCTAACATTCTTTTCGTTACACAGAGGGGCATTGGTATTATTATTTAAAAGAAGAACCGTTGATACGTATTGACTACCTACTGTAGATGTAGAATGTTTATCGACCTGTGAGATTGAATTGAATTGTTTCTCGGCTGTAGCGATCAGGTCTACTCGCTGACGGGAGGGAGTAGAGTGGAATTTCTAAAGCGGAGAAGCAGCAGAGTGAACAACATCTCTTTCATTTCATACTCGTCGCTCGCTTGCGTTATCTGTTATTCTGTTGCTTTCTCGCTTTAGAAATTCCGCTCTACTCGCTCCCGTCTGCAAATAGACCTGATCGCTATAGCCGAGAAACAATTCAATACCTATTGTAGTCTAGGCTGCAGTTCACTTCACTTGATCGTAGGTACAATATAAACATCATATAAAACACGGAAATTTATGTAAGAAGTTACCAGTTGAAAACAAAGTATCATATCAGAACAGTTATATCAAAGAATATCGTAAAATGAAACGTAAGTGTTCAATTTGTAGTGTTTGGGTGTTGAGTTCGTGTTCCAGAAAAATCAACGCAAAATTGTACGACCATGCTGTGGAAAAAAAGGTTAAAATTGATGAGAGTAGCTCTTTCATTTGTCAAAGTTGCTACAAGAAATTGTATAAGCACATTGATACCATGACCGAAGAACCCATTACAGGACCATCCAGTATAGGCACTACAGGTATGTTATATAAAAGTTCATATAATTCTGTTTTAATTTGAATTCTTCTCTTGCAATTGTTACTGGAACATTTTTATTTTTACATTCTTTTAGAATCGTGCGAAGCAACCAGTCACGAAACAATTGCCCTTGCAGGACCGTCCGGCATTGTTCCTTTTCCCTACCAAAGTAAATAATAAAATAGAAATTATTTGCATGATTTCCAATCAATCAATTTTTAATCAATAATTTGTTATATTTATTTACAGGCTCATTGGAAACAACCAGCTATGAATCGATCGGTACCACCAATAACACGTTTTTGTCTGACGATAATGAAATGCTAACACAGCTTAAGGATAAATTTAAGGAAACAAAAGATAGCAATGAGCGGTATAGGATTTTAACCACACTGCCCAAAATTTGGTCTACATATAGGATTATGCAAGAGTTTGATGTTTCCCAATATATGGCCAACCAAGTGAAAGTATTACAACAACAGGAGGGAATAATGTCAGTGCCTAAAAAGAGGATTAGTAGAGCTTCGTTAGGAGAGGAAACGCTAATGCGTGTTCGTAATTTTTATAATAGCGACGATATAAGTCGTGTGTGCCCGGGAAAAAGGGATTATTTGATATCCAACAATGAAGAAGGTAGGATCTACATACAAAGAAGGTTAGTTTTATGCAATTTGCAAGAGGCGTACTCCATATTTAAAAATACTCATCCTGATATTAAGATTGGATTTTCGATGTTCGCCAGTAACCGTCCAAAACACTGCATTTTGGCAGGAACAAGTGGCACGCATACGGTGTGCGTTTGCATTTACCACCAAAACGTTAAATTGATTTTTAAAACACTCCAAAGTAAACAATTACTTCCAGATGGTGTTCAGTCCTACCATGATATGTTTTCAAAAATAATTTGTCAAAATCCAAATGAGCATTGCTGGCAGCAATGTTGCGAAAATTGTCCGGGAATGCAAATTTTGGCGGTAGAACTTATGACCATTCTTAATAACGGTCACGTTGAATCATTACAATTTAAACAATGGCGTCAAGCAGAAAGATGCAGTTTGGACTTAGTTGAAATGGACACACAAGAATTTATTGATACTTTTTTAGAAAAATTACTCAATTTATTGCCACATAACTTTACAGCTGAGCGACAGGCAAACTATTTAAAACACGTGAAAAACAATTTAAAAGCTACTGAGTGTATCATAATCTGTGATTTTTCGGAGAATTATTCATTCGTTGTGCAGGATGCAGTTCAAGGCTTTCATTGGGCAAACGCTCAATGTACTATTCACCCTTGTGCTATTTATTTTAAAGATGAAGAATCAAATGATTTGAAGTTTACCAGTTTTATTGCAATTGCTGATTTCACTAAACATAATCATGTCGCAGTGCGTCTTTTTTTGACTCAATGCATAGCGTTCATAAAAAGTAAGTTATCAGGTTTATAACCTGAATTTATTTCTTCTCAGATGGATCTGGAAGCCAATACAAAAATAAAATGACCGCTTTTAATTTGTGCAACATGCAAAAAGATTTTGGCATAGATGCCGAGTGGAATTTTTTCGCTACTTGTCATGGAAAGGGCCCTTGTGATGCTTTGGGAGGCGTATTGAAACGAAATGCTGCGAAAGCCAGTTTGCAAGATCATCACATAACAACGGCCGAAGAACTTTATTCATGGGCTATTTCTAAGCCAGACTCGAAAATACACTATCAATTTTTTTCGGAATCCGACTATAATAAAATGGAAAGAAAATTAAAAAATCGTTACACACGTGTGAAGCAAATTTCAGGGACTCAGTCATTCCATAGTTTTAAGCCTCAAAACGAAGAGTATATTATTGTGAAACAAAATTCATTTTCAACGGAAGAAAAATGTATAAAATTGTTATGAAAAAACTTAATAAATAAAAATAAATGTATAAAAGTGTTTTTCTTATTTTTTAACATGTTCATCATGTCGCGCGGCTTTAAAGTGTTTTTTTCTTGGAACTTACACTAAGCAAAAATATTTGAAATTTTAAAGCCTTATTTATTTGAAAAGGTAATCGTCAAAAAATAGCAATTGGTCTGTGTGGTTAACGGAAAGCCTTAAAGACTGATTCGAAGGTTATACTAAGTTTGTAAGTAACTCATAGATTTCATTAGTCATAGGTTTGATTGGATGGAGACGCATGGTAATCTACCATGCATCTTCATCGTTTCTACAGGCGGGTGATGTATAAAATGAAGAGTAATGATTTATTATTTAAAAAATTGTATCTCCAAAACGACACGCAGAACATCTCCAATTTTTTGATATGTTATGTAAAATTGAATGCTCTTTCATTTAAAAATACTAAAACAAGGAGTCGTTGAGGCCCCTCGCAGTCAAATTCAAGAAAAACTATTTGTTTTGTATTTTTTTCATACAAAAATTGATATATTCAAAGGTTTCGTATTTTTGCTTGGAAATTCAAAAAAATACCAATACAATGGCCAAAAATGACTAAAATCGGTTAAACGGTTTAGGAGTTATAAATTTTTGAAAATTGAAGATTTTGAAAAATCACGATTTTTTGGACCAGTCTAACGCAGAAAGGTCCAGTCTAATAACGAAATAAAAAAATACGGGTCTAATATTTTTCGATGTTGAACAATCCTACCGAATATTATAAAATTCTGAGAGATCGTATAACTTTTTTTCATGGAATTGCTGTATATATATATATATATATATATATATATATATATATATATATATATATATATATATATATATATATATATATATATATATATATATATATATATATATATATATATATATATATATATATATATATATATATATATATATATATATATATATATATTTCATATATATATATATATATATATATATATATCCGAACGCTATAAATATATATATATATATATATATATATATATATATATATATATATATATTTATATATATAATATATATATAAAACAAAAAAAGAGAACAAACCCCACACCCCCAACCACCACCGGCAGCAGAAGAAGTAATATTTTGAGTTCTAATATTTGTAATTAGATTTTTACCATGGTGCTGGTGGGGAAAGGAAAAAAAAAAATACCCAAACCACCCCCCCTCTCCCCCCGTCGCAAGTCTTCCACCCCCACCCGCGCGCACTCTTTTGCATGGCCCCCCCCCCCCCGCCCCCCCCCCCGGGTGTGGGGCCAAGGATTGTTTTTTCCTTCCGCGAAATACTGCAAAAGCCCTACGCTCAATTTCAAACTACTTCTGTTCAATTTTAAAAACCTGCCGAACGCTAGCGGCCTATCGACACTTTCTCTTCGTATCTTTAGTTCTAGCAGAAATTGCTGTCTATTACTGGGATCCCATGATGATGAGGAGATATTTCCAATTTTCAAAACAAATTATCATATATTAATATATGTTTAGGTCATTACTAATGAACCTAGTATTTCATGTATAGGTTCGTAAAAAGTGAATGTATGCTGAGCATTTCTTCATCGGAATAACAGTATTGAAACTACCGGGAGATGTATAAATACTGGGTGCATAATGCGATTCAAATGCGGTATTCAATTATTGAGATACTGATTTTTACATCATAATAATCTCTATACAGGTCACTTAAATATTTAACGTTATGTAAGAAGGAAAGAGAGGTGAATTATGACGGTTTTGTGAAATGTCAATATAAATTTGCTATGAGTAGAGGGTAAATAATGAATCAGTATTTGCACTTTGTTGGTTAACCACTTGAATTTATTTCCTACCTCGAGTTGAAGGTCCTTCTCCAGCGTCCCAACCAGTAGTTGGCAACGCATTACCTCTGGCTGCTTTCAGTTTTGCCCGATAAACACGAGCTCGCTCGGCATCGGTACAGGGTCGTTTCGGAGGTTTTTCGGTTTGTTCGATTTTAACGCGCTTCCGAAATTTGCGCATACGGTTGACATCAAATCGATTAGGCATCGTACTTTTTCTCACTTTCAGTTTCTCAAAACTTATTTCTTCCTAAGTAAAACTCTTATCCAACACGAATCGTTAACACAACAGAGTAACTATTCACAACAGTACTAATTGGAATGTGCAGAGAATGTTACTTCAGAATATCATGTTCGAGGATCAAAACGTTGTCTGTGATAGGGAATTTCTTGATACTTGCCGGAACGCAACATTCTCAAAAAATTTCCAAAACCGATTGATGAATATGTACTTGGAAATATACATCTTTTATTTAATTTAATTTACTTGAGTAAATAAAATGGAAATAGTAAAAACATCTAGATTAGCGCAAAAGTCTCAGCTGAAAATTTAATCAATCAAGAGACGATCGAATTATTAACCACCGGTGTTTAAATTTTTTGTGACGGCAGCCATTTGTAAATTGTGCCCAATGCTCAAGGTATTCAACGAAGAGAAAATTAAAATTGTTTCAGCCACCGCTGTCAGCCAATTGGAAAGATTTTAGAAAAATTCAATTTAAACAAACTCTCTCAAAATTAGATTGGTCGTCCTGAAAAGGACGGATTTAAAATATAATAGTCTGCATTAGAATCGAAACCTTCTCGGTCTTTTCACCAAGCAGGTTATTTCTGCCGTGCACTTTACGCGTTAGATAAAATGGCTGCCAAGAATATCACACACTAACACACTCAAGCGCCATATTTTGCTCCTCTTGGTGGCGTCTACCGGCTGACAAGTCATCACCGGCTTGGGCAGCCGAACGCCTAGCACAGTACTGAAAAATTTCATGGCTGCCTAGCCAAGGGCTTGCTAGCAACAGCCTGCAGAGCAAGAACCTGACCACTGATTGGTCGCCAGTGCACCTTCTGGGGTACGCGCCGTCACTAGCTGCCAAATCCACATGCCGCCTTGCTGCTCCTTAATACAGGCTTCTTGCCATCGGCGTTGCCTCCAGAGTTCATGCCATCGCCAACTGCTGTTTGGCAAGACGAACTTCCCAGCTCCAGCACTGCAACACTAATGAGTAAAATTGCGAAGGTGTACCAGTTTTATATCGTTCAGTGCTGCATATGAGCCCTCCCTTGCTTAAATCTGAAATCTGTGATAGGAACGTACTGTGCATTTAGTAAATTTACTCTGAAAAATCGGCATTATAAGACATCACCTTATATTTTGGTTATTTTCAATAGTTTTAAATTTTTAACGGATAATGTTTGATAATTGAATTGATACGCGGGAAAATTTCCAAACGATTGATCTAAACATCTTGAAAATCTATTGAGCGTTTATTAAGTTATTAGCGTTTAATTTGTAACGATATTTCGTGACGGTCGATTATTTTTAGATTTTCATTTGACACCCTACCCTTGCCGTAAGACGTAGTCTACGTCAAAATTGATGTGCAGTCGTATGTGCTGCCCTCCCAAGTAACACCTGTTGTAACCGACAGTAGAAAATCCGGACAGGTATCGGGCAAAAGTAAAACGCGTGCTGCTTGTTCATTTGCGTACAACTTAATGACAGTTTATTCTCTCTTGCTTCTTCGCTTCATATAAATGACAATCAATGGTGATAGACAGGTTGTGGAATATTCCTAAGGTGAAATATGAATTTAAGGTGAAGCTCCAACAGCTTTCCCCCCCTTAACAGAACTGTGCCCTAACATACATCGAATTCAACATAAATGGTTAGTATTGTTAGTCACATGGGTCATCAGAGGTCTAGCCGTTTTGGTGGCTTCCTAACTCTTGTCGATCTACGAGGTGTTTCATTTGTATCTTGTGCGGACCGGTCTACAATCTGGGCTCTTACTCGCGTTTCGCTCGGAACCTTTCGCGTTGCGCTCGGAACAGCCACTTTTGAAGATGCAGCAGTCTCCTCCGGGACCGGTGCTGGTGAAATGTTGGAGGGATCCGTTTGTTGTTGAAGAGCAGCCTCAAATTGTACAGTATTGCTGGTTATAATTGGAGGACTTGACTTATCACTCATTGCATCCCGGCGAGGTGTCAGTTTCGGTGTTTTGCTTCGAAGGTCCTGCTCTCATCTGATCCACGTGCCGCTTCCAGATTCTACCGTCGTCCAACTCAATCATATAATGCAGTTTCCCCATCCGTTCAGTCATTGTGCCGAACTGCCACTTGGATGATCCCAGAAAGTCTCGGGAAGCTACTCTTTCGTTCACGGTAAAACGTCGAACACTCTCTTCCTCCCCTCGAGATGAACCTTCTGATACACTGGCAGGAACCAGCAAGTCGAGTCTGGACTTCATTTGTCTGCCAAACACTAGCATTGACGGTGATTTTCCAGTTGCTGGGTGTACCGTTCGCCGATATGCCATCAAAATTTTGTGGAGCTCGAATTGGACATGTTTTCGTTCGCATTTCAGAGCTTTCAGTTTATCTTTGAATGTTTGAACAAACCGTTCGGCCTGGCCGTTCGTGGCTCCCATTTGTGTGCGATGTGATTTCGTTTCATGAAAAGCTGGAACTGGTCCGAAGTAAACTGGACCCCACGATCACTGACGACTATCGACGGAACTCCATAGGTCACAAAATATTCCCGCAGGCGGTCGATAGTTGTTTCCGTTGTCATATCGGGGATAATCTTGACCTCCGGCCACTTTGTGTAGGAGTTCACGATCACAAAGAAGTACAACCCAAGGAACGGTCCGGCAAAATCAATGTGGATACGCTGAAATGGTTCTGTAGCTTGTTCCCAACAGTGCGGTGTAGATTTTACAGGATTCTTCCGTACTCTGGCACATTCTATACAGTTTGTCGATAGTTCCTCGATATCACGGTCGATGGTCTCCCACCAACAATACGAACGAGCCAAGGATTTCATTCTGGATACGCCGAAATGTCCCATGTGCAACTCTTCCAGTACTCTTCGTCGCAGTTTAGGTGGGATGTATACTCGAAGACCTCTCATCAGACAACCTTTCTGGATCGCAAATTCACTTTGGTCAATGCCGAATCTGTCACGTCCTGCAACAGTTCTTCCTATCTTCAGGCTTTCAAGCAAAATTTTCACGTTGGAGTCTCCTTTGGTGCATTCCGCAAGTTCTTGGGCTGTGACAGGCAAGGTTTCTATTTGCTTGACCTCGACGAGATCTACTTCTTCGACTCTATTTTGGTTATTCGCATCTTGGATCGGAAGTCGAGACATTGCGTCCGCATTCGCATTCTCCTTCGACGATCGAAACCGTATCTCATAATCAAACGATTCGAGGAAGACAGCATAGTGCTGCATCCGCAAAGCACTCAAGGTTGGAAGTCCTTTGTGAGGTGCCAAAATTTGAGCAACGGCCTTGTTGTCGGTTACGAGGATGAATTTTCGACCATAGAGGTACTGGTAAAACTTTTTTACATCGAAAATTATCGCATACGCCTCTTTGTCAACTTGTATGTAATTTTGCTGCGATCTGTTCAGCGTTTGAGACGCATAGTGAATCGGCCTTTCGGTTTTGTCCGGGTATAGATGACTCAGTACAGCGCCAACACCATACGGCGAAGCGTCGGTTGCCAGCACGAGTGGAAGCTTTGGGTCGTAATGTGCCAAAATTCTGTCCGACTGCATCTCCTTTTTGACCCATAAGAACGCCTTTTCGCAATCATTGTCCCACTTAAAGATGACATTCTCCTTAAGCAGGTTGTTGATGGGGTAAATCCGGGTACTCAAGTTCTTCATGAATCGGCCGTAATAATTGATTAGGCCAACAAAGGCTCTAACTTGTTCACGGTTACGTGGCCTCGGCATCTCCTGTATAGCGTTCACTTTGGTTTTCATCTTCCGTATTCCTTCCTTGTCAACCACGAACCCGCAATACTCGATGCGTTCGGCGAAGAATTCACACTTTGTCACGTTCAACCGCATACCATGTTGGTCCAACCGCTGTAGCACCATCTTCAGCCGTTGAAGATGTTCCTTCTCTGTTGGGCCAGTCACCTTGATGTCATCTAGGAATACTGAGACTCCGGGAATATCGGCCAGTAGCTGAGAAATCTCCCGCTGAAAAATAGCTGGTGCGGAAGACACTCTGTACATCAGACGCGTTGGTTGGTAGAGACCAAGATGAGTGTTCAAGGTTAGGGCTTCACGGTCTTCCTCTCTTACCTCCATTTGAAGGTAAGCTTGCGCCAGGTCCAGCTTCGTGAATTTCTGACCGCCGGCCATATTTGAAAATAGCTCGTCGATGGTCGGCAAGGGATGTTCGTCGACCAGGAGGCATTTGTTGACCTTATAGTCGCCGCACAAACGTACTCGACCCGCAGACTTCATGACCGGCACTACAGGGGTCGCCCAGACACTACGCTCCACCTTCTTCAGTATTCCACTATCGACCATGCTTTTGATTTCATGCTCCACTGTCTCACGAATGGCAAAAGGAATTGTACGCGCTTTCATGAAGACCGGTTTGCTGCCCGGCTTCAAGTGTAGTGCAGCCTTAACGCCCCGAATCGTACCCACTGACGAATCAAACACACGAGGGAATTGTTCAATCAGATTCCCTACGGCACCAGACATCGATCTACCAGGTGTAAGGACAGCAATAGCTCCCACGCATGACACTGAATTCCGAATGATGTCATTCCAATCGACGTTTAGCTCCCGCATCCATTCACGACCCAGCAAAGGATGGCGTCCTGTCTTCACAATGAACAACCGCAACAAGCTTGAACCACCATCGTGCTGTACCTCCGCTTTCACGTAACCGCAAACATTGATCTTGCTTCCGCAGTAACTTATCAACTCTACGTCAGTTTTATACAATGACAACTCGTCCAAATAAACTTTCTTGTCGTCAAGGCTCATGAGCGAAACGGGAGACCCACAATCTACCTCAAACTGGATGACCCTTTTGTTCACATTTAACGGTAGGATAACTTTCGACAAAGATTTTGACTTTTCAAACTTACAAATCTCCAAAGTGAGAACCTCGTCTACTTCTGATTCATCCTCAACTTCTCCTTCCCTTTCTTCATCAGAACTACTTCCCTCATCTATCAAATTAGTTTGCATGTTCTTTTTCGATTTCATTTGTTTGTAGTTTTTGGTCGATTTCGACTGTTCCCCCCTCGATTGGAATTTTAGGCACACCCGCTGGAGGTGTCCTACCTTCTTGCAAAAACTGCACACCGTATCTTTGTGACGGCAAGCACTTGCCAGGTGGGCTTCATGACCACATCGATAACATTTATTTTTAGTAGTGTTAGTTACCTTTGATAATCGTTTCTCGGTGTAGTTCACATCGTGCAATCGCTTCTCGAAAATCTCCGCACCCTCTCCCGACGCCTCCATCGAGAGCGAAATCTCGAATGCCCTCTCGAAGGTTAGATTCTTCTCCTCGATGAGTCGCGATCGGATCCGTTTCGATCGCAAGCCGAAGACCAGCTGGTTCCGCAGCTCCTTTGTCAGGTAGTTGTCGAATTTACAAAACTTCGCGTTGCGCTGCAATTCCGTCACAAACTCCTTCACCGATGCTCCCTCCTTCTGTGTACAGGTGCGGAATTTCCACACCTCAACCATCTCCAGTGGCTCCGGATCGAAGAATGCGCCCAACGTATCAACACACAGTAGCAGTAAAGTGCAATCCTCTTGCTGCACACAAACAGGAACTTGTTGTATATGCGGTTGTGCGTGTTTGTCTCCTACAAATCACACCGTCGTCTTCCAGAAGAGCCCCCTTCCACAACGCTAGGGAGGTTAACAATAGCTGCTTCACTTCCGCCGGTGGAAAGTTCGTCGGAAATCCGCTTTGTCGATTTAACTTCCGATCGCAGTTATCTGCCGTTCCGTGTCGACTCTTCGTCCTTGCGTAGGTTTTTTTTCCGTTTTCGTCGCCAAACTGTTGTAACCGACAGTAGAAAATCCGGACAGGTATCGGGCAAAAGTAAAACGCGTGCTGCTTGTTCATTTGCGTACAACTTAATGACAGTTTATTCTCTCTTGCTTCTTCGCTTCATATAAATGACAATCAATGGTGATAGACAGGTTCTGGAATATTCCTAAGGTGAAATATGAATTTAAGGTGAAACTCCAACACACCACTTGTCATATTCATGTTAATAATACACGTTTTAGACCAAGCTCATGTTTTTTAAACATATTTTAAGTCATACCAGATGTTTTGTAGAACATCCATAAGACAAATATTATGTTCTATGGATGCTTCCAACAGCATGCTTATAACATAATGATATGTTTTGTCAAAGCAAGCACGGTATGAACAAAGAAAAAAAAATATAAACAAGATTTTATAATAGCGAAACGATATCGTAGCTAATGGTATTTTACGCGTTAAAGACTAGGGGGGAGACAATTTAATCTTGCATTAATTTTAATGCCAATACTATAAGTATTAGTGAAAATAATAAAATTATAATATCATAATACGGTATTATGATATCATAAACTGTCAATACAATGCTATAATTTTATTAACAGTGTATAGTTTTCGCGCTTTTTTTTAATTTGTTGACGTACGGCGGAGTCGTCACCTGGTGGCAAGTCAATGTCATTCAGCTTAGGTCCGCACATCGAGCAGTTTACTTGTGTTGGAAGCAAAAATATTGTAAACATTGCTGAGCACGTGAGTGATGACGTCAAACTACCATAACATTCCATACTGTGAGCTGATAGTTTGACATCACCATAATCAGCTGTTCCGTGTTAAAAGGTAAACATTGAGACGAAACACAAACACCACTATACATTTCCACATCTCACGAATACCAATAAGCCAGATGACCCGGACCTGGGTATAAACGACATTGGTGGCAAGTGTCATCTCACTGGAGTGCACTCCAAAACGAATTTACTCTAAATCACATTATTGTCAAGATTAATATTTTAATCTTGAATTAGTGGTATTATAATACGATTTAATGCGAAAATTAAAGATGTCTCCCCCCTAGGTTAAAGATGATTGTTTATTACTTTTTCAAATAGGAAATTAAAAGTGCTTTACGCATGGAAGTTGTACCAAAATTGTATATGCGGCTCAAGGTTAGCAGTGCAACTTTCCGTTTTACCTTCCCTAATTTCATGCGCCATCGATTGGATTAAAAAACGTAGAAGGTACCCCGAATAAATTATTGAATTTTAGTGAGATTTCTTTATGGAATTCACAAAAACCAACATGGCGATTTTCCAAGTCTACAGTCCTACAGTACGGGTCAAAACATTAGCAACAAATTTGATTGTCAAATGTTCGTTTTTTTTCTTTTCTGCGTTTTTTGTTGTGAAATTGAACCGAGTAATGAAAATACAAATACAATTTTTCTTTTATTTTACTCCCTCACAATTAAGTGTAACAATTTATAAAAAATACTAAACAATCTCCCAAACTGTTGCTTTATGCTACATTTGAATAAACCCCTATGCCCAATTAGGCTTCTATTTGAATCAGTGAGTGGCATCACAATTTGACATTTAGGTAGTTTTTTTTTATTCCAGTATTTCAAATAAACATATTTTCAGCCGTCACTGTATTGGATTCACAATCTATTCTGAATAATTTCAATATTGAATGAGGATGTTAAAAATATGATATTGTCTTCAGCTCATTAAATATATCGGACTCCAACATTGGATTGTTGAGCATAGGAGAAGCTAAGTCCATATTGTGGCTTGAAAGTTCTTTCACTTCTTCATTTAAACTTTTCAAGCTATTTGATATATTAGCTGACATAGTTTCTAGCAACTTGTTGACATTTTTGTTGGATTCCTGCATCGCTATATCGAGCACCGACGTAAGGTGGTTTTTAATTGTAGAAATGGATCCGCTGTTTTTCACCATTAGCTCTTTTTTTATGTCGGTCAGCTGACCCTCGATGCGGTCGATAGCTTCATGCATAATTTCAACTTTGTTTTCGTGCTGTGATCGATGAATGACCTCCGTGTTTTTGTCCAAGTTTTTAGTAAGCGCTGCCAGTTCACATGATATTAATTTAAAATCGAAGTTTAGGGTTATGAGCGTTTGACAGGAACTACAAAAGCCCAAGTAACACCATAAACATCTTCTTTGACAAGAATATAAGAAGTTTGTTGTAAAAATGTCGTAAGGATGAAATACGAAACATGTCTGGTCTTGAATAAGTTTTGAGGATGTTTTTCCACACATATTCGGTTCAAACATGGTACCAGAACAGCGAACACATTTTTGTTCTATTTTTGTTCGATCAACTTAAATTTTACTTCTTGAAAACATCGGTGACTGTTTGTCATCTTACCACTACGAACTATTTTTACTCATTTTTGAGTATCCATACTTTTGACTGATTTGAGTCAAACGAACTTCATTTTGGATTGTTTGGAAATAGCGTGTATGCTAGATGTTTGTAAATATGTTGATAGGTTGCATTCAAGATGAATTTTAAACATGTTTTTAACATTCTCATGCAATAGAGAAATCATTCAGAATAGATGGTGAAACCAATACAGTGACGGCTGAAAATATGTTTATTTGAAATACTGGAATAAAATAAAACACTAACTATATGTAAGATTGTGATGCCACTCACTGATTCAAATAGAAGCCAAATTGGGCATAGGGGTTTATTCAAATGTAGCATAAAGCAACAGTTTGGGAGAATGTTTAGTATTTTTTTTATAAATTGTTACGTTTAATTTGTGGGGGAGTCTTATGAGATGTGGCTACGCACAACATAATAGAAAAATTGTATTTGTATTTTCATTCATACTGACATTTCTCGGTTCAATTTCACAACAAAAAACGCAGAAAATCAAAAACGAACATTTGAAAATCAAATGTGTTACTAATGTTTTTACCCGTACTGTAGACTTGTACTGTAGGACTGTAGACTTGGTAAATCGCCATGTTGGTTTTTGTGACTTCCATAAAGAAATCTCACTAAAATTCAACAATTTATTCGGGGTACCTTCTACGTTTTTTAATCCAATCGATGGCGCATGAAATTAAGGAAGGTAAAACGTAAAGTTGCACTGCTAACCTTGAGCCGCATATACAATTTTGATACAACTTCCATGCCCAAAGCAGTTTTTATTTCTCATTTGAAAAAGTAATAAACAATCATCTTTAACGCGTAAAATACCATTATCTACGACATCGTTTCGCCATTAAAATATCTTGTTTATATTTTTTTTACTTTGTTCAGACCGTGCTTGCTTTGTCAAAACATATCATTATGTTATAAGCATGCTGTTCGAAGCATCCATAGAACATAATATTTGTCTTATGGATGTTCTACAAAACATCTGGTATGACCTAAAAGATGTTCAAAAATGCCACATTTATTGCGCTTTTTCGGTTATATGCGTGTATGAAATTAAGTTATTGACGTTAGAAAAAAAACATCAGTCTGGTCTATAACGTGTATTACTAACATGAATATGACAAGTGGTGTTACTTGGGAATTAACCTTTCTATTTGATAAAATGATTATTCGATTTGAGTATAATCAACTTAGCGTGAAAGGAAATAAAACTTGTAGTATGCTTTGCGAAATTCTCTTCACTTCGTAAGAATAAACAAAACCAACGCAACGCATTGACATGGGATGGCGTTGGCTATAAAAACCAGCTAGCTGTGCTGATTCAGTTCATTCTTGTAACGAATTTTGATAGCAACGGACCAGTAGCAGCAGCAACAGTGAAGCAACATTATCGAGGCTGGAAACTTCGGTCAGGTCACGACAGATGGCTCTTTCTATCTTTTATACTCTCATGGTGAAAAGTGAAGTTAGCTTTTTCTGTGCATTAGTCTATACCTCAAAAAGTGACTAGTTTTTACACACGCATGAAGAATACTTTTTACATACTGTTGGAGCGCTAGCCCGGCTCCAATGGGAAAGATAACTTATCGGCCTCAAAACTGTGTAGCGATTCAATTCTTTTTGGATGCTCTCGCTAGAGCGGGTGGTGGCTATCTTGTGGAAGAAATCAACTCTCAGAGTCCTGAAAAGGACGGAAATTTCCACGCAAGCTAAAACAAGATGCAACACAGCCTTGAAGTTAAAGTCTTCTTTTGGATGGACTGTCTTGGTTGGATCGCCTCTTCTTCTTTGGGTGGATTGCCTGGTGGACTTCTCGGTTGGATTGCCTTGTTCGGAATGCAGAAAGAACACTTTTGCTTCTTGGTTTCTTCTCTTTATTTCTTGTTTCCTCTTCTAGGTATAAACATAAACTGATACTGGTAATTTCTGCTGTCGGGTTTATATACCTGCGGCGATGTAGTGCAACAAAACAAAACAGCAAAGAGGGGTGGAACTTTTGTTGCTTCTCAGCGGATACGCAATCACATACATACAAATCATTCATACACAGCGGATATTTTCATCACACACACACATTCATTCCAGAGGCAGATAGAAATTAGCATCGCGCATGCGCGCTGCGAGCACCATCAAACATGTTTGATCCTGTCAATTGGCGTTGGCGTCAACACATACTTTTCCAAAGATCGGGCCGCTGATCGGGCAATCTTGCTAAAACAACAACACATATTTTTCGGTGTCTCAAAATTGTAAAAAAAAGAGGAACACATTTCATAACAAACTTTGATAGCAACGGACCAGTAGCAGCAGCAACAGTGAAGCAACATTATAGAAGCTGGAAACTTCGGTCAGGTCACGACAACTTTGTTCCAGACATTGAAAATGAAAGCATCTTTATTTTTGACAAAAGTGCAAGTTTAGGACTCAACCAAATTAATCATGTTAAAAATCGGCAAAATTGCTATTTAGATTTCCTTTTAACAAATATTCATGAAGACTTCTGTGTGACCGAATCAGTTACTCCCTTATGGAAAAATGAAGCGTTTCACACAGCTATTGAGTTATCTATATTTGTACATGAAAACAAAAGACCCGACGACTGCGAGTACGAAGAGATCTTCCAATACCACTCGGCAAATTATGAAAAAATAAAGCATAGACGAAGCAGAATAGATTGGCAAACGATTTTTAGAAACGAGGAAAATATCGAAACGTCAGTAGATGTCTTTTATAAATTACTATTTGAAATTATACATGAACACGTACCTGTGAAAAAAATAAGGCGGCAAAACAATTCAAAGCATCCGATTTGGTATAACCAAGAAATAAAAGAATTGAAAAACCGCAAACAAAAAGCTCACAAAATTTATAAAAAGTATAGTAATAACGATAATCTGGTCAACTACTTGAACATTTGCGATCAACTAAATCTAGCTACTGACATTGCTTTTGAAGAGTACAATTCGAAAACTGAACGTGAAATAAAATGTTGTCCAAAGAATTTCTTTAGCTACGTGAAAACTAAATTGAAATCGGACAATTTTCCATCCAAAATGCATCTGAACGAAAATGTTGGGGATAACTCAGAAAAAATTTGCAACTTATTTGCAAGTTTTTTCCAAGAAATTTATACCACATTTTCGGAAGAAGATCGTGATCGCGAATATTTTGATTTCTTCCCAGAGTTTGTTAATGATGTTAGTGTCAACAGCGTGAATGTACAAGACATTAGAGAAGCATTGAATAAATTAGATGTATCGAAAGGATGTGGACCTGACGGTATTCCACCCGTATTTTTAAAAAACTTAGCGTTAGAATTCACAACTCCATTGTTTTGGCTTTTCAATATGTCGCTTGAATCTGGCATTTTTCCCAAATCATGGAAGAGCTCCTACCTAGTACCAATATTTAAAAACGGAAAAATATCTGACATACGCAATTACCGTGGAATTGCCATTATTTCATGCATTCCTAAGCTTTTTGAAGCAATAGTTAATGAAAAGCTGTTCTATCAAATCAAAAACAGGATTACTAACAATCAACATGGGTTCTACAAAGGATGTTCAACTAATACAAATTTACTAGAATTCGTTAACTACACGTTGATTGCAATGGATAGTGGAAACCACGTAGAAGCTGTCTATACAGATTTCAGTAAGGCATTTGATCGGATAGACATTCCCATGCTACTATTCAAATTACAAAAACTGGGTATTGAGCCAGGTCTTCTCAAATGGCTCAAATGTTACCTAACTAACCGCCAACAAAAAGTAAGATTCAAAGGAAAGGAATCAAATCCTATTCAAGTCTCCTCAGGTGTCCCCCAAGGATCCCATCTAGGCCCTATTTTGTTTATTCTTTTCGTAAACGATATTTCATTCATTCTTAAAACTGTAAAATTCTTAATATATGCCGACGATATAAATCTCTTCCTAGAAGTAAGAAACAAAGAAGATTACAGGATATTTCAAGAAGAAATACATATTTTCTATACTTGGTGTAACAAAAGCCTTTTACAACTAAATGTTCAAAAATGTAATGCGATAGCATTTAGCAGAAAACAAGACACACCTGACATTATGATCACTCTAGGAAATTAGTCTGTAGGAAAGTGCACAAGAATTCGTGATTTAGGAGTTATGTTAGATTCTAAGCTAACATTCATTGACCATTATAATACAATAATTAACAGAGCTAATAACATGCTGGCATTTATAAAACGCTTGAGTCATAGTTTTAATGACCCTTACACAATTAAAACATTATACATTGCTTTTGTGAGGTCAATACTGGAATATTGTTGCGTAGTCTGGTCACCTTTTTCAGTCATCCATGAAGAACGAATAGAGTCTGTACAAAAACAGTTTTTATTGTTTGCATTACGTAAATTAGGTTGGGAAAGATTTCCTCTCCCACCCTATGAAGCTCGCTGTAGGCTTATCAGCATGCAAACACTAAAAAAACGTCGAGAGTTTGCAAAAGTTTCGTTTGTTAATGGCATTGTTTCGCATCGCATTGATTCAGCAGAGCTGTTATCAAAATTAAATTTTTACATACCCTCCCGGCAACTGCGCAATCGAAATATTTTTATCACAAATCATTATCGCACAAATTACGCTAAATTTGAACCTCTGAATCAGATGATGGCAACCTACAATTTACATAGCGATGCAATCGACTTTACAATTACAAAATCCAAATTGAAGCAATACTTCAATGCTATACGCTAAAGAAGAACACGGCATATGAGTATTGTAAACCAGGCGCTGCCTAGTCTAATGTTGTGTATTTTATAACCTCGATTATAACTAGAATTAGGAACAAAATGTAACAAATGGTCTACTTATGATTGACGACAATAAATAAATAAATAAAACATATGTCTCAGGTGCTGACTAAACTGCTTAAAACCCGTCCCGTACCCTAGCTATTATTTGTTGGTCGCATTGCAAATAACTATGTATCGGACACACAGATATAATCATTGGTTTGTTATCAGTGTAGGTTTGGGTAAACTATTTTCAATTTGCAGGACGATAAAACCTTGTATTTACGTAATTTTCAATAGCCTAATTTTAAAAATCAATCAATTCTAATTTTAAAATTAATGCGAAGAAATATTTCAGATAGATTGGTGCAAAGATTTTGAAAATCGGTCATGAAATGAATTATGTATTAACGTTCTTAGCATATTCCTTGACGCTCCAAATTTTTGTACTCGCAACGTGTACCCCTGTATTAAAAACAAATACGTAGTCCTACGTTAAAAATATGTTTGTGCTAAGAAGAACGCCCATCATCGATACAGATGGAAAAAACATGTTTTTTTTTAAATTAAAACCCGAGTTAAAACCCCCTATATTGATGCTTTTCAACGAGCGTGCCAACACATTTCCTCGCTGAATGTTTCCAAATCGCACTTGAATAATCGTTTCCACACACAGAGAGGAATTTGATGGTCAATTTTACCATTATTGGGGGTTAGGATGACTATTGCAGTATAGTGATTTTGAACTGACTATGATCATGGTCAAAACTACCATTAAAAATAGTTGATGCAACATTTTCCATAATGTCGGAATAGTCCTTGTTACCATGATCATAGTCAAACATGCCATGAACGTGGTGAATTCGACCATTTTCATGGTTATTGAAACCATTATATGCGATAGTCATCCTGACCATGATTTAATTGTCAGGACAACGATGAAATTTTTCTCAGAGCACTTGAAATCGCACGTATAGTATACGCAATGCGCAATTTAACACGGTTTTGATATTAACTATGCATTGCATGGGTTCAATTTCGAGTGTTCACGTATCTTGGTTGGGCCGTTGTATAGTTTTGTTTTTTCGTGTGCATGAAAAGTTGTACACTCCTGTTTCATTCTACTCAATTTTTGATTACAATTGTATACTATCTCTTTTTCGCTCACGGAAATGTTACTAATTTTCGTAAGCAGTTGATCTACTCATATATTGAGTAGATCCACTTTTTAACGAAAATTGAGTAACATTTCCGTGAGAGAAAAAGAGATGGTATACAATTGTAATCTAAAATTGAGTAAAATGAAACGGGAGTGTATATACCTTGACTATTGAGTAGTTGTGTTTTCTCGTGTGCACGAAAAATTTCGACAGCCATGTTTTGTTTTGCTAGCCAAGCATTTTTCACCTACTTGTGACTGTTTATGTCGTGTTCAACGGGTTTGGAGCTGAATTTTATTATATTTTATTTAATGGTTGTGAAATATTCACAATAATTCGTCACTTCTTACATCGAGGTAAGTATTACTCTTCTGAAGGAAGGAACAGTGATTTTTTTAAATTTCACTGCTCCTAGCTCTTCGGAGCTGATAGCTCGTGGCAATTTCAATTGCGACCATACTTTCACCACCATTTTGTTTTTCAGCGCGTTAATATTACCGATTGTAGGTCGTGCCGGGTGAAATTCTTTTTCAATTTGTGTGATTAACTTCTGTTCATGGTAACGTTTCCCGGTATGCCACCATCCAAAGAAGAACTGCGGCGAGGAAAATTGGCCAAGTTAGAGTTCCTTAAGAAAAAGGGAATTCTTCAGGTGAGTTCTACTTTTAGGAATTTTTATGTTTATGCTAACCAATGGAAGCATATCTTTCTCATCCTTAATGGATTTTTCATATAACATGGAAAGGTTATGCGTCCACCGGAAGTGCTGGGAAACGACATTCTTGTGTGTACTTGTGTGAGAATTATTTTGTAATCTTACATTTCACCAAGAGAGATGTATGATTTTGTTGTTGTTTTTATTTCTAATAGAGCCCAAACATCAAGAAAAGAAGATCGTCCATTAACCAAATCGCCTCCTTCAGTGTACGGTTTGGCACAGGAGCCTCCGAAAGCATGCAATCGTAGAAAAAAAACGAGGAAAATCGTAACCACAGAATCGTACGATTGCGGCAGTTCGATCGCTTCTCGTTTTATTGGACCGTCAGAAAATCCTTCCCAGGTAATTTCGGCGCTGACCGATGATACAACAGTTTCGGCTTCCGAAAATCCTGCAATTAAACGTGAGGTTAGTATAGTTGGGTATCATTTTCGTTTTCCTCTTGCTGTAACACATGATACTCATTGCTTTCATTGTTTTTATTTTTGCTACCGGGGGCGACCCCGGCGTAATGGTTAACATCCATACCTCTCACGCAAAAGTCTCGAGTTCAAATCTCACCCCCGGACAAGTCACGAAAACCTCTCAAAGAGGTGTTTGAGTAACTACGACGGGAGATGAACCAGCCTGACGCTGAAAATCTCGATAATACAGAAACAAACAACAAACATTTTTACTACTCTATTTTTCCAGGACGATAACAACATACCACCAGGGGCAGGACCGAAGCAAAGACTTACAAAAAATCGGCGGCGTAGGAAAAAAATCATGAACACTACAACTAAAGCGGTCGGAATCAACACTCTCCTTCTTACTAGACGCTCGGACAATGGATATTATCGGTCGGATGAAGAACAAACCACGTCACGCACTGGGAAATTTAGAAAACGACCGAGAAACGAAACATCGGGTACGACATCCGAACCTACTCTGAATGTCCCGACGCAGACAAGATGTACGGACCAAAAAGAAAGACGAGATATGTGTCACACTCCAGTTGCATTCGTTGAAGCAGACGTGGCTGTTTTGACTAATGCAGAAAGTGCTACAGTGAAGCCAGAGGTGAGTGTTGCATCTTAAATAAATACTGATGAACGCGAGCTTTTTAGTGGAATAACTGTAATGATGATTCAAGAGCGTAGATTAGTATCTTCCATTGAACTCCAACTACTTTGTTTGTTATTTTGACAGAGACGTAGTTCGTCTACAATGTGCAGACTTCTTCTTCAGATTTAAGTCGAACATTAGTACGACACTGAAGAAGTCTGCACATTGTACACGAACTACGTATCTGTCAAGAAAGTAGTTGGAGTTCAATGGAAGATACTTATCTCTGCTCTTGAATCATCCTAAATAAGTTCGTTTACGCATGTGCAACATTGACAGCAACATCGATCCCATGTGACTTGCCTTCTCGGGTTCTTTGTTGCTGGTGTCTGATGAGACAGCTAGTACCATTGTAGGTCCATCATTTACCGAAATGAAATCGTAGCTCTGTATTATTGTTTTTTGACGTAGGACTACGTCTTTGTTTTCATTATAGGGGGCTAAACATAAACCACGTAGACTTTCCTGGAGGGGAGGGGGCGCGGTTGACCAAAGTATACGCTCCATACAAAATTTCAAAAAATGTATGGAGAAAAGTTTACGAGGGGGGAGGGGATGGGGTCTGAGATTTTCAAAAATGAGTCTACGTGGTTTATGATCAGGCCTAGGGGTAAACGTTGCGGGTATGAAAATTTTGAGCGTCACGAAATATGCTTAGGTTTTGAAAGTTAATAACTAAGTCATTTCATTTCCTATTTTCAATTGTTTTACACCGATCGTTTGCAAATCTGTCTACTTATCAATTCCATTATTGAAAACTATTAATTTTTAATAATAACCTATTGAAATTCTTATGAATATAAATGAATTTCTATCAAACTTACCCTCATAGGCTTCGATACTACTTAACCGACCGGCGTGAATATGGGTATGCAGGGGTTTTTGGGGCTGGGCAAGCTTCTTATGATGGTTTAAGACCCCCTTCCTATGGAATGAGGGGCACTCATACAAATGAAACACAAATTTCGGCATAATTCGAGAACTAATCAGGCAAATGGAACCAAATTGAGCATGTGGAAGTTTTTGAAGGCAGGATATGTTTTTATGTTAGTTTGAGACCACTTCCACCTCTAGACGCAAACGACCTATTTGGGGTATCCTCCAAACCATTAAAGAAATGGTTGGAGGATTTGTGATATCGTTCGTTAAAGGTAATTTTTTATCAGGGGGGGAGGGGGATCCCATTCAAATGAACAGGAACTTCTAATAAATCGAGAACTAAGCAATAAATGGAACCAAATTTGACATGTGCAAGTATTTGAAGGCAAGAAATGATTATTTGACAGTTCGAGACCCCTCCCACTTTTAGACTGGGGGGCTCCCATACAACTGAAACTGGAATTTTTTTTTCATAAATCGAGAACTAACTAAGCAAATGGAACCAAATTTGGCATGTGGAAGTTTTTGAAGGCAAAAAATATTTCTATCGTGGTTCGAGTACGAAAATTTGGAGCGTCATGAAATATGCTTAGGATTTAACGTTAATAACTAAGTCATTTCAGGACCGATTTTGAAAAAGCTTGCTCCAATCGGTCGGAAATATTGCTACGCATAATCATTGATGTTGAAAACTATTGATTTTCAATAATATGCTATTAAAAATCTATCTTCTATCTATATGTATAAAAATGAATTTCTGTTTGTCTGTCTGTCTGACTCTTATAGACTCGGAAACCACTTAACCAATCAGCGTGAAAATTTGTGTATAGGGGTTTTTGGGGCCGGGAAAGGTTTTTATGGTGATTTGAGAACCCTTTCCTCTCTGGGAGCTCCCATACAAATGAAACAGAATTTTTAGCATAACTCGAGACCTAATCAAGCAAATGGAAACAAATTTGGCATGTGGGGGTTTTGGGTGCAGGATTATTTTCGATGATGGTTCGAGGCCTCTCTCCCTCTGAAAGGGGACTCTTTTACAAATGAAACACATTTCAACCAAACAAGAGAATGATACAGGCACCTAAAACACAAAATGTATATTTCTCGGGTTAGAAGTATATTCTGATAGAAGTTTGAACCCCTTCTTAGTCAAGAAAGGGGTACACTCAGTGGTACATTATGCACAAGAAGTTAATCTACGGTTATGCAAGAGAAAATAACGTACCCACTGACAGGATACGATGTACTTTGAAGAAATTTTTTTGACTATAAAATGCTTCTACACAGAAAAAAAACCGTAGTAAAAACACAACTCATTCAAAAAAATAACCAGCACCAGTTCTACCAATTTTTCATTCATTAAGTTGCAAGCGTAGCAACGCTCGCGCCGGGTTAAGTTAGTATCATATTTATAAATAGCTAGTATCATAACATATAAAAATGAATTTTTGTTTCTCTGACCTTGATAAGCTCGGGAACGACTGAAGCGATCGGCGTTAAAATTTGTATGCAGGGGTATTTGGGACCGAGAAAGTTTTTTATGATAGTTCGAGACCCCCCCCCCCCCCAGCTCTGAAAAGGGGGGTTCCCATACTGTTGAAACAGAAATTTATGTACAACTCGAGAACTTATCAAGCAAACGGCCCCGATTTCTGAATAACTCGAGAACCAATCAAGCAAATAATACACAAATATAGCTTTTAGAAGTTTCTAAAGGCAAACAATGATTCTATTTTAGTTTGAGACCCCTCCTCTTTTTAGAAGGGGTGGGGAGCTCTCACACAAATGAAACACTTCTTTTTGCATAATTCGAGAACTAATCAAGAAAATTGAACCAAATTTGGCATGAGGAGGTTTTTGAAGGCAACAAATGTTTCAATGGTGGTTTGAGACCCCTCCCCTCTCTGGAATGCATACAAATGCACAGTATTTGCGTGAATTGCTCAAGTTTCAAGCTTCAGTTTCATGACAAAGTGAGGTGGCTGCACTAGCTGTTACCCTGACCCCAAAACGGCCCTGTTCAAAGCCACGAAAACAACTGAAAATGATAGTTGACATGTCTTTGGGAGTGTACGTCGAAGCCGTTATGTTTTCGACATTTGCACATTTGGCAGCGTTGTACACACATAGGCCTAGCAGAAGTCGTATACAATTGAAAATGAATGAAGCCAGTCTCTTGAGTAAAAGTGTCCCAAATGACTAAGAATTTTAGTGTATAGGGATTAAATTTTGAACAAATCCAATTTTGGCAACCCTTAAAACAATTAATCGATCCATATTGCACATTGCGACGTAGTCTCACGTCACTTTTGTGTTTAACCCCATTCGGCTGAACCTTGTATGCTTTGATAATGTTGCTTCTTGGTCCCATCTTACTTAACGCAAACCATTTAAGGTACCAATTCTATCGGGCTACTTATACTTAAACTTTAGAATATTATTAAAATTAATTCCTTTGGTTATTCGATGACTCATGCACTATTTCATTGCCAAAGGTCGACAGCATGCTGCAGATAGACTCCAGTGAGTCTAACACCGCAATGAAGAACAGAGAAGCTTGGTCGATCATTCACTCACTACCATTAGAGGAGGTGGCTAAATTCGTTGTCAATCATGAATTTGGTTTTCGGCTTAAGACAGAGAATACGCCATCGAAAGGACGAATGCGGTACTATAACTGTGCAAGAATCAAAGCCAGGGCCAAACCACAGTGCGCCAGACAACTCTTGGTATTCATACCAAACACGTCCGATGCCGCAACGATCAGTGCTAGAGGAAAACACACCTGCCAGGATGCATCGGTTCAGAACATGGCACGGTCTAAAATGACCACTCAACACAAAGAGCTTATCGACCATCTACTTGGTTCGGGTTTACCTTCGAAGGATGTCAAAACCCATCTCAAGCTTACAGATGGTAATGTCGCCAAAGGAGCATTGAACTATGCTGTAAAAACATCAAAGGAAAAACTATTCGGCAGCGGAAAACTGTCTCTTGGTAAGTGGAAAGCATATAGAGCATTTTGTATGATATTTCGAGGTAGTTAGTTTGCAATAACTAAAACTGTTGCCACTCCTGTCAATTCTATTTATACCATATATATCTCTCTATTTTACCCCATAGCGTTGATCGGAATAGGAAAAAGCCGATTGGCGTACATAAAGTAATCGAGTTCAAATCAAAACATGTTCTACACATAGGGAAGGTCCATTAATTATGTCACGCAGTAAGGGGGGAGGGCGGTTTTGGCAAAACGTGACAATCCATACAAAAAAAATTTGAAGGTCGTTACAAAAACATGACAAGGGGTGGGGGGGGGGGGCTCTGTATAAAAAGTCACTTAGCGTGACATAATTAATGGACGTTCCAATAGAAGCAATGTATGAAATGTTTGCTTGGAAATCCAATCATTGCAATCGGTTGAGCTGTAACAATTGGTCTATGCTACTTTTTTTTCCTGGGTATATCTAGGGCTGCGCGCTACTTTGTCGTCTGTGTTAAAACCATTAAAACAAAACGCTTATATTAATATTTTTTTCAAAACTTCATTGTTGATGAGACAAATTACAATAGATGTTGAAACATCACTAATACGAACCAGAGTGGTGCTATTTTTCTGTATCCACACGAAAACTATTTTTTCAAGCTAAAATTAACATAAAATAAGTGATCTTATCCTTTCTAACCACACTAGTTGTCTGGTAGACCGTCTCAAATGCCACAAACATGGTGCAACTCGCTGTAATGACACCTAGTGCCTCGTCACCCATAAATCAGCGCCTGGGTCAGTGGTCTAATAACTCTTCGCGCGCTAATGGCATAGTTCCCCTGCCGCTTAAAGAGTTGCCACTATGATGCTAGGTTAGCTAAGGTCAATTATTTGGCTGATGGGGAACGGGAGCTAAGTTGCGACTATGAAGTGTGTGTGTGTTAGATGACGTAGTCTACTAGAACATTCTAGAGTACTAAGAATGGCTAAGAATAATGTTAGACATAAAATGATGTACGGGTTGGAAACATCTCGGTAGTAGTTGGCAATTAATTGAAACATTCACCACTTTCGAATAGAGATGGCTTTGGAAATGTCAAATTTTGTTTGTAAATTTTAGCAACTAACAAGATAGCGTGATAAATAAGTTTTGTAAGAGGAGGAGACTTGAAATATGTTTTGTATTATATTAAGAAACAATGATTTTTCCGTTGAGATGTACCTACAATTAAAACAAAGGATCAATTGTGTCCTGAACTGAAAATTGATTGAACCTTTCAAATGATTGAATTAATTGTATTTTTTTGTTACAATTGAATTTTTACAGGTGAGCTTGAGCAGTGGGTGGCATCGAAATCCGCCATACCGGATGATGCTCATGAAGCATTTGTCATTGGTAGTGACATAGATCATGAAAACGGAAAATTCCGACTCGTCATATCCTCGAAACGGCTACTATCGCTGCTCCCGCGCTTCAAAACTGTAGCAGCAGACTGCACGTTCAAAACAACGCTGCAGGGATACCCTCTATTGGTTGTTTGCGTGATCGACGAGATGAGGAAAGCCCATCCTGTCGCATTTGCATGCCTCTCAAATCAGGAACAAGCTGATTATCGACTGGTTTTGCAATCGCTGCATGTAGCAGTTTCAAAGCTAGGCAATGAAGTTAACATTACATCATTCCTCAGCAATGGGGAGCGGGCATTAAAAAATGCCGCACGTTCCGTATTTGGTCGGTCGATGATATTGTTGAACTGCTATTTTCATGTGAAGCAAAACTTAATTAAACATTTTAAGAAGTCGGCAGGAGCAGGTGCAGGAGCAGGTGAAGCGGGAAATAACGATGTTGCAAGTAGCCCCCACGAAGCAGCAGTTTGCTGTTGCACTGGAACTTTTTGTAGAGAAATACAAAATGTATGAAGCCTTCACACAGTTCTTCAGCAAATATGCCCGAAATGAGAAATTTGCTATGTGGTACGAGGCTGCTCAACCCGGAGTACCAGCTACTAATAACGCCTTGGAGGCCATCAATAAATCTATCAAGTACAACTTTCTTAAACGTCACAGAGAACCACTGGGTACATTTAAAGTTCAACTGTTGATTATAATTCAAGCCTACAGCAGTCCAGATCGGGAAATTGCCATGGAAAGATCGGTGAACCTTACCGACGAACGAAAAGCGTTTGACATATTGAAGGGGTCGAAGAAAATGCGAACAGTCAACATGGAGCACGCACAGAATGTGTACATTCCTGGCTGAGGGAGAACCGAAGTATCGTTGATGGATATAACACGATTCGAGAATCCGGTGTATTCTAACCTTGAAGCGTACGCCGAGGAACATGGACAGATCCATCGAGTACAGTTAAATAGTGGTCGATTCAGTACGTGGACATGTACATGCACACACTTCTTCAAGTCCAACGGTTGTGCACACATACTGGTGGTAGCAGTGAGAAGAAATTGCTATACGCTGCGCCCAGAAGCAAACACCGCTCTATTGAGTACGAAGAAGTCTGGTGGTCGCCCGAAATTGGTCTCGAAGGCACTTTGCTTTGAATAAACGCCGTAATTCTTGCTCCTATTGTTGTTCCTTTTATTGCTGTTTTTGTTGCTGCTGCCGGAGTGGTTTTTTATACTATTTTTATTATTACTATCAATACACAAGAGATACTCGTTTCACATTTAGAATTATATTAGTAGCTTTTATCATTATTATTATACCTATTGAAAGATAAATATAAAGTATGATCGTTTTTAATTTTTTTTTGTACTATGAAAAACTGAAAAAAAAGAAAACACTTCATTCCTCGGGATCATGTAAACTTCAGCATTCCTTAGTGTGTTTGATTTGAGCTTGGTTGATTATTCACTTTTGGGAGTTTTAAAACAGATGCTTAAAATTGAAATAAAAAAAAGCGTTTAGTGCAATCATTGATGAGTTCATTTGCGAATTACATCACGCTAAAATAAGATATTTTTGGCATTCACCCAACCCTTTCGTTTAAGCACAAACAAACAGACATAACATATTGTAAAATTCTAGTAATAAAACAGCTTCGTTTAAACACGACCGCCACTTGTTGCGTGCACTGTAATTGAGAACAAGTTTAACAGATGGCAGTGGTGTTGAACGCATGATAAAATGACTATGCGTGCCACAGGGGGGCAGTATAGTCAACTAAACAATTACATTAAATTGACCGTTAAAGGCGTGTTAGATAAACAACTTACGAGAGTTATGTCTGTTTGTCTGTGGTATAGGGTTACCAGCCAGAGGCTTTTGTGATTTTATGGAGCATTTAGTTATTGAAAAGGGAACAAATTGTTGTTATTAAAGAACATATGCTCCTTTTCAAGTACATTTCACCATTGTATCGTGGATCTTCGGCGATATTTTAAGGATCAATTGTCATTTTTCGTGAATGATCTTATCAATTCTTACGGTGCAATTTGTCGAGGGGTCCACGAAACTATTATGTTTTCTTGTAGAATCAATGTATTTTTATGGAACAATATTTCACTCTATAAGTATCTAACGATGGTATTGTTTGGATCAAAATCAAATTTTCTAGTGCGCATTTTAATTTAAACTATGGAACAAAATTAATAACTTAGCTAACAAGTTGACCAATAATACTGAACCATTAAGATCATTTTATGGTTCATTTGTATTGAATCATGGATAGTTTATGCTTTAATTATGGAACACACCTTAGTTCTTTATAGAGAAAACAAGGTTTTCTATGGATACAATTCGTTGATTCAAAATACATTTTTCAACGTTTTATGGCTCATTCGCCATATGTTTGTGGGTAATTCGGTCCAATGTAATGCTCATTTTTGAGCAACTTAGTGGTACATTTTTGTGATTATGCTGCTAAATTTCACATAAAATATGGATCATGTTGATATTGTTTATGGAACATTCATGCGTTTTCAGTGAATATCACCAGAGGTTCAAGGATCATTTGGTCGTTATTTAAGGAACGTTTTTCATTTTTTTATTGTTCATTTATTAGTTTTTATGTTTGCCGGAAGCAACCAGAGGTAATGCGTTGCTAACTACTGGTCGGAAAGCTAGAGAAGGGCCTTAAACTCGAGGTGGGAAATAAAATCAAATGGACAAACAAACTTGACAAAGCGCAAATACTTTTCAAATGCTTTCTAAAGAATGTACAATAGATTTTTGCTAACATACTTACTATCTAATGCTGGTCTAACGATCTTTGAGGGCAAACGTCAACGCTATTTGGATCAGACTAGGCCTTACGGCAAGGGTAGAGGTCAAATCAACATTTAAAAATAACTGAAACAGTGTGAACTCTTAAAGCTTTATCATCATCGATAGATTTTCGAGATTACGCGATATGGATAATGACCTTCAGCTGGTCGATCATATCAACACAATCACTACAGGCAGCACAATTGTTGCCCTTTCGTCATACTAACATTCAAACCAAACGTCCCTTTCCACGGCTGCCAAATAATTTCTAAGAAGCGAATCAAAGAATGTCCTAACATACTTTCTCACTTATTTATGCTAACCCAACGTCCCATTAGAACAGTACACTACGAAACTAATTAAACGGGTTAACGTAGTCTACGTCAACCGGTCGTGTGTTAAACACAACCCCACTGATTTATCATGGATGATTCTACGCGGGGCGACATGCCTCCCAAAGATGTTTTTAGGGCGCGCTGTTAACAGCCGTCTTATGCCTCTCCTTGGGTTGTCTACTTTCGGCAGAAAGTGAAAGCCCTAGACTTTTTGGGAAATTTGACGCGTTGTTGTCCGTTGACCGAATTCCATCAGATAAACTGAAACAAACTGCGTGTTACTGCACCTACGTACAAAATTGCAAATGAAATTGCTAGTGACGAAGGTTATAATCTCGAGATGTGGAGATAGATGGTATGATTTCTGCAGCGAGCCTTACGTGTGGAGACGTTAAGGAAGGTAAGGGGTGACTTCCAAATTCTGCTTCGTCTACCATTGAAATCCTGGAATGTAAACAATTGCATACAGGATGAATGGTAGATGGAAAAAAGACGTATTTACCATCGGACTCGCTACAAGTGACCTTCGCCAGATCAATTCTCCCAAAATTTGTTGAAATTGATAAAGTTTTTTTTACAGTGCGCCTTTTTGTACCAAGGGTATTTAATTGTACCAAGTGCAAACAGTTGGGTCATACGGCTGCTTTTTGCGACAACAAGCCCCGTTGTGGCAAATGCGGCCAAAAGCATCTTGAAGATGCTTGCCAACAGGAAGCAACAAAGTGTGCTTGCTGTGGCAAAGAGCCTCTCCACGATTTGCAGAACTGCCCCGTGTATAAAAAGCGCACTGGTAACGTGAGACGTTCCATACAAGAACGCTCCAAGCAGACGTATGCAGAAATGTTAAAGTCGCAAAACGGAGCGTCTGCATCGTCTGTATCAGCCGCTCAAAATGAAAATCCTTTTTTGATTTTGTCTTCCGATGAACTGGACTCTGACGAAGCCGATGAGAGTGGATTTCCGGAGGTACACGCGCCCGGTAAAAGAAAGCCTACTAGTTCTCCGGGTATGCGCTGGAAACAAATAAAACCTACTCTCCAAAGCTTGCAAAAAATTGGAGGTAGCGGGGGTCAATCTACAAAACCGAATAAACCGGTAGTAGCTGATGCATCCGTTCCTAGCTGTAGCTATACCAACCCGCCGCTACCTAATAACAGTAACCGTCAGAGGTTGCCAAAACCAAAAACTTCGTCTTCTCGCAATTCTAAAAAAAATATCCCATCCAAGCGAGGTAATATTAATTTTAGGGACATTGTGGATAACATTTTTCTTTCGGATGCTTCACCGCTCCGAGGACTTATTGACCTGCTTATCCCTAAAGTTGGAAACTACTTAAAGCAATTGACTGTATCATGGCCCCTCATTGGTGAATTCATATCTTTCGATGAATAATTCGTCGAGTGAGGATCAAGATATGATCACCGTATTACAATGGAACTGTCGTAGTCTAATACCTAAATTAGACTCGTTCAAGTATTTGATTCACAATTCTGATTGTGATATATTTGCTCTCTGTGAAACATGGCTTTCATTCGAAAATGAATTAAACTTTCACGATTTTAACATTATTCGCCTGGACCGAGATGATTCATATGGTGGAGTACTTCTGGGGATCAAAAAGTGCTTCCCCTTCCATAAAATCTCACTCCCAAAAATATCAGGCATTGAAATCGTCGCTTGCCAAATAAATGTAAAGAATAAAGATCTTTGCATAGCTTCCGTCTATGTCCCTCCGAGGGCATCAATAAACCGCCGTCAACTTTGGAGTTCAATTACATTACTTCTATCTCCAGTTCTTATTCTGGGCGATCTGAACTCCCACGGTACTGCTTGGGGCGAACAATACGATGACAACAGAGCGGATATTTTCTATGATTTATGCGACGATTTCAACTTGACCATCTTGAACACTGGGGAAACGACACGAATAGCAAAACCTCCTTCCAGGGAGAGTCGACGTGACATATCTTTGTGCTCTAACTCACTATCATTAGATTGTCTGTGTAAGGTAATCAATGATCCCCATGGTAGTGATTACTTACCAATAATTATCTCTATCACAAATAGTTTTAATAAAATAGACCAGTCAATCCATGTTCCTTATGACCTCACGAGGCATATTGATTGGCAACATTTTGCATCGGCGTCAACCCTTGGTATTGATTCTACCGATCCTCTTCCACCATTAGAAGAGTATCGTTTCCTTTCCAACCTGATGTACAAAAGTGCATTAGAAGCTCAGAAACGACGTGTTCCAAGTGCATCCCTCAAAAGAAGACCCGCCACCCCTGGATGGGATGATGAATGCACTAAGTTGTATCTTGAGAAATCCGATGCGTTTAAAGATTATCGTAGACATGAAACATGTGAGCTTTTTGATAAGTACCGAATGCTTGAAAAAAAAGCTTAAAAACTTACTCAAAGCAAAGAAACGCAATTAGTGGCGTTCGTTTGTAAAGGGGCTATCTAGAGAAACCTCGATGACAACGCTTTGGAGAAAGGCTCGTTACATGCGAAACCGCTCATCCTCAAATGAGAGTGAAGAATATTCCATGCAGTGGATATTCGACTTCGCTAAAAAGGTTTGTCCAGACTCTGTCCCAGCACAACCGAATTTACGGGATACTACCCGAAATAACGGTTCTCTGGACGAACCATTCACAATGTTGGAATTTTCAATGGCACTTCTTTCATCGAATAACTCTGCTCCGGGAAGCGATATGATTAAATTCAACATTCTAAAAAACCTAGCCGATATCGCTAAAAGACGATTACTTAACCCGTATAACACTCTCATGGAATTAAACATAGTTCCACCCGCATGGAGGCAGGTTAAAGTAATAGCTATTCAAAAGCCTGGGAAATCAGCGTCTGATTACAATTCTTACCGTCCGATCTCTATGCTAGCATGTTTAAGAAAATTGTTAAAAAAAATGATCCTATCAAGACTTGACCGTTGGGTTGAATCAAACAACCCGCTATCAAATACGCAATTTGGGTTCAGAAAGAGCAAAGGAACAAACGATTGTTTAGCGTTGCTTTCATCTGATATACAACTGGCCTTTGCACACAAGGAGCAATTGGCTTCAGTATTTCTGGATATCAAGGGCGCGTTTAATTCAGTTTTCATTGATATACTGGCAGATAGTCTGCACAGTAGTGGTTTACGAGGAATTTCAAACAACTTTTTGTATAATTTAAAACAAATATAAGGAAAACAAATGACCTTCAATCTAGGTCAACTGACAACTTCTAGAATAATCTACACGGTGTTCAATAAGTTCGAATACAAGTTTTCATCATTGCGTAGGTATGCGCCATGTACATATTCTGCATTGGTATTGGTGTCAGCTTTAGCTTCATTCATACGCTACCGAATGTGCGCGGTGTTGACATTTTGTTAGTTGTTGTTTGTTTGTTACGCGCGATGAAAGAGTATCGGGACTTCGTAATTAAGCGTTTTTTGAACGGTGAGCGACCCGGCGATATATTCCGGCTGCTGAAATCGCATGGGGTCAAGCGGAACTTTGTCTACACGACCATCAGGCGATACCGGGAGACGTCTTCGACCAATGACCGTGCGAGATCCGGTCGGCCGCGTTCAGCGAGGACGCCACGGGTCATCAAGATCGTGAGGGAGCGAATTCGGCGCAAAAAGAACCGCTCAATCCGGAAAACGGCTGCAGATCTCAACGTTTCCATTGGAACCGCTCACACCATACTCACCAAGGACCTTGGTTTCAGGCCTTACAAAAAACGTAAGGTCCATGGCGTTTCGGAGGCTACCAGCAAAAAGCGGTTGGATCGAGCTAAGAGGATCCTCTCTCGGCACGCTGGTCAGGAGTTTGTTTTTTCGGACGAGAAACTGTTCGTGCTGCAGCAGCCGCACAATGTGCAAAATGACCGGGTGTGGGCGCCATCGAGGGACAGCATTCCTGAATCCAATTTAAACATCCCTCGGTTCCAAAGTGCCGCGTCGGTGATGGTTTGGGGGGCAGTATGCAAACGTGGTAAGCTACCCTTGGTGTTTATTGAAAAAAACGTCAAAATCAACGCGGCGTACTACAAAACTGAGGTTTTGGAAAAGGTTGTTGCCCCCAGTCTCCGAAGCCTCTACGGCGATGAGCACTACGTGTTCCAGCAGGACGGTGCACCAGCCCATACGGCAAATGTGGTTCAAGCCTGGTGTCGGGACAATTTAACCGACTTTCTGGACAAAACTTTGTGGCCTCCCAGCTCCCCGGACTTGAATCCTCTCGACTTTTTTGTTTGGTCCTATATGATGGCGAAGCTGAACGAATACAAGGTCAGCACTTTGGATCATTTCAAGACGGTAATTCTCAAAATCTGGGACGAAATGCCCATGCAGTCCGTGCGTGCCGCCTGCGACGCGTTCGAGAAACGTTTGAAGCTCGTTAAGGAGTACAAAGGGGGGGTCATTCCAAGAGAAATGTTGTAAACGTTCCTTGTAAACATAGCTTTCAATAACATAAATCCAAAAAATAAAAAAACATGTTTTCATTTTTTTAACAAATTTTGAAAGTGTATCCGAACTTATTGAACACCGTGTACATGGGCTTACCCCATGTCATGTCCCTTGCTTTATAATTTGTATGTTAAAGATATTGATAACTGCTTGGAAAATAGATACACGCTAAGACAACTTGTAGACGATGCTGTGATGTCCTTTAGAGGTCCACATGCAGAAATCTTGCAAAGACCATTGCAAAATTCCCTAGATAATCTGCCCATCTGGGCCAGAAATTTGGGGATCGAGTTTTCACCGCATAAAACCGAATTGGTAGGATCAATTTTCTAAGATCAATATCATGTTGGGGTGCTCACCCGGAAGACCTTATTAAACTCTATAAAACAACTACTCTTTCAGTTCTCGAATATGGCTCTTTTTGTTTCCTCTCGGCAAGAAATAGCCACCTCATCAAATTGGAACGCATTCAATATCGTTGTCTACATATTGCCCTTGGCTGTATGCATTCAACGCATAATATGAGCCTGGAGGTTCTGGCTGGAGTAAAACCCTTACAGTACCGCTTCTGGGAGCTCTCATCTAGAATTCTGATCAAGTGTGGAATCAGTAACAACCTTGTGATTGAAAACTTCGAAGAAATGCTGGAATTGAGTACCCAGTCTAGATTCTTACGAATCTATATTAACTATATGTCATCCGATATTAGTCTTCCATGCTATAACCCTCCTAGTTTACGCTTTCCTTATCACAGTTCCTCTATTGCTTATGATCTCTCCATGAAACAGGCTATTCAAGGAATTCCAGATCAACTTCGACCTATTTTAATTCCCCATATTTTCATCGAAAAGTACCAACATGGCAATTGCAATAGAAGAATTTTCACAGATGGGTCGCGCGTTGATGGATCCACTGGTTTCGGTGTTTACAATGAATACTCATCTGCCTTCCGGAAACTTCAGGATCCTTGTTCCGTATATGTTGCTGAGCTGGGAGCAATCAATTTCGCATTGGGGATAATTTCCGACATGCCCGTAGACCATTATTTCATCTTCTCGGATAGTCTCAGTTCTATTGAGGCTCTCCAGTCGATGAAAACAGTTAAGCATTCATCTTACTTTCTTTCAAAATTAAGGGAGCAGATGTGTGCGTTGGTCGAAAGATCATTTAGGATTACCTTTGTATGGGTCCCCTCACATTGCTCAATTCCAGGCAATGAGAAGGCGGACTCTCTAGCAAAGGGCACACAAGAAGGCGAGATTTTTGAAAGAAGAAGTTCACATGATAAATTTTTCCCATTAGTACGTCAGAGTTCTCTTCAAAGTTGGCAAAACGCTTGGACAAGTAATTCTCTTGGGCGGTGGTTATATTCCATTATTCCAAATGTTTCGTCGAGATCGTGGTTCAAAGGTCTGGATGTAAGTCGTGGTTTCATTCGTGTGATGTCAAGACTTATGTCCAACCACTACTCGCTAGACGCACATCTCTACAGAATTAACCTCGTCGATAGCCACATATGTAGGTGCGGAACCGGTTAGGGCGGGTTCATAAACCACGTAGACTCATTTTTGAAAATCTCAGACCCCCCTCCCCCCTCGTAGACTTTTCTTCATACAATTTTTTGAAATTTTGTATGGAGCGTAGACTTTGGTCAAAAACCCCCCTCCCCCCAAAAAAGTCTACGTGGTTTATTCATAGCCCCTTATGATGACATCGATCACGCAGTTTGGCGTTGCCCGGGTAATGATGCCTCCAGAGCACGACTATTGGATACCCTTGTGGCCCGAGGTAGACAACCCTTCCGTGAAGTAAGAGATCCCGCATAACGAAAAACAATTTGCTATATAGTCAAAACTATATTTCGAATGTAAGATATATTATCACATTTTATGTTATTGTTATCCAATAGTTTAATCTCGCTTTCACCATACAACCTCTACATTAACACATATTGTTAATGTTTGCCATATTGTCATTGAAAGGTTTCTTATTTTCTGCACGTGGTCTGGATTATATACCAACTTTTTGGAATAGAGTACAGCAAAAGTGTTGTTCGTGAAAATAGCCAATTGTATATGGTAACCTAACTTAACCGCCTATTCAGCATATAGTTATTTGACCTTTTACCATCTGAAATATTGTTAAAACTATATAGGTTATTAATAGTTTAGAGTTGTCAATTATAAGGGTAAATGTCGTAACAATAACGTAAATGGTCGTCAACAATTAGACATAAGGTCCAGGAATGGTTTGTGAATTTGCGGGATGTTTTGGGAATGCGTGATCTTCCCTACATGCAAGCGATTTACGAATTCCTTTGTTTGTCTGATCTAAGAGTGTAATGTCATCACCCCCTGCCCTTCACTCTAAAAAAATCCCTGCCATTGAGTCTCAGTTATATTATCCTTTTGTTTCCGTGCTACTTGTACCTGCCCTGCAAGCTGTGGTCACCCATCTGCAGCTTAGTTCCTGTAAGGGACTACAGGGACCGAAGATTTGGTAGATGTCGCAACCATGAGCAGCAAAAAATACCTGAAATAAGTTACCTGCCTAGCCCCTTCCAAACAATAATGTGACCCATTAACCTCGAGCTAGCTCGAGCAGCTTTTCGAAAAATTCCTAGACCAGACCGAGAATCGAACCCAGCCACCATGGTTCGCTGGTGTTGCTTTGTAGCTGCACCTTTACCGACTGAGCTAAGGGAGGACCCGATCCTTGGATTGAAGGCTGCCTTATTCTCCATCTTCTCCATCCTTGGTAATGCATTTGACACAATCAAAAGCCATATTTAAATCTTCAGTCTCTAATTTGCATGACATTGTTTAACAACCGTTAGTTAACAGTAATATACACAGAATTTTAGCTATGAGTTAATAGAGTTTTATAACTGCTCTATAAACGTTCCATAACATTTAAAAAAACGATAACTTTACTTGATTGATTAAGCGTTGCACAATTGCCGAATAAATGTCTTAATTTGTTTCTTGTAGCACTGTCTTATACCAACACAATTGTTGTAGGGTCATCGTTTTAACGAATTGGGATTGTTCTTAAGATGAACAAGGGTTTGTTTTTAATAAGCGAGTATCTCATTATTTTAAACGTGTGACTGAAGCTTATACCACGGTTTCTAAGCGTCAATTACTTTTATTTACAAATCATCCATTTGATGTTGATTAAGTCCTTTTTAGGTTCTAGTTGGACTGCCTTGGGAATGCAATAAACATCCAGGATATCGTTGTATAGCTGAACAATACGTCTAGTGTTGATTGTTTAAACATTTGTCAATAATTATATCTAGCTATTTATTGAACAAAAATAACAATTTTGAAGCTACAGGCTTTTATTCCATGTTTTCTTAGCTTTCCCTGATGATTTAACAGAAGAGTAATAAAAAATATAGCACAGCTTATAAACATGTTTTTAAATCAAATGTTTCAAGAACTTTTATTCCTAAAAACTAAACGACTGCAGTTTTTTTTAAGCTCGGGAAGCTATATTTCCACATATAATCAACATGGGAGTTTATTAATAGATTTGAATTGTTTGTTGGGTGTGGTACACAGTTGCGTACTTGCAAATCCTGCATTCTTGCATATAAAATTACAGTAAATCGACCCTTCGCTATCCATCACAAACCTATTCATAGTCGCGCTACACCTGGGAAGGCTTACGTTGCTGCCTTTGTTTGCTTCTCCACGAAAGCAGTACAGTTGGAGAAGGTAGCAGACCTCAGCACACCAACATTCCTGCAGGTGCTTCGCCCTTTCGTGTCCCGCCGTGGTTTTTGCTCCCAACCCCCCCACCACCCCCGCCCACACCACCAAAAAAAAAAAAAGCCCCCCCCCCCCCGAAGACACACAAAAAAAACAAAAAAAAAAAAAAAAAAAAACAAAAAAAGAAATAAATTTTTAAAAAAAAAAACACGTTTAAAAAAAAAAAACCCCAAAAAGGGAACTAGGTTACGGTCCGTTCTCATTTTCGGGAACGTTTTTGCTTCTGTGCATTGGAGCGAACAATGAATTAAGAGAACTCGTCAGCACCCGGATTAAAATAACCATACAATTACAATACAATATTATAAAATAACATTAAAATCTATTTCCGACCATAAATCTTATTGTTCATGAATCAGATAAGTGAAAAATGCATATTGTCTTTACAATAGAATTACAATTCACTCCATATGCTAAGATTTTCAACAATTGAGAAACAATACAATTAATAGTAATTGACTCGAATTTACTCGGAAAAAAATGATTTTTTCTATAGTTAAGATACATAACAACCCCCCTTTTCTAATGTCGTTGTCTCAATTTACATTAGATTCTATTGTCGAAACAATAAATGCTATTATCATCTTATCGTTGTGAACAATACTGTTAATTGTACAAACTATAGATTCTATTGTATGGTTACAATACATGTAATTGTAAACCTATGAGAATTTTTTTTCAAAAACATCCAAACTCCTCCCCCCCAAAAAAAATCCTCTCATTTAAAGGCTTCACCAAACTGCAGCGTTTTTTTTCCGCCGCCGCTGCGAAATCGCGGCGAAAAAATCGCTGCGATGAGATTACATGGCGGCTTATGGGAGCGCACAAACCGACGCGATTAAAAAACGCATCGCGTCGGTTTGGGCGCTCTCATAAGCCGCCATGTAATTTCATTGCAGCGATTTTTGCGCCGCGATTTCGCTGCGGCAGCGGCAAAAAAACGCTGCAGTTTGGGGAAGCCTTAAAAGGACAAGCGAAAATGAAAACGATCCTTCGTCCGCGTTTCATCGACGGTGCATTGACAGCTCGCATACACACAAAGAATAATGATTATTAAAATTAAAAAAACCATTGCCAAATTTGAAAAGTTGCGTTGGTTCTTTTTCGTAGAAAGCGGTTTACTTTCAAAACCAAAACCTTCAAACCGTCAATTCAAAATTTTGCTGCTCTACATTTAAAAGTTGAAATTTTTTAAACAAATTGTAGAACTGTCAAATCGAAACCGTGGCATCGTTGAAAATAAAAGCCAATTATTTTTATTCCAAAATAACCTTTCATCCAGAAAGTGTCGTGCAATTTAAATAAAAGTATGCTGTAAAAATACTTTTAACATAAAAAGTTTTCTTTTCAGATGAATTGTAGAACTGTCAAATCCACACCGTGGCATATTTGAAAATGAAAGCAAACATTTGAAAATGAACTTTCAACTAAAAAGTATCGTGCAATCAAAATAAATGTATACTGTTTTGATTGAAAGAAAAAATGGTTTTACATAAAAAGGTTTTAATTTTCAAAAGAATTATTATTAATTTCATAGAGACCGTAACCGGAGGATGGCGTCGTTCAATCACCGATGTTTCCATCCCGAAAGATCCAAGTTGAAATATTTTCTCCATATCTTCCGAATGCACCTGAGCCAGCTCTAGCATCTGCTGCCGCTCGTCGTCGCTTGTGGCCCCGCTGCAAAAATTAAAGGGATTATTATCAGTGACATGGCCTATTCCGTTTGCATGGTCCGTTCGGAACTTAATAACGCCGAATGTTTGTGAACTTTCCTGATAAGCGATTCGTTGGGGCGATTCGCCAAGAGGAACATTTTGAATGAGAAGCTTTTGTATTATTTGACAACAGTGTAGAGAAAAAATCCATACGACGATTTCCTTTGTGTTGGTGGATTTGACAGTTCTACAATTTTCATGGTAAAAGAATTCACTTTTAAATTTACACACTGAACCGAAACATAACACTTTCAAATCAAACGAAGAACTTTCATGGTAGATAATTTTACTTTCAATTTAATGAAAAATAAATACTTTTCAGAAGTAAAGTGCAAAACTTTTAATAAAACAAGATTTATTTTTTGTGTGTAACAGTGACAGGAACATTAAATACACGCTAAGACAAGAATACGGTAGAGTCGGTAAAAAATAACGAAAACCCCACAAAAATGCACATATTGTAATTATCGGTTAACATGAACTACCTTAAATCGGTATTGTTGATAACAAGCGAAAAACGTTAAAAATTACCTATTTTAATCGTTTATATTTACAGAAAATTAAGTTTTTTATTTCTGTTTTAGGTGTTTGGATTGTTATACTATAAATGTTTAAAGATTAGAGATAGAAATGGTTTCAAGTTCATTTTTTCGTATTTTTTTTCCAACGAATCAGAAAAATGTGAATTTACAATCATATTGAAAACACCGCAGGTATCACGTGAGATAAAATTTCGCCAAACTAAAATATATCGCAATCAAGATTTTGGTCCCGCATGGTACATCAGTGAAGATTTCTGGAACGATTTAGAAAAACTTATCCTTTATACAGGTTTGATTAGGTATTTTATTTCCAACTCTTACGCACTAATTAACAATTAAAAAAAAAACAACAATTGAAAAGAGTAGTAAAGCGGAACACAGTTGTGTATCAGTTGAACGACAGAGTTCAACAAAAATCAACGGATTCCATTTCAGGCTCAACTTGCAATGGCTTTCTCAGAGTCTTCTTTGTCTGTCTCCTGGTTCTTCGTCTGTCTCCTTAATATTTCCAGTAATCTAGAATTGAAAATTAAAAACAATTTATCATTGGAATTAGGTAGATATTTTTGTTCTGGAGAAATTTGCGAAGGCGGTTCTGCGTTTGAAAGAAACATTCTAATCGTTGAATTTTCGTGAATTACAGCTCAGTTTAAAAACCGAATAGGACAATCTGGTAGAGAAACAGTTCCTCTTTCGAATGGTGCTATTGGTGTCCTGAATTTAACTATAGCTTGCGAGAAATCGATGATTGGAATGTTTGCTTACAAACGCAGAACTGCATTTACAAATTTCTCCGGAATTTAGTAGATCCACCTATGGTAAATATTTTTACTCACCCTTATGGTTGGCAACCACAAATCGTTGTCCCTAAAGATTTCTTTATATATTGTAGCTAAATACTCAAGTATATAGCGAGGAGGTGGCACAAGAAGCACAAAACTTCGCAATGGCGGTAGTGTTGGTTTTCAGTACAGCGCAGAGTGATACAATTTTAAACTAGTTTTAGGTAAAAAATTACGTAAACATTTGTTAATCCACTTTACCTAAAAAATAAGTAAAATTAAACGTAATGTGTCGGTAAATTTTACCGAAATTTTCGGCAATCTTAAAATACATTAGCGTGCATAGCGTCAGCAATGCAGTTTTGACAGTTCAGGGAGCTTGCTTACGCGGACTTAAAATATTATCGGTAGGATTGGATTGAGATTTTGTGCTTTATATATATAATGATTGAATTAAAACTTTATTTTCGGTAGTATTATTTTAGCGTGTATACGATCACGAAATGTACGTCGACACGCCATCTGTTCTTACTCTGAGAAAAATTTCATCGTTGTGACGACAATTAGATCATGGTCAGGATGACTATCGCATATAATGGTTTCAATAACCATGAAAATGGTCGAATTCACCACGTTCATGGCATGTTTGACTATGATCATGGTAACAAGGAAAATGTTGCATCAACTATTTTTAATAGTAGTCGGTTCAAAATCACTATACTGCGATAGTCATCCTACCCCCAATAATGGTAAAATTGACTATCAAATTCCTCTCTGTGTATAAGCTTGTAAGCGGCAACATCACAAAACCCCTCGTTGATCGATTTCCCAAAAGGGAAATTTAGATTGGTACACACACGCTAAGATGAGAATACCTAAAATTAGATTTTTATTTTACCTAAAATTTGGTAATGTTTACAATACCCAATATATCGGTAAAATTAAAAGATAATAAACAGTAATTTTTACTGACATATGGGTAATGTTCATTTTCAAATATTGGACGTTATTATTTACCTAAAATTGAATAAATTTTTCGTCGCTGAAGCAACGCGGTAGCCATATCGAGGCCATTCTGTTATAGCGGAGAGGTAATTATTTTTATTATTAATCTTTCAAGAAATAATTTATTCATGTCCCAATATTTGAAGAAAAAACATCTGCATTCTTTTAGTTGATTCTAGCTCAGATGGATGCTTGTGGACTAACATGAATTCCAAGGTGCAATTCGGAGTCAACCCGAGGCGAAAAAATAAACATGTCAAAATATTGGATCGATGCAGAAAATTATTTCCATTATAATTTATTACTATTTATTTTTTTTTTAATACAGAAAACATATTTCTGTAATAAATATGAACCTTAAATGTTTGTTTCTTGTTAAGTGCAAAATTTTGAATATTACACCGCATGGATAAATTTATAAATTGCATGCCTTCTTTTATAGCATTCCATAAAATTAAACTTCAGAGAAAATACCCAATTTTCAGTAAAAAGTAACGATAAAAAATCGGTAATTTTTTACGTTTATCTTCGTTCAATACTATTACCTAATATTAGGTAATCTGTGTTTACGCATAATTTGGGTATGTGCACTTTTGAGCGATTATCGGTACTTTTTAACGATCTTTAGGTATTCTCATCTAAGCGTGCAGAGAACAGTTTGAAAGTCAATTCGACACTGATTTTTCATAAGGGCCTAAGTCACAAATGTAAACAAAGCGAGTTAACGCTAAAATGTTATTTCGTAATAAAAATGCTTCAATTTGATGGAAAAACATGGTTGAAAAAAGTTTTATTCGATTTATTATAAGAAAATAACAAAAGAGCACAAATACTATTTTTGTAGCGGTTTAAATTTAGCTTAATACGCCCTTATTTTTCTAAGGTGACATTGAGCCGCAACTGTAATTTTTGAAGCAGCAGGACGAATGTTTATGTTTCATAGAATTTACATGCAAAGCTGTGATTTTTTCAAATAATAAATAAATAATTTTGTTCTTTTCTTTCATTTTTTTGTGTACTTTGTGGATATGATCAAGATAATTCGGTGCTAATTCTACAATCTAAGTGTTTTTCATGTCTGAAGGAAAAAAATTCACGCCCTTTTACAAACGTTAGTTTGTGTACGCCCTTCAGAATATTCGCCTTCCGTCAAAATGAAAATACAATTTCGCCCGTTCATTCAGTTAGTTTCGCCTGTTTACCCAGCCACATCATGCAAGAAAAAATCTGTTTCGCCTATGTTTTGAGACCTTATTTCAAGTATACCGTAAAACGGGGCGAATAGAAACAATGGGGCGAATAGAAACAAAACTTCCCACTCTTAAACATATTACTACTAGCCTATGATTTTCTCCAAAAAGTAAGCGGACATATTTTTCCCAGTTAGTATGACACTGAAAGAAATTCACCAAGCTATTCCTGGGTTGGCAACACTGCTGTCATTTTTTTTAGAAAATTCAAAACATGGAGGTTCAAGTTTCATGCGTATGTGAGTGCTCATAAACTTATCTTGCAGAAGCCATTTTATTTGATTCTCAACTTGTTCGCGTGCTGTAATCGGTAGAACTTAGCCAAGGTTTAACAGTGGAATTGCGGATCAACACCATATATTTTTTACCTAATCATTCATATTTGATTGTATAATCTCGATACACACTTAAGCGGGGCGAATAGAAACAATGTCCTTGTTTAAGTTTTTGTTTGAAAATTAAGTGAAAATTATCTTATGATGTAATTCGCGCTCTTCATTTTCAGAAAACAATGGTTAGGAACTACAAAACGAAAGGTTCAACATCCTATAAAAAAGTGGATTCACACATTCTGAAGCAGGCCACTGAGGATGTTGCAAACAAAAAAATTTCCTTACGCCAAGCAGCTGCGCACTATGGTATCAGCTACTCGGTAATTTATCGGCATGCAAAAAAAGGAAATTCCATCAAACCCCAAGGAGGACAAACTTGCCTTTCTGAATCCGACGAAGCCTTGTTGGTGCAAAGGCTGAAACTGTGCTCGGAATGAGGGTATCCCGTAGATACCTGGATGTTACGCTTCATTGTTCAAGAATATTTAGACAGAACCGGAAAGAAAATTACGAAATTCAAACGAAATCTACCAGGACCGGATTTTGTTTATTCCTTTTTAAGAAGGCATAAACGGGAGCTGTCCTACAGGATGTGCCAGAACATCAAAAGGAACCGGTGTGCCGTTTCAAATAAAATCGTCAACGAGTACTTTGACAGATTGCACAAGGAACTCCAGGATGTTCCTGCTTCCAACATCGTAAACTACGATGAAACGAACCTATGTGATGACCCGGGAAAAAAGAAGGTTATTACAAGACGAGGCTGTAAGTACCCGGAACGTGTTATGAATAGTACTAAAGCGTCTGTTTCGGTGATGTTTAGTGCGGCAGGAAACGGGACAATATTACCTCCGTATGTCGTGTACAAGGCTCTTCATTTGTATAATTCATGGACTGAAGGTGGGCCACAGCACGCTAGATACAATCGTTCAAAGTCGGGTTGGTTTGATTGTTCTTCTTTCGAAGACTGGTTGTCTACAATCGCAATTCCCTATTTGAAGAAGCAAACGGGAAAACGGTTTTGATTGGAGATAATCTTGCATCGCATTTAACGCTAAAGGTCATTGAGTTGTGCTCCGATAACGACATCAGTTTGATCTTTCTCCCAGCCAACTCAACCCACTTAACACAACCACTAGATGTGGCATTTTTTCGTCCGCTCAAAACTGCTTGGCGTAAGATCCTTGAAAATGGAAATTGTCCCAAGGAAAATACGAAGCGTCTCTACCAAAAGACAGATTTCCAAGGCTTTTGAAGCAGTTGATGGATGATATCAAGAACCAAGGACCAAACAATGTTCGAGCAGGCTTCAGAAAATGTGGAATAGTTCCGTTGGATAGATCGCCAGTGCTACGGATGTTACCCACAGTACCGAACCCTGGAGACGGTCAAAAGTTTGACGAGAGTTTAATTTCTTTGCTACGAGATGCTCGGTATGGACCAACACAGGCGTCTACTACTAGAGAAAAACGATCGAAGATTCAAGTACTACCAGGACAAAGTGTTACTGGAAGCGCAAATATTGTCTCGGAAGATCCAGAACCGGCAGAAATGATTGACGCACCACCGATTCAATCGAATCTTGATGAGGAAAATGTAAGAACATATCCCTTTGTAAAGTTTACCTACTCCAAGTAATGAACCGGCAAAACTTCTTCTTTTTGATATTGTTCAACTTTTTTTCGATCATTGTTATTTGCCATTATATTATCAATAAATCTATTCAAACTGTTTTGTTTTGTTTAAAAGAAATGCTTAAAAAAAAATTTACAACTATAAAAAAAAACATATTGGAAAGTTTTTCTATTCGCCCCATTTAGGGGCTAATAGAAACATGCAACATTTTATCTTATAAAACAAAGAGCGACCCCCTGGGGGGGGGGGCCAAGGGGGGGGGGGAGGACCCCCCCACCCTCTACCCCCCCCCCCCCCGGGCCCCCCCCCAATAATTTTAAATCACCCCCGAAAAGGGCCAAGAAAATTCTGTTGTACACTCATTAGAAAGCATTTGGTGGCTCTTAATTATCCCGTTTATATTTTCTACGATGGTTGAGAGGGCCACTATCTCAAACGCGTAAAAGATAGTTATGGATCTGAATGTTGATTGGCTCTCCAACGCGCTTTGCCATTAAATCCGGGACGCGGCGCTTCTTTAAAGCAATGCCGTATTCAGCCGGGGCGCGGTAATGGAAATTTTAAACAGCACAAAAGAAAAATTCATCCAAGCGAACTCTTCAGTTGGCAAACTAATTTGGTCGTCCTGAAAAGGACGGATTTAGTTGACGGGGGAGAAACAGTTCGCGATTGAACTTGGGCTTTCTTTCTTGGTTCATCTCGTGGGATGATTGATTCTTGTCTCGTTGTCACGGGCGGCTTTTAACCAACTTAGCCGAGAAAAGTTGGGAAAATTTTAACCAAATAAACTCTTTAATTGGAAAATTGATTTTGTCGTCCTGAAAAGGACGGATTTAGTTGATGGGGGAGAAACATGGTTCGCGATTGAACTTGGGCTTTCTTCTTGGTATTCTTGGTTCAGCTACTCGTCGTTGCGGGTGGCCATCTGCAGGTGACGTGGGATAGTTGATTCTTGTCTCGTTGTCACGGGCGGCTTTTTCACGCCAAATCGTAGGCTTCAGCAGCCATGTTTCTAGCAGCGAGGTTGACGGGAGCATCGGCAACAACAGCCAACTGCACCAACGCCTCTCCGAGCAACGACTGCTCGCCAGTACACCCTCCAAAGTGCTTACTACCGCCAACTGCGATCATATAGCCACCAGCCACTGCGCAGCTCCACGACTGTTGTAAGACTGAATCAAAATGTTCTGCTAAGAGCTATTAGGTAAAGGCGTCGGATACCAGTGCACAAAAATAGGCGGTACCAACGAAGGCAATGTGATACAAATTGCATCAAAGGGGACGAACTTCAATTATCGCGCCACAATAATTAGTTTTAATTATTACACGCTAGACGGATGATTTTCCTAACCGAAACATTTCTAATTTGTTTGCCACCGCCATCCGAATTATCCGTTCTTGAATATCGTTCATTGGTTGTTCAACGTTCTTTGTCATTTACTCCGGGACGCGGCGTTTAATAAATGCTATGTTCAGCCGATGCGCGATAATTGAAATTAATTTGAAACAGCACAAGAGAACATTTTAACCAACCGAACTCTTTAGTTAGCAAACTGATTTGGTCGTTCTGAAAAGGACGGATTTAGTTGACGGGGGAGAAACATGGTTCGCGATTGAACTTGAGGTTTTTTTTCTTGGTTCAGCTCCTCGTCGTTGCGGGTGGCCATCTGCAGGTGACGTGGGATAGTTGATTCTTGTCTCGTTGTCACGTGCTGCTTTTTCTCGCCAACTCGTAGGCTTCAGCAGCCACGTTTCTCGCAGCGAGGTTGACGGGAGCATCGGCAACAATAGCCAACTGCACCAACGCCTCTCTTTGCAGCGACTGCTCGCCAGTGCTACCGCCAACTACGATCCAATTGCAGATCCTACTCTGCACAGCTCCACGACCGCCGGAAAACTAAATCAAAATGCGAAGGTGTACCCGTTCCTTGCCTAAATATGAAGTCTGTGCGACTTTTTTAACCCATACTTTCCCCCCCCCCCCAAACAACCCCCAAAAAAATTAAAACCCCCCCCAATTCCTCTCCCCCCTTTTTTTTTCCCTAATACATTATAGTTTTCTATTCCCCCTTTTACGGTTGTTTTGTTTGGCCCTTTTGCTCTCGGTTGATGAACGCGTTTATAATGGATAGTAATCATTCAAAAATTCAATTACTTCTTGGTGAGTAGAAAACAATTATACTTTGTTTCCTAACAATAAATATATTAATCACACAGATGCTGCTGATTCCGCTTCGGGGCATGATCGTGCAAATAACTCAGAACAAGCATCCATCTGTTATTCTGCACTTCCGATTCATGCAACGCCGTCAGTAGGGTACTACGAAGAGGTAGTGGAAACTAATGCACGTAATGAGCACAGCTCATTAATAGTAACTGAAGCTGATGTTTCATTCCGGAATGTCGTAACTTCAACACCCAAAAGCCGTTCTAGCTCGTCATCGGAAACGGGAAGACACAGAAAAAAACCGGAATCCCCCCATGGTCTTGAACCGAAAATTTCAAGTGCTTCAATCAACTCGTCATTACGAAACAGTAACCTGTCATTAGGCAAAAGAGCATATGCTGTATTAAACACTTCTCAGGTAAATGATAGTTTTCAAATCTTCATAAATATCAGATTAATAACAACTGCAATTCTCAATGCAGGATTCCATCGATTCTGAACAAATCTATGGCTCATCATCTGAACTGAACAGACACAAGAATCAAAAGAATTCATCGCATGGTTTCGTCAAACCTACTTCACAAAGCGGATCGTTGCATGATGCCAGGAGCCAAAATATACATCGGACCGAAGGACCGAAGTCGGAGGTCAACAAACAGAGAATCGAAAAGGAGACTTCACACAAATCACTACGCGGTTCTTTGCTTGACTCCTCTAGTCGACATCGTTCATATCGTAGCTCGAAGTTTGATGTTAGCCGTCAGAGAATTGAAGAAATGCATTCGAAAAGTTCACGGAATGGTTCTTTGCGAGACTTAAGTGGGCATGGTTCACATCATGAGGATGGCAGACACGGGATCAAAGTGGAATCTATGCGTAAGAATGTGTATGCTGTAAGGAACACATCTCAGGTAAATTTAAATGTTTGAATCCATCATCAATATCAAATTGATAACAACTGCAATTCTCATTGTAGGATTCCATCGATTCTGCAGCAACCCATGGATCGTCGGAACTGGGAAGTGGCTCGTTGCGTAGTGCCAGTAGTTATGATCAGAATCGTGTGCTGCTATCAAAACTTAGTTGACAGATAGATGCGAAGACTTTGCACAAATCACGGAGTGGTTCGTTGCGTTACTCCAGTGGACAGGGTACACATGGTGAAGTTGGTAGAAGGAGGCTTGAAGCAGAGACTTCATCTGATTTCTTCAACCCGTCTTTGCGCAAAAGAGCTTCTGCTGCAATGAACACATCTCAGGTAAATTAAAAAAATTAAACCGTAATTATCTAATTGGCAACAATTGCAATCCACATTGTAGCATTCCATCGATTCTGAAGCGAGTTATGCATCATCATCAGTACTGGGAAGAAATCGGAATCAAAAGGAACCATTGAGTGGTTTATTATACCCAGCTTCACAAAACGACTTGTTGCGTACCTCCAGTGTTGGATGGTTACATGGATCGAGAGTTGGAGCGGATACTTCGCGTGGTTCCAGTAACCCGTCCTTGTACAATAAATCGTATCCTTCAAGGACATATCAGGTACATTTTAACTTTTAGGGCACCATACCTGATCAATTAACCCTAACTCTCATCGTAGGATGATCATACTTACTCAACGCTTAGCTTTGTTGATCCAAATGTAAATGATAGATCATCGATAGAAGCACGACGTCGAATGATTCAGTTGGAACCTGTACGTGATTTCTTCAACCCATACTTGCAAATAAGAACGATGAATAACTACGATGACTTTAATCCACGTTATAATCATAGAAGACTTGAGGCTAAATCTACACGTGGCTTCGTCAGTCCTTATTAACGGAATAGATCATATGCTACAACCCGGACTACAACGGACACATATCAGGTTAAACTGAAATTTTTATAACTTCATACAAAATAGTTAATAGTACGTATAACTATAGAATGTTCAACGTAAGCTTATAGATGAGCAGTCACGTAGTCACGTAGAAACATCGGTGTAGGCAACTCAAACCACGTTCCAGTTCCCGATATTCACAATCTACGATACCAACGATTAATTGAAACAGACATTCAAAGAAACATCAGTGAATCGTCTCGTGTTCCAAACAACAACAACAACAACAACAACAACAACAACAACAACAACAACAACAACCTACAATTCGAAAGACAAAGCGCTTTCGCTGAAATGTCGCGTTATTTTTTTGGTCCTGATTTTGGCCACGAGTTTATCTATGGAATCGACAGACACAGAGCTTACAATACGCAGGATTTGACCGATCCTGAGCTACGGTACAGGCCCGCTTACAAGATTGCAGAAATTGGACGAGACTTCGCGTCAACTCATTGACACTGCCACACAGACAACTCCGAATTCGGCTGAAATGCCTATTGATTTTGGACATCAAGATCTAGAGGACAGATTATCGTCAAAATCTGAATCTCACAGCGCATCGTTAAGTGAGCCTAAAGTACATGGTGTGAATGGAACACCGCGTGGTATGATTCATATCAATTTTATTGATCAGCATGCATCTGAGCAGCAACGGGAGCTTATTGATGAAGTTGTTGCCTCTGCTGGCGAAGAGCATGATATAAATGAAATGCGGTGTGACATGAATGCGACCAATTCGATTCATTCAATCGAGAAGGAATCTGCGAAAAAACTAAAATTGAGTGGCGATATTATTACTCACGGTTCACGAAAACAGTTTATTGAAGCCAACCAGCAGATGCCAGAGAAAGTTGCCGGCAATACTCAATACCAGGGTACTCTATCCAGCAATAATGTACGGCATACCTATGGAAACAATGATGATTCGGATTCTGAGTATGGGGGGGTGGATGATGATGAAAGAGAGATTGAGATTGGCGACCTGACCGTATTCAATGAATTTATAGTAGAGGAATATTTCGAAAAGTATAACAATTTGGCGGGTTCGCCTCCTTCGGCACCACATTAACGCCCTCCGCTTCGTACCAATCCATTACAGGCTTGGCGTAATAGCACGAAGCGAGATCCGACCAGAACAGCGTGGGACCACGGTGAGAGCGGAGGAAGGGCAGCAAGCGCTTCTGCAAGCATTCTTCTCGATAAATCTGCCCGTTTATGATGCCGGTTGTAACGAACGGCTTGCTTTATCGTCCGCACTCGCAGATCGCCTGCCACAACAGGTACTTCTTCGCGAATTTGTCCATCTTTCTCTTCCGAAACCTCCTTACGGGACATACCGACAAAAAACTCGAGGCCGGGGATTTGTTTGGTGTCCGCCTTGATATATGTCCATGACGAGACAGCCTGGCTTGACCAGCCACTCACGGTACAGATTCCGCGCACGAGTTAACACCATCACCAACCGGACTTGGTGAATTCCAGCAACGAGCCACCATAGTCAGCAATTTGGATGCCACAGCAACAGCGGCGTCACCGAGCATCATCAGCAGTTCCATCGATTGGCGACGAAGGCGAACGATCACGCCACCGGACACCTGGAGCAGGGCGCTGAGTTAGCATTGCGGTTGGCAAGTGTTAATATTAAATCAAGGTAGAATAATAAAGTTCAGTCTTAATTTGGCAGCAATGGTGTAAAGAACCTTTTTTAAAAAAGAACTCGCGCAGGCAAAAGTTTTAACTGGCGCCCGAATAGGGACCCAAATATCTAGTGGGAAGTGTATAAAGTCAAGTGGTGAAAAATAGTTTGAATAATTAGTGTAACTGTGCAGAAATCCTCAAAAGTGGAATATCACCTATTCCAAGTGTTGGTTCAAGGAGCCAAGCCGATATCACACCTGGTTCAACTAGCCATAATCACGAAGACGAAAGCAGAAATCAGGACATCGTAGCCAACCGGCTCAATCGCTGTTAGGGACCTTAGTAGCGGCGTTGCGAACGACAAGCAAAACGGATCATCCCAACCCAGCTGCCTGATTGTTCCCCACGAACGAAGGTCACCTGGAAACGAACAACCCAAGAAGTCCAGCGGAGATGTTCCCAACCTTTCTACTCTTGACACTTCTAGTACCGACATGGACGCTACAGATTCAAAGGATAGACCAACCAATCTTCACCTTTGAACAAGGTATTAGCAGAATTCAAATTCAATCAAACTATTACATACACTATTTTAGCATAGAAGCTTTGAGACACCATGTAACCGACTTAAGGGATAGATTCGACAAAATCAAGAGTAATCAATTTACGGATATAATAATGGAAACATTATACAAACTAGAAGACAAAAACGTTGGGACGCAGTAGGCACAGTTTGGAAATTTATTGCAGGATCGCCTGACGCAAACGATTTAAAAGTAATTAACTCAACCATCAATAATTTGATTTCTAACAATAATGAGCAGGTAAAGATTAACCGCGAAATGACACTACAATTAAAAGAGTCAGTTTTCAAAACGAAGGATGCAATTCAATTATTTAAATCAAAATCTTCAGAGCTCTATTCCGTAAATATCCTTTTTAATCTTAACGAGTTAAATGATAAAATTAACAATATTATTGATACGATAGTCTTAGCTAGATTAGATATACTAAATGAAAACAATCCTAACCAAGAATGAGTTAGAACTGTTTAGGAATGATTTAGAGAGGTAAAATATTACAATTAATTCATCGTCAGAAATTATCACTTACGCCAAAACATCAATAGCCACGAACAATCAGGAAATCGTACTACTAATCAAGATGCCCAAACTGGACCCTCGCATCTTCCGCAAAATCCGTGTCTATCCAACATTCTATAACAAACAACAAATCCACACCACGGAAAGGTTCTTCCTAATTCACCCCACTCAGAAATTCATCGTCAGAACTCTGGAACCAACTATTTACAATATCGAAGATGTGGAAGCAGCAAACTCAACATGCATACCGAATCTTTTGGACGGAAAACCAGCATCCTGCAACTTCACATTCAACCCCATGGGACAAGAAGTTATACCCATTGATATGCAGCACATACTAGTAATTACTGTCAACAACTTTACCCTGTCATCTGACTGCGGTACTTTCGGAAGAAGGCTCTCTGGATCATATCTGATTCAATATGAAAATTGTACGATACAAATTAACAACACTTCGTACACCAGCAAAACCCGAAATGTCTCGGGGAAACCAATTTATCTCCCCTTGGACGGGATAGCCATTACTAAAAATAGCGTCATACTGAATTTAAGCATGGAGCATCTTCATAAACTACAAACAGAAACACGGAAAGATTTGGACCTTCTACGTTTGACAAACAACAGCCTGAAATTCCCACATTGGTCGCTGTTAGGAGGAGTGACCTGCCTCCCCATTATAATCAGTATTGCTATTCTTCTCAGCATTTTCTTCCACAGAACAACGAAAATTAAGCTACAGACCATACCAGACATCAAAGAAAAAGTCAGAAAACCCGAGTCAGGGAAGGACATCGAAAACTTTAAAACACTTTCTATAGAGGACGTCATGAACCAGGAGGTTCATCTTTAAGGAAGGGCTAGTTAACACCATCACCAACCGGACTTGGTGAATTCCAGCAACGAGCCACCATAGTCAGCAATTTGGATGCCACAGCAACAGCGCCGTCACCGAGCATCATCAGCAGTTCCATCGATTGGCGACGAAGGCAAACGATCACGCCACCGGACACCTGGAGCAGGGCGCTGAGTTAGCATTGCGGTTGGCCAGTGTTAATATTAAATCAAGGTAGAATAATAAAGTTCAGTCTTAATTTGGCAGCAATGGTGTAAAGAACCTTTTTTAAAAAGAACTCCCGCAGGCAAAAGTTTTAACTCACGCAATTTGGCCACCGTGGTTTGCTTGTCAGTCCGGTTTGGCGCCTTCCTGACCTCTAAAACACGTAGCCCAGCGCGCTTCATGGTCTGCTGGACGAACCACTTCGACGAATTGACCTTTTTGGCCACGTCTCGGGTGGAAAGGTTCGGGTTATTCTTAAAGTACTGCCTTATCTTCCGCGCCTTCTCTGGGTATTCCGTTTTCGGTTTTCGGCCGCTTTCAGCGCACCGCTCGATGGTCTTCGTCTCCTGGAACATCTTTACAACGCGGGATACGGTGGAATGGTGGATTCCAAGCCTTTTGCCGATCCATCTGTGCGACTGACCAGGATTATCGATCACCACGCCCAAGATTTGCTAGCGTAGCTCTTCTTGTTTCGAATGCATCTTGAAAACTACTTAACAGATCGCGATAAAATTTTGCACACTTAAACATAGCACTTAACTTGTATTAATTAAAAATTTCATTAATTTTTTACACACGCGATAAAAAGTTACACCCAAAACAATGTGTCGCATTTTTTCCAAGTCCAATCTGTATTTAATTTTTATATGAAACACAAAACTTTCTCTTTACAGACCCATCATCAAGACAACATATCATTGGTGGCGACTTGCAAAATGGTGATCTTGGGTTCGAAGAAATCAATACAAATTCTCCACCAAAAAAAAACATAACTATCGGAATGCTATTCATGACGCACGAAGGAAGGGTTTGGAATATACACGGATTGACGGAGTTATCATACCTGCTCGTAGTGTTAAACCTCCGTGCAGTTGTACTAAGTACAAATGTCATGAAAAGTAAAGCGAAGAAATACGACGAAAATTACTGAGTAATCTTCTAAAATTAATGATATCTGGTCAAAACCAATTCCTCAGTAATCACATATCAGTACGGACCACTGCTCGGCCTAAGGTAAACTAAAAGAAATAATTGCTGAACTTTTAAAGAAAATTCAATATCTTAACAATCGAAGTTTTCATTTATGATGAATGTTTTTTTTTTACTGTTGGGGGTTTTAGGGTTCAAACCCACCAAGAAATCTCCCCCAGAAGAACCTTAGAATAGAAATTAGTTTTCTATATTGAATGTGGGTCAATTCACAAAACCCCACCAAGACCAAAATTCTATTTGCGCCATTGCCTTTCTTGAATGATTAATTTCTCATTGTGTTATTGTAAAAAAATCTTCTTGGCATTTCAAGCTTACTACTGGCTTGCAGCTTGATGTTGTAGATGTCCAGGGATCGAGCAAATTTCTAATCTGAAAACGTTTTGAGTTCTTGCAGTGCTACGACTTCAAAGCTGCGTGTTTAGAGCTCGTCGTAGATTATTCTATCGCAGCCTGGGAAGCATAATGATTTGCAGTTCCTTGTTCCGAGTTTCCAATCGTAGTCCTTATTTCCTCGCTTAGGTCTTTGCCGATTGTCAGTATTAGCTTCTGTATTACTTGTAACTATTGATTTTCAAGGGCGATTTGTTGGGCCTTCCCCAACCCCCAACCCGCCGGAGGACCATCGTGCACAGCACTGCTTAGAGTGCCACGCTAGCACGAGGACGATGGTCAGTGATAGGAGTTACTGGACAAGAAGCTAGGGATCACAATAGGATCTATGTTATACCTACACGTATGCAAAGTACCGATGATACGCATTGTCTAGTCATTTACAAACCAAATGAAGTATAAAGCAAAATGTATAAGAGGGGACAGGGTGTGGGGATGAGCGTGCCAACTCCGCGAGTTGATACCTCTGGCCTGTCGTTGGTCATTTCGCCACTAGTCCTGTAGCTCTAAGACAATCTGAGAGGCCGCCGTTTTTACCGCGTCCCAAGTGTCCTGTTCTTGATTCTCTGGACAAGATTGTCCGGTGTCGTGTCCCAACCGCTAACGGCCATCATGCCGTTCCTCGCGTCGTTGAAGCGAGGGCAGACGAAGAACACATGTTCCGCAGTTTCGTCCGCTTCCAAGCATACGGGACACGCTGAGGACTCGGTGTGCCCATACTTATGCAGATACTGTGTGACGCAGCCATGACCTGACAGTATATGTGTCAAGTGGAAGGTTACTTCCCCATGACGCCACTCGACCCATCGAGATATTTTTGGATATAGTCGGTGGCGAGGGGTGAATCACTCATGCATTTTCGATTCAGCCTCACGTATTAAGAAAATTAATTGAAGCATTTTTATACATTTTTCAACGCATTGATGCATTTTAGTAATCATTTATTGCACATTTTAAGGCGCATTGCATTTATTTGTGCACTTTTTAGCGCATTGATTGCACTGATGCACTTTTCAACGCATTTTTTCAAATTCCTACACATTTTGGATTCAGTTATATATTTAGTGATTTGCCCCTCGGTCGGTGGGTCCACCGACCTTTGGTGGAATTATTCCACTCCCTTTGTCACCTGGCCATTGATGTAGATCTGGTGGTCCTGCGAATACCTCTTGTGCCCCTTTGCTCGAAGCACTCCGTATCCTCTTTTATTGTGGTGCCAATGGGCCACATCCGGGGGTGACCCCGGCGTAATGGTTAACATCCATACCTCTCACGCCAAAGTCACGAGTTCGATTCTCACCTCCGAACAAGTTACGAAAATACCCAAAAAGCGTGACACTGTGCGGTATGCGCTGACCACTCTCAGACACATTAGCCTGTGAGTACTTTCGAGCTTACCGAGGTAACTCTTAGTACTCAGGGCGGTAGCCCATGGTGGCCCACCGTACCTCATTATAGACAAGGCGACGCTTGCCAGGAGCCTGCGCTTGCTCCCCTGTACCGCTGAGCTGTTCGACATCATGCGAGATAATGCCGATATAGCCATGGAGGCTTTCTTGCAGGCGTAGTCGACGTACCTGTTGAATGACAATTTGTCGTCGATCATGATTCCTGGGTACCTCAAAGCCCTCTTCAATTCGATTGTGCAGTTACCTGCACTAATCGTAGCGTGTTGCTTTTATTTTCGGTTGTTAACAACCGTGACCTCGGTCTTGTAATGCGCTAGCTCCAGTTTCCTGGAGCTCAGCCATCTCTCCACTATGCCAATGGAGTGCGAGGCCGTTAGCTCCACCTCTTCGATGGATTCACCACATATCTCAAGGGTGATGTCGTCTGCGAGACCCGTTCGGAAATTCAAGCCGTAGTACCTCATCGTACATCGCGTGGGACGCCTGTGGTGATCTGAACACGTTTCTGGCCTACCTCTGTGTTGTACACCAGCACGCGATTCTGGAAATAGCTTCCCAGAATCTTGTTCAGGTATCCCCTAACGTGAAGACGTTGAAACGAGTAAGTGATAGGTACCCAACTGGCGCTATTGAACGCATTTCGCACGTCAAAGGTGACCACAGCACAGTAGCGGACACCTTGCCTCTTGCGATGGATTGCCATTACCACCCGATAGGCGTCACCCCCGATACTCTTTTTCTTTCTGTGGTCTGTTTCTCTTTTTTCGGACCTTGGTACAAGGGTTTTCCCTGCCTCTGGGAGGATCGTCACCCATTCCTCTTTGGTTATCTCGTTCGTTGCTGGGACCGACCTTGTCGCTTGAGCCACTCTTAGCGCTTGGGGTTTCGCGCACCATCGAGGTGGTGTTGGCGCTATTGGCACCTTTGCCGATTTTTCCACCTTTGCCACCGTTACCTTTTTTGCCACCCTTGGTGCCGGGGTCACTCACTTCACGCCCCGCAGGACGAATTCCCTGGTCTTTTCCGCTGCAACTAGCCTTGCCATTTCCCTGGCACTTTGGTCGGCTAGAAGCTTAGTCTTTAATTCGTCCCTCTCACGACCAGCCACCTGAACGGACGTACAAAGCTGCAGTAAGCTATGTTTAAGGTCCTGGCTGATGTTGTTGCGAGACGACGTAAAGTCGATTATCGCATTCAGCTGTTCCGCGACTACCAACACTTTAGGAAGCGTATCGTGCTTCCTCTCCATGGCCCGCATGATCCCAGGCCCATCTATGGCCTCTCCAGTTTTACCGAAGAGTCCTGCTTCCGAGGCTGTCGCGCTTCGGCGTAGGTCAGGATGGGCATCTGAGCCTACTCCCGCCCGGCTAGCAAAACCGGTCGGTGGAGATGGAACGTACTGAAGGCCTGCCAAGGTTTAGTGGGACGGAGACAGCCTATGCCGCATGAAACCTTGCCATTTCCTGTAGGTGTCACCCGACAGTACTCAGGAAGACGACATAGGTGCCAGCTCAAGATCGTGGTACCGTGGAATGATTCCGTTAATCTTCCAGTTTCCTTAATTGGGGTCTTACTGACATTGACCCGTGTGACGTGTGGCGCACCCTCTATAGTTCGTTTAGCCGTTAGGTACCTTTATCCGTTAAGGGGGAACTACACCACACCTCTAGTGCGCTGTATAGCGCATCCTATGGCAATACAGTGCACTACTTCCGACATAAAGTATAACATACAGAACGAGAGTAAATCGATTGTCGCTAGTCGATAAATTCGGTTTTCAACTGAAACGATAGTATAAAACCAGAGGCTAATATGTTTCAATGTCCAGTTTGACTACTACGTTCTCAGAAGGATGTCTCAACAAAGGCAAACAAAGTACGTAAGCAGAAGCTTGAGGCTATTAAGAAACAATAAACGGCCCTTTTCAGGACCCCATAATAATTGCAAAGAGTTGGATTTTAAGAGTTAATAGATAATACAACCACATATATACTCAAATACTCAAATTAACTAGTTCAATCAATAATCAGCCATACATGTATGTGTTCTGATATGTAATTATTATTTAAATAATACCGTTATTACTAAACACCAGCACGGTCCTTTGTGAACCTCGTGGTTATATCCCTCATATAACCTACCTCTAATTTTTTGACGTAGGACTTACGTCTCTCTTTTCTATTCCTGTATAGGGGCGCCGTTCTAAAATTTCTGAAATCGCAAGCGTTACGCGGGTTTGGAGACTTTGAACGATAATATCTCCTCTCTGGCCCACAGAAATTTTACGATAAGTATTTCATTCGAAAGGTAGAACATCAAAGCTGGATTCCGGTTGATGCCTAAATTCATTACATTTGTTCAAACGAATTAAAAATTTACTTTAAAGAAAAATGTTTAAATGCACAAAGCTATTGGTCGAAAATGACATCATATTTGTGCCACGCTCTGATTGGTTAATACTGCCACAGTTACCGTTCCAGCGAATATCAAACATGTGGGGACGACCGACCAATCATCAGTTCTCGCTGTGCATCCGTATGCGACAGACGTGTCTGCGGAGCACGTTGGTATAAAACGCCACCCGTGAAAACAAGAAGACCAGAATCATCCCACGTCACCTGCAGCTGGCCATCTGCAACGGCGAGGAGGTGAAAAAAAACGAAAGGGTGAATTATGTCAGTGACATAACTGCAAAGTTGACGTAGGACTGCTGGTTGATGTGAAGAAATTGATGTCATCGAATTGATAAATTTCTACTATTCAGTCTATAGAACCATGAAACCCTATGCTATTGATGTGTGAGGCTCCGGTTCTTCTTCCGCTATTGGTTCTCCACGAAAATTTATAGAAACTGCAGTTCGGCTCGAATTGACTGTTAATGATATTTTGTTTGTTAAATCAGCGCCAACATTAGATTAAGGCGAATTTGCTTTTGTAAACAATGGCTTTCGTAGTCATTTGCTCTTGAACAAAAGGTTCACAAATACAAATTAAGCACTCTTTAAGGAAGAAGAGCTTTATTTCTATCCGCTGATATATTCAATTTGAAGGAATTGTATTCAACTTCCGATAAATGAGCAGACAAAGTGTTTGTTTACAGAAGCAGATTCGCCCTAATCAAATGTTGGCGCTAAAATGAATCCTGTGTTGGAAATGGATCGTGTGTTTACGGAGGGAGCATGGTTCGCGATTGAAATGTTCTTATCAGTTTTCTTGGGCTGCAGGACAGCCTGATTGTTTGGCGGCACGTGATACTACGATAAAAATAGGCATTTGCACCGTCTTCAATACGAGATTGTACAGACTAAACATTAAACATACACCAAAAAGTTGAAAAGGTGGCCAAAAATGCAATTGCAGCAATTCGCATGATTCAGAAAAGGCAATTTCGCCCATTTTGATCCACAGAGCGTTTTATGGTACAAATGAAGCCATGCAAGTGTGCGCAAGCGACTGGAAAGCAAAAATAGCTCGAATCAAATTTATCGCTGTAGGATCCTTATTCAATCATCACCAACAGATCAATATACAATATGGATGAGTCGATATCACAAATGCCGCAGCGCTATTGGCCACTGTTGTATTGCCGCCGTTAAGTGTTCTATTTTTGTTCTCACTGATCATCAACAAAGCGTTTTATGAAACAAACAGTGCCATGCAAGTTTGTTAGCGACAGGTTGCATACAGCTTGGTGGAAAATATATCCATTTGCTTTAATGCTGTACCCTGAATTCCTCGCCAAGGGAACTAACTGTTGGGTTTCTATTATCCTACACTTGCTTTGTCAAAGTGGCTGAATGGTTGCCATCAAGAGCCGCCGCGCTAACGGTCGGTCACGGTTCGTATCTCGATCTCTTAATCGGCACATTTTATTTTTGTGAGTGATCTGACTTTCGGACACTCATCTCTTACTCACAAACTAAATATCACTGCGTACAACCTCTCACGCACATGATAAATTTTTCATTGCGAATTGAATTTGCTAGAACATCAAAGCTGGATTCCGGTTGATGCCTAAATTCATTACATTTGTTCAAACGAATTAAAAATTTACTTTAAAGAAAAATGTTTAAATGCACAAAGCTATTGGTCGAAAATGACATCATATTTGTGCCACGCTCTGATTGGTTAATACTGCCAGTTACCGTTCCAGCGAATATCAAACATGTGGGGACGACCGACCAATCATCAGTTCTCGCTGTGCATCCGTATGCGACAGACGTGTCTGCGGAGCACGTTGGTATAAAACGCCACCCGTGAAAACAAGAAGACCAGAATCATCCCACGTCACCTGCAGCTGGCCATCTGCAACGGCGAGGAGGTGAAAAAAAACGAAAGGGTGAATTATGTCAGTGACATAACTGCAAAGTTGACGTAGGACTGCTGGTTGATGTGAAGAAATTGATGTCATCGAATTGATAAATTTCTACTATTCAGTCTATAGAACCATGAAACCCTATGCTATTGGTGTGTGAGGCTCCGGTTCTTCTTCCGCTATTGGTTCTCATCGAAAATTTATAGAAACTGCAGTTCGGCTCGAATTGACTGTTAATGATATTTTGTTTGTTAAATCAGCGCCAACATTAGATTAAGGCGAATTTGCTTTTGTAAACAATGGCTTTCGTAGTCATTTGCTCTTGAACAAAAGGTTCCAAATACAAATTAAGCACTCTTTAAGGAAGAAGAGCTTTATTTCTATCCGCTGATATATTCAATTTGAAGGAATTGTATTCAACTTCCGATAAATAAGCAGACAAAGTGTTTGTTTACAGAAGCAGATTCGCCCTAATCAAATGTTGGCGCTAAAATGAATCCTGTGTTGGAAATGGATCCTGTGTTTACGGAGGGAGCATGGTTCGCGATTGAAATGTTCTTATCAGTTTTCTTGGGCTGCAGGACAGCCTGATTGTTTGGCGGCACGTGATACTACGATAAAAATAGGCATTTGCACCGTCTTCAATACGAGATTGTACAGACTAAACATTAAACATACACCAAAAAGTTGAAAAGGTGGCCAAAAATGCAATTGCAGCAATCCGCATGATTCAGAAAAGGCAATTTCGCCCATTTTGATCCACAGAGCGTTTTATGGTACAAATGAAGCCATGCAAGTGTGCGCAAGCGACTGGAAAGCAAAAATAGCTCGAATCAAATTTATCGCTGTAGGATCCTTATTCAATCATCACCAACAGATCAATATACAATATGGATGAGTCGATATCACAAATGCCGCAGCGCTATTGGCCACTGTTGTATTGCCGCCGTTAAGTGTTCTATTTTTGTTCTCACTGATCATCAACAAAGCGTTTTATGAAACAAACAGTGCCATGCAAGTTTGTTAGCGACAGGTTGCATACAGCTTGGTGGAAAATATATCCATTTGCTTTAATGCTGTACCCTGAATTCCTCGCCAAGGGAACTAACTGTTGGGTTTCTATTATCCTACACTTGCTTTGTCAAAGTGGCTGAATGGTTGCCATCAAGAGCCGCCGCGCTAACGGTCGGTCACGGTTCGTATCTCGATCTCTTAATCGGCACATTTTATTTTTGTGAGTGATCTGACTTTCGGACACTCATCTCTTACTCACAAACTAAATATCACTGCGTACAACCTCTCACGCACATGATAAATTTTTCATTGCGAATTGAATTTGCTTTTTTGCCCACAACTAATGTTAGATTTTTCATCCAAGTTACGATCAATAGCAAGAATGGAACAAAATCAAGCGAAATTGTATTACAATCTTACTTTCTAAGTTTAGGTGTAGAATTACATCTACACATTACCCGATACCAATTACACCGAATTACGAACAACTTAACCTAACACCAAGTGGACCAGTTTGGACATTTTCGTTTTGCAAAAAGTTCCACAGGCTGGAGCGGGAATCGAATCCTCAACTTCATGGCAACCGCTTGAACGACGGGCGACGCCGCTAACCACTTGACCACGAAGATGGTGTGGGCGATTGATTTGGCCATTTGCCCCGGGACGCTGCAGTTTAAGCAACGCCATGTTGAACCGGTGCGTGGTAATGAACATTTCGATGAGCTCAAGAGAAATTTCAATCAAAAATACTCTTTAGTTGGCAAATTGATTTGGTCGTCCTGAAAAGGACGGATTTTAGTTGTTTACGGAGGGATGATTTACGTCAGCGTCGACGTCGGGCTTCTTCCGCTTGCCTCGTCTAGCGGACGTACCAGCCACGTCAGGCGGCGTCTACTCGATTTCCAGCAGCAGGACGAAAAACTCGGAAAAGCGCTTTTTTATCACGAGAGCGGAATACACACGTCTGAACGTGTCGATGATCCAATAACCAATGATAACTGTTTGCCATGCCAGGCCTGTTTTATATAATGGCATATACCATTACATGACAGGAAGGGGGTTCTCAACGAAGGTAATGCGATTCAAATTTTACAAAAGGGGACGGGCCTCAGTTGTTACGCCAGACAGCAGCGTGGAAATGATATCATTAGTTTTCATTAGAGCGACAGGGGTTTCGGAGGTTAAATTCGCATCTTTTCAACTCAGGCAACAGGAAAACGGCCCTTGTCAGGACCTCAGAACCCCATCTTAAGAGAGTTGAGATATAGACACACTTGCTTCTGAAACTGCAAAACAATAGAGTTTGTAAATATAGGCCAGAAAAATTATAACTCACATTTTAAAACTACCTGCAACTAATCTAATCTATTATCTGCAACTAATCCGCTATGTACCTATGTACAACAAGAACTGCAATGAAGCTAACCTACCCCCTACACTGAATATGTGAAACACATAATTGATCTGCCGTGTTGCAGTTCGGCTCAAATTTACTGTTAATATTTCGTTTATTGAATATCCAACATCTTTCTAGTGTTAACATGGCAAATAGAGATTGATATATGGATACTAATAAAAAAGGTTGCTCATTTTCTCAAATACGCGGTTTTTCAAGCAACGCCATGTTGAGCCGGTCCAGTCCGCATCGAGCTCTCATGCCGTGCGGTTCTATTTTCTTTTGCTGAAGGAAGTATTTTTGCTACCTAAAGCCGTAACAAAATCAAACAGCACTTTTCAGTGCTTAACATTACCTGCACATTTTTTATTTTTTACCCTTATTCCTTTTCGATCCTTGTCTGGACCCTACGCGAGGTAATCCGACTTGGATATCGATTTGGAAAATTCCTCTTTTACCCTTCGGATTCTTGTAGAAGTTGATTAGGAGAAAACGTATAAATTCTAATCATTTTGGAGAAAATGGCGCCTAAACGCAAAAGAAAGGGACAATCTCTGGATTCCCCTTCTAACAATATTGATTAGAGCAATCAATTCGATATTCTGACTGATGATGAGAATGATCCATCAGTCAGGCAAAAATCTTCGAAGCATTCCCGAATTAATGCAGGGAAAGAAAAGGTTCCACCTATTGTGGTAACAACATCTGATTTTCATGGGCTCCGTAAGGAGCTCACGAATTTCATTAAAGATTCTAAATTTTCCTTTCAAATTGGTCGTCGGGGTGAATGCCGTGTATTGGCTGAAACCTTGATCGGATTTAAACTTCTCGTGGAGTATCTTGCTCAAAGAGGCATCAAATTCTTGACACATGACACCAAAACTAAACGTCTGTTCAAGGTGGTCTTAAAAGGTCTAGCCAGTGGTGAATCCCTGGATGAGATCAAACAAGAAATTATTAAATTGCTTGGAGTTACACCAGTTCAAGTGATAAAAATGAAAAAGAAATCCCAACCTGGCGATTCTCGCAATGGGATCCAACGATTTTTATTTAGTTCATTTTGAATCAAATGAACTGAATAACCTTAAGGCATTGGGAAAAGCCAGCCTTATGCTCCATGTCAGAGTGAAGTGGGAACACTTCAGGAAGACTGGAGGAAATTCTAAACACCTCACCCAGTGCCGTAAATGCCAGGGATGGGGTCACGGGACAAAAAATTGTCACATGGATGCCAAATGCATGCATCGTGGCGATTCCTCTCACGCCAAGGACAACTGTCCTGTGAAGGATCCCAAAAAAATTAAATGTGCGAATTGTGGTGGAAACCACAAATCCAATTTTTGGGAATGTAAGACTCGCAAAGCGATCTTGAATTCTCGTGCTAAGCATCAGGTAGGGACCGCTTCACGTTCCCGACCAGGTAATTATTCTTCGGCTGTTAACAACGGTCATCGAGGAGGAACTCCAACATTCGTACCGGAAGGTACGATCAATGCCCAACCGTCAAATTTTCCACTGCTATCTGCTGTTAACAATGGTCAGCGAAGTACAAATGTACCCGTAAGTACAAACAGAGCACAAGTTTTCAATGCTCAATTCTTACCTGCTGGTAGCAATGTACAGCTAGGTGATGGAGCTACCTACGCTGCCGTTACAGCCGGTAGAAATCAAAATTATACCAGAAATGTTGAAGATTTTGACCTAGGTAGCATAACCGCTCCAAAAATGGATTTTTTACAGAAATCATTAATCGATATGATTAATGGAATGTTAAAAACAAACTCCATGTTTGATGCAATTCAAACTGGTATAAAATTTGCAAACAATATTGTCATGACCCTGAAATTCAGCAATGTGTATTAAGACACTGAATATTTTAAATTGGAATGCTCGATCTCTTAAAAATAATGAAGACGAGCTGTTTAACTTTTTACGAGTTCATAACGTGCATATTGCCGTTGTAACTGAAACTTTTCTTAAACCAGGTGATAAAATAAAAAGGGATCCTAATTATTTCGTACACCGCAATGATCGTCTTGAAAGTCCAGGTGGTGGCGTTGCCATAATTGTTCATAGGCGTATCAAACATCAAATTCTTTCTTCGTTTGATACCAAAGTTTTTGAAACTTTGGGGGTTTCTGTTGAAACAAAATTTGGTCAACTTACACTATTAGCTGCCTGGGGTAGTCTGTCATGCCTCTACGGGTCAAAGGTGCGAGTGACCATTAACGGCTCGAAAAACTATTAGCTGCCTATTTACCATTCCAATGCGTAGGTCAGCAAAAGAATCTTCTCAAGCGTGACCTACAGAAGCTTACCCGTAACAGGTCAAAATTCTTCATTATTGGTGATTTTAATGCAAAACACCGATCGTGGAATAATGCTCAAAGTAATTCCAATGGTAATATACTATTTGATAATTGTTCTGCGGGTTATTACACTATCCAATACCCAAACAGCCCAACTTGCTTTTCTTCTGCCAGAAATCCCTCAACTATTGATTTGGTCTTAACTGATTCATGTCAACTTTGTAGCCAATTGGTTACCCATGCTGACTTCGGTACGGATCACCTTCCAGTAACTTTTGAAATATCTCAAGAAATAATTTCTAATCCCAACAGTTCTACTTTCAATTATCATAGAGCTGATTGGAACCAATATCAAACATTCTTGGAATATAACTTTGATCCTAATATTCCTTTGGAAACTAAAAATGATATCGATAATGCTCTTGAATCTCTGACTACTTCCATAGTTGAAGCAAGAGCTGTCTCAGTTCCAAAATGCGAGGTAAATTTCAATATAATTATAATAGACGACGATCTTCAGCTTTTGATCCGTCTGAAAAATATCCGTAGAAGACAATATCAAAGAACACGGGATCCCGCCATGAAAGTTATCTGGCGAGATTTGCAAAAACAAATTAAAAAACGCTTCTCTGCCCTGAGGAACAAACAATTTGAAAATAATGTGTCAAAATTAGAGCCGAGTTCTAAACCTTTTTGGAAACTCTCCAAAAATTTTAAGAAACCTCAAAAGCCTATTCCAGCGCTCAAAGAAGGTGATAAAATATTGCTAACAAATGTGGAAAAAGCTCAAAAACTTGCTGAGCAGTTTTAGAGTTCCCATGATTTCAGTTTGGGTCTTACTAGTCCTATTGAGAGTCAGGTTGCTCTTGATTATCTGAATATTTCCTCATGGGAAAATATTTTTGATGAATCCTGGGGTACTGATTTGGATGAAGTAAAAACTATAACTAAAAAGTTAAAAAATATGAAGGCTCCAGGTGATGATGGAATTTTCTATATACTCATCAAAAAACTCCCAGTGAGTACCTTGTCTTTCATGGTAAAATTATTTAATAAATGTTTTCATTTGTCATACTTTCCTGGCAAATGGAAAAATGCCAAAGTTGTTCCAATTTTGAAGCCCGAGAAAAATCCAGCTGAAGCTTCTAGCTACAGACCAATAAGTTTACTTCCTTCAATCAGTAAACTTTTTGAAAAGCTAATTTTGAATAGAATGATGCTTCACATCAATATAAACTCAATTTTTGCAGATGAGCAATTTGGATTTCGCCATGGCCATTCAACTACTCATCAACTTTTGAGAATTACTAATTTAATTCGTTCAAATAAATCTGAAGGCTGCTCAACTGGAGTTGCTCTTCTAGACATAGAAAAAGCATTCGACAGTGTTTGGCATGAAGGTTTGATTGCTAAATTGAAAAACTTTAATTTTCCGCTCTATGTTATAAAATTAATTCAAAATTATTTAACTGACAGAACTCTGCAGGTAAATTATCAGAATTCCAAATCTGATCAACAACCTGTTAGAGCTGGAGTTCCTCAGGGTAGCATTCTTGGGCCGATACTATATAACATTTTTACTTCCGACCTCCCTGATTTGCCTCAGGGTTGTCAGAAATCCTTGTTTGCTGATGACACAGGCATCTCCACTAAAGGAAGAAGTCTTCGTGTCATTTGCAGGAGACTGCAGAAAAGTTTGGACATTTTCTCTTCTTATTTACAGAAATGGAAGATTTCTCCCAACGCTTCCAAAACTCGACTTATCATATTCCCACATAAACCTAGAGCTTCTTATTTGAGATCTAGTAGTAGTCACATCGTTACTATGAGCGGTGTAGCAATTTCCTGGTCAAGCGAAGTGAAATACCTTGGTCTATTACTTGATCAAAAATTAAATTTTAAAAATCACATTGAAGGCATTCAAGCCAAATGTAATAAATATATAAAATGTTTATATCCTCTTATAAACAGAAAATCCAAACTTTGTCTGAAGAACAAACTACTAATATTTAAACAAATGTTTAGACCGGCCATGCTTTATGCTGTTCCAATATGGTCTAGTTATTGTGCTACCAGGAAAAAAATACTTCAAAGGATTCAGAATAAAGTTCTGAAGATGATTTTGAAGCTGCCTTCTTGGTACAGTACTAACGAAGTACATAGAATTTTGAATGTTGAGACTTTAGAACAAATGTCCAACAAAATAATTAATAATTTCAGACAAAAATCGTTGCAATCTTCTATTGCAATGATTAATTCCCTTCATGCTTAGTTAAGATTAATGTTAGTTTGTTTTTAGTTTTAAGATTATTATTGTTATACTGACACGCAGGAATAAAAACCTGTTTAAAATACTGAACTGCTAAGGCATGAACAATGTAAACAAAATTAGGTACATATTTTAACAATTAAGGTTGATACGTTACGGTAGTAGCTGGAGCACCTAGATTAACATGAAATGTAAATATGAATAAATTTGGAACAAATAAAGAGTCAAAAAAAAAAAAAATGTTGAGCCGGTGAGTGGTAATGAACATTTCAATGAGCTCAAGAGAAATTTCAATCAAACATACTCTTTAATCGGTAAATTGATTTGATCGTCCTCAAAAGAACGGGATTTAGTTGTTTACGGAAGAAACATGGTTCGTGATTGAAATTTTCTTCTTGGTCTTCTTGGGCAGCAGGACGGCCTGAGTGTTTGGCAGCACGTAAAACTACGATAAAAATTAACATTTACACCGTCTTCATCTCGAATATGTACAGACTGAACGTTGAACGTAGAACGAATTACAACGAATAACTTAACCAAACACCAAGTGGACAGGTTAGGACATTTTCGTTTTGCAAAAACTACAAGGTACAGGCCTTTGGGGTTGTGCGCAAAGGTGACGTAGGACTACGCAGCAATCTAATTCCCATACACATCAGGGCCATCCGCTAATTGATTTAAGTCAGTCCTGAAAAGGGCCAAGAAAATTCTGTTGTACACTCTTCAGAAAGCATTTGGTGGCTCTTAATTATGATACGGTTATATTTTCTACGATGGTTGAGAGGGCCACTATCTCTAACGCGTAAAAGATAGTTATGGATCTGAATGTTGATTGGCTCTCCAACGCGCTTTGCCATTTAATCCGGGACGCGGCGCTTCTTTAAAGCAATGCCGTATTCAGCCGGGGCGCGGTAATGGAAATTTTAAACAGCACAAAAGAAAAATTCATCCAAGCGAACTCTTCAGTTGGCAAACTAATTTGGTCGTCCTGAAAAGGACGGATTTAGTTGACGGGGGAGAAACAGTTCGCGATTGAACTTGGGCTTGGTTCATCTCGTGGGATGATTGATTTTTGTCTCGTTGTCACGGGCGGCTTTTTACCGCCAACTCGTAGGCTTCAGCAGCCATGTTTCTCGCAGCGAGGTTGACGGGAGCAACGGCAACAACAGCCAACTGCACCAACGCCTCTCAGGGCAACGACTACTCGCCGCCGCCAGCTGCGATCCTACAGAAACTGCACAGCATAACGACTGTCGTAAGACTGAATCAAAATGTTCTGCTAAGAGCTATGAGGTAAAGGGGTCGGATGCTAGTGCACGAAAGAAGGCGGTACCAACGAAGACAGAGTGATACAAATTGCACCAAAGGGGACGAAATTCAGTTATTGCACCACAATAATTAGTTTTAATTACTGCACGCTAGACGGATGATTTTCTATCACCAGCAACTAATCCGCTATGCACAACTAGGAACTACAACGAACTCAACCACATGGTCGGCCTGAAGTATCGCAGTTCGGTTCGAATTATCCGTTCTAGAATTTCGTTCGTAGGTTGTTCAACGTTCTTTGTCATTTACTCCGGGACGCGGCGTTTAATTAATGCTATGTTCATTTGGGGCGCGGTGATTGAAATTAATTTGAAACAGCACAAGAGAAAATTTTTACCAAATAAACTCTTTAATTGGAAAATTGATTTTGTCGTCCTGAAAAGGACGGATTTAGTTGATGGGGGAGAAACATGGTTCGGGATTGAACTTGGGCTTTCTTCTTGGTATTCTTGGTTCAGCTACTCGTCGTTGCGGGTGGCCATCTGCAGGTGACGTGGGATAGTTGATTCTTGTCTCGTTGTCACGGGCGGCTTTTTCACGCCAAATCGTAGGCTTCAGCAGCCATGTTTCTAGCAGCGAGGTTGACGGGAGCATCGGCAACAACAGCCAACTGCACCAACGCCTCTCTGGGAAACGACTGCTCGCCAGTGCTGCTGCCGGCTACGATCCAACTGCAGAACCTACTCTGCACAGCTCCAAGACCACCGAAAAACTAATTCAAAATGCGAAGGTGTACCCATTTTATAACATTCATGGCTGCCTAAGAGACGTTCGTTACTTGAACATGAAATCTTTGCTAGAAATGTACTGTGTATTTGGTAAATTTACTCTGAAAAAATCGACACTATAAGACATTACCTTATATTTGCGTTAAATTCAAAAGTTGAATTTTATAAATCAATAGATTTAAATATTGAAATCAAAGCGTAGAAAATGTACCGATCGATTGGTGAAAACATTTTGTAAATCGATCGTGAAATGACTTAGTTATTAACGTTCAAATTTTCTCCGGTGTGACCATTTCACAGAGTGCTGTCCTGCCAAACGTCCTGCAGACCAAGACGACTGATAATTTCTAAAGCGAACCATGTTCCCTCTGTAAACAACTAAAATCTGTCCTTTTCAGGACGATCAAATCAATTTGCCAGTATGTTTGATTGAAATTTCTCTTGACCTCATCGAATTTTCATTACCACGCACCGGCTCAACATGGCGTTGCTTGAAAAGCCACGTCCCGGAGAAAATGGCCAAAGTGTTTAATTAGTATCCATTTTTAAATCTCTATTTGCCATGTTAACACATGCAAGCACGTTGGACATTTAATAAACGAAATATTAACAGTTAATTCGAGCCGAACTGCAACACGGCAGCCCGACCATGTGTACACATATTCTTGTAGGGGTGGGTTAGTTTCGTTGTAGTTCTAAGTTGTACATAGGTACATAAGGAATTAGTTGCAGATAATAGATTAGGTTAGTTGCTGGTAGTTATCAAATGTGAGCTATAATTTTTCTGATCAAAAAAAAATTGCTCTAATTATTTTGCAGTTTCAGAAGAAAGTGTGCCCATATCTCAACTCTCATAGGATGGGGTTCTGAGGCCCTGACAAGGGCCGTTTTTCTGTTGCCTTAGTTGAGAAGATGCGAATTTAACCTCCGAAACCCCTGTCGCTCTAATGAAAACTAATGATTTCAATTCCACGCTGCTGTCTGGCGTAACAACTGAGGCCCGTCCCCTTTTGTAAAATTTGATTCGCATTGCCTTCGTTGAGAACCCCCTTCCTGTCATGTCATGTATATGCCAATATATCATTCGTTATTGGATCATCGACACGTTCAGACGTGTGAATCCTGCTTTCGTGATAAAAAAATGCTTTTCCGAGTTTTTCGCCCTGCGGCTGGAGATCGAGTAGACGCCGCCTGACGTGGCTGGTACGTCCGCTAGACGAGGCAAGCGGAAGAAGCCCGACGTCGACGCTGGCGTAAAATCATCTCTCCGTAAACAACTAAAATCCGTCCTTTTCAGGACGACCAAATCAATTTGCCAACTAAAGAGTATTTTTGATTGAAATTTCTCTTGAGCTCATCGAAATGTTCATTACCACGCACCGGCTCAACATGGCGTTGCTTAAAAAGCCGCGTCCCGGAGAAAATGGTCAAATCAATCGCCCACATCCTTCGTGGTCAAGTGGTTAGCGGCGTCACCCGTCGTTCAAGCGGTTGTTATGAAGTTGAGGTTTCGATTCCCGCTCCAGCCAGGGGAACTTTTTGCAAAACGGAAATGTCCAAACTGGTCCACTTGGTGTTAGGTTGAGTTGTTCGTTATTCGCTCTACACCCAAAATAAGAGAGTAAGATTGTAATAGTTACAATTTCGCATGATTTTGTTCCATTTCTCGCTGTTGATCGTAACTTGGATGACAAATCTAACATATGTTGTGGGCAAAAAGCAACAACAATTCGCAATGAAAAATTGAGCGTGTTCGTGAGAGGTTGTGCGCAGTGATATTTAGTTGATGAGTAAGAAGAGATGGGTGTCCGAAAGTCAGATGGCTCGCAAAAATAAAATATATCCTTTACGAGATAGGGATACGAACCGTGATCGTCAGCGCCGCGGCTCTTGATGGCAACCATTCAGACACTTTGACAAAGTAGAGAAGAATAGAAACCCAACAGTTAGTTCACTTGGCGAGGAATTCTGGGTACAGCAATGAAGCAAATGGATATATTTTCCACCAAGCTATGTGCAACCTGTCGCTTACAAACTTGCATGGCATTGTTTGTTTCATAAAACGCTTTGTCGGTGATCAGTGAGAACAAAAATAGAACACTTGACGGCGGCAATACAACAGTGGCCAATAGCGTTGCGGCATTTGTGATATCGACTCATCCATATTGTATATTGATATGTTGGTGATGATTGAATAAGGAGCCTACAGCGATTAATTTGTTTCAAGCTATTTTTGCTTGCCAGTCGCTTGCACACACTTGCATGGCTTCATTTGTACCATAAAACGCTTTGTGGATCAAAATGGGCGAAATTACCTTTTCTGAACCTTGCGGATTTCTCAAGATATGATTGCAAAAACTGGAATTGCATTTTTTGCCACCTTCCCAACTTTTGAGTGTATGTTCAGTCTTCAGTCTGTACAATCTCGAGTTGAAGACGGTTTAAATGCCTATTTTTATCGTAGTATCACGTGCCGCCAAACAATCAGGCTGTCCTGCAGCCCAAGAAGACTGGTAAGAACATTTCAATCGCGAACCATGTTCCCTCCGTAAACACAGGATCCATTTCACACTTACAAGCACGATGGACATTTTAGCGCTAACATTTGATAAGGGCGAATCTGCTTTTGTAAACAAACACTTTGTCTGCTCATTTATCGGAAGTTGAATACAATTCCTTCAAATTGAATATATCAGCGGATAGAGATAAAGCTCCTCTTCCTTAAAGAGCGCTTAATTTGTATTTGTGACCTATTTATTCAAGAGCAAATGACTACGAAAGCCATTGTTTACAAAAGCAGATTCGCCTTAATCTAATGTTGGCGCTGATTTAACAATCAAAATATCATTAACAGTCAATTCGAGCCGAACTGCAGTTTCTATAAATTTTCGTGGAGAACCAATAGCGGAAGAAGGACCGGAGCCTCACACACCAATAGCATAGGGTTCCTCCTCTGTCTAGAAGAAGGGCTCTCATACAAGTGAAACACAAATTTTAATCAAAAAAGAGAATCTAACATGTTAAACCAGATAGTGCAACATAGTCTACGTCAACCGGTCGTGTGTGTCACACAACCCCACTGATTTTAGGAAGGGTTTGATAGTTAATCACTTGTTTCAATTGATCAATGAGCCTCTTTCATAATACAGGCTCTTAAAAAATAATACATTACACATTGCTACGTAGTCATGAAGAAAACGAATTTTTTTTGGCGCGTGAAGTACTACAACACCGGTCCCAAGCTCGGTCCCAAGCTTAATGATTCGCCCGTAAGGCCGTAACTCACACCAATACACTCTCAAATATGCTGTCAAAATAACAAAGCGAATCAAAACAAAAACAAAAATACTTGTACCAAAAGGTACTGAATAGCACAAGAGTGTATAGCAAGGTGCAGACTGCAAGGTGTATTTCGGAACAAGGGGTTCTACAACAGTGAACCAATTTCAAATCGCTAGCTGCTCATGGATTGTTGGTCCTACGTCACTTTTGCGTACAACCCCATTGGGCTATCCCTTGTAGTTTTTTTTTCAATTTTTTTGTTTTCCTTGCTCCTTAAAAATGTGATGAATTATTGATGCCTGGGGTAGTGTAGCAAATTTTTCCAATTCAAAAAAATCCAAATAGCCCGTACACAACTTGCGAATAAGCGCACGCAATCCGCACAATGGACGCACAATTCCCCAGTTAACACGGAATCGCATACGATAACGGATATGAGTACAAAGTGGAGGCGATATACGCACATTTTACATTTTGGGCGCATGCACGTATATCGCCTCCACGTTGTACTCATATGCGCTATCATATGCGATTCGGTGTTAACTGGGTCGTGGATACCATGCGCTTATTTGTGGGTTGCTTGTGGAGTATTGGAGGTTTTCAGCTTGGTAAAGCTTGTGTCACTCCTTCTGATTGATACTGTTATTTATCTGCTTCTCTATGTTGCTAAAAGTTTTATATATTTTTCATTTCACAGGGCATAGGACATTCAAGAAGAGTGTTCACCAGATCATATTTCCTTCCTGCAGTCAACGGTCGTACCCACGTGTGTAAAGAGATGTTCATGAACACATTTGATGTAAAAGATAAAAAGATTCGTGTATTAGCCGACAAAAAAGTTGTTGGTTTGGGTGTTACTGCTGATGATCTTCGATCCAAAAATAGATCTCAAAAAGCACTCCAGGAAAACGATTTGAACTTTGTCGAACAACATATACGCTCATTTCCTGCGTATACATTGCACTATGCTCGCGAAAGTTCAGATAAATTTTATCTGAGTTCTGACCTGTCCATAAGCCGAATGCACGAGTTGTACAAAATAAAATGCCTTCAAGACAATAAGGACCCCGTTCAATACGCTACTTACCGTAAAATCTTCAAAAAACTGAATCTTTCATTCAGCAAATTGAAAGTAGATACTTGTGCTCAATGCGACAAGTTTGCTATTATCCTTAAACTAGCTACTACACATGAAGAGAAGGCAGAAATTGACGATCTGCGGAATAAGCACCACGATGAAGCCAAAGAAACTTATTCTCAAAAAAAAAAAAATGACGTACAGAGGGCAACAATAGATGGACGATACAGGACGGCGTCCTTCGATTTACAAAAATGTTTTCCAACGCCTCATTTGAGTACCGGAATCGCATTCTACAAGCGCCAATTATACTGTTTCTGTATTTTATAGAAACATGTGTGCGTGCTGGACGAAAGCTAAAAATACAACACAAGTTTTGTTCAGTGAATATTGAAATTCCTCATGATTGGGCAGTTTTCATTGCAGCCATTAGCCGTAAAGTGCCATTTAAAGTGATTAAAATGGATCAAAGCAACTTTCTGGCACTCAAAGAATTACAGTCCTTTTATAATCGAGCCAAAACCAATTCCGACGGTGACCGCGTGCGATTCAGAGATATTTCCGTTTTTAAATATACCATGGATGCTCCCGGTGTGATGTATTATAAATACAAATTGAGTGACACAGAATTTTGCAAGCTTACCATGAACAAAGATTCGAGAGATCCTGTTACCCTGCCCCCATCTATCAATCTGGAACCGATCCCAATAGCAGAAGAAAAGTTAGAAGACCTTCGAAAATTGTTAGATTTCGTCTCCAACAAGGCATACTATGAGACACTGTTAAAACAAATTATTCCGAAAAAGCGAGGACGGCGTCCAAAAGCCAAAGATCTCGATCACTTTGAAGCAGATATCACTATAGAGTATGAATGTGGCGATGAATCCTAACAGAAACGTTTGTGTTCTTTCAGTATAAGTGATAAAACATTGTTATTCATACATTAATTAAATTCGTTTTTAACCATACAGACCAGCCGGCGTCGGTGGTGTAGTGGTAAGCGTGACTGCTATTTGGCACCCCAGTGGGTCTGGGTTCAATCCCAGTCGACGTCGGTGATTTTTCTGAGGCGAAAAAATCTGGTCACGTCTTCCTTCGGAAGGGAAGTAAAGCCGTTGGTCCCGGCTCATATTCATGAGTCGTTAGGTAGGGTCCAGGTGGTGGAGTCATCTTCCTGGCATAGGTGATTGTCACTATGTGAGGAAATAGGCCGACGTAAAATAAAGAATAAATAAAAAACCATACAGATTTTCTGAAAACGTTATTCTTATAAATAAAAGCCCTACTGTTATTCAAACATATTATAAGGCCTCTCATTGAATACTCTTCGAGCTCCATCCTGATTTCCTGACCAGCTGCGTGACAAACTCAATCTATCACATCCACTAGACAGTTGTTCGTTCTTGAGTCTATTCCAAAAACTTGCTCTGCTCCATAACCTTAAGTAGCTCCTCTTCCAGGTTAAAGAAGAAATTTATGCTTCTAAATTGCCTCTGATGAATCAATTTGCTTTTGGACGATGTTCCACAAGTACGACTTGCCAAACCGATCCAAAGAGCAGATAGCCTGTGTTAAAAAAAAGTGTAGCATATTAGCATAATTTTGATTGATGTTATTCCACGCCGATATCATATTTTTGACGTAGGACTACGTCTGTGTTTTCAATACTGGGGTACACGTTCGAATTAAGAAAATTTGGAGCGTCACGAAAAATTTATAGGTTTTGAACGTTAATAACTAAGTCATTTCACGATCGATTTACCAAATGTTTGCACCAATCGATCGGGACATTTCTACGCTTCCAATATTTGAATCTATTGATTTATAACATTCAACTATTGAAATTAACGCAAATATAAGGTGATGTCTTATAATGTCGATTTTTCAGAGTAAATTTACCAAATTCACAGTACTTTTCTAGCACAGATTTCATATTTAAGTGAGGAACGTCTCCTAGGCAGCCATGAATGTTATATAACGGGTACACCTTCGCATTTTGAATTAGTTTTTCGGTGGTCTTGGAGCTGTCCAGAGTAGGATCTGCAGTTGGATCGTAGCCGGCAAAAGCACTGGCGAGCAGTCGCTGCCAAGAGAGGCGTTGGTGCAGTTGGCTGTTGTTGCCGATGCTCCCGTCAACCTCGCTGCGAGAAACATGGCTGCTGAAGCCTATGAGTTGGCGGGCAAAAGCCACCCGTGACAACGAGACAAGAATCAACTATCCCACGTCACCTGCAGATGGCCACCCGCAACGACGAGGAGCTGAACCAAGAAAGAAAACTCAAGTTCAATCGCGAACCATGTTTCTCCTCCATCGAATAAACCCGTCCTTTTCAGAACGACCAAATCAGTTTACCAACTAAAGAGTTTATTTGGTTAAAATTTTCTCTTGTGTTGTTTCAAATTAATTTCAATTATCGCACCCCGGCTGAACATAGCATTCATTAAACGCCGCGTCCCGGAGTAAATGACAAAGAACGTTGAACAACCAATGAACGAAATTCTACAACGGATAATTCGAGCCGAACTGCGACACTTCAGACCGACCATGTGGTTGAGTTCGTTGTAGTTCCTAGTTGTGCATAGCGGATAAGGTAATTGCTGGCGGTGGCAAGCAAATTAGAAATGATTCGGTTAAGAAAATCATCCGTCTAGCGTGTAATAATTAAAACTAATTATTGTGGCACAATAACTAAAGCTCGTCCTCTTTGATGCAATTTGTATCACATTGCCTTCGTTGGTACCGCCTTCTTTCGTGCACTCGCATCCAACGCCTTTACCTAATAGCTCTTAGCAGAACATTTTGATTCAGTCTTACGACAGTCGTGGAGCTGTGCAGTGGCTGTACGATCGCAGTTGGCGGTAACAAGCACTCTGGAGGGTGCACTGGCGAGCAGTCGTTGCACAGAGAGGCGTTGCTGCAGTTGGCTGTTGTTGCCGATGCTCCAGTCAACCTAACTGTGAGAAACATGGCTGCTGAAGCCTATGATTTGGCGGGAAATGCCGCCCGTGACATCAACGAGACAAGAATTATCCCAAGTCACCCGCAACTACGAGGAACTGAACCAAGAATACCAAGAAGAAAGCCCAAGTAAAATCGCGAACCATGTTTCTCCCCTGTCAACTAAATCCATCCTTTTAAGGTCGACCAAATCAATTCGTCAATTAAAGAGTTTGTTTGAATTTTTCTCTGGTGCTGTTTGAAATTTCCATTACCCGACTGAACATGGCATTGCTTTAAACGCCGCGTCCCGGAGTAAATGGCAAAGCGCGTTGAACAACCAACGAACCGACAGATCCATAAGTATCTTCTACGCATTAAAGATAGTGGCTCTCTCAACCATCGTAGAAAATACAACTGGGACGTATCATCATACAGAGCCACCAAATGCTTTCTAAAGAGTGTACAATAGAATTTTCTTTCATATTTACTTCCTAAAGCTGGTCGAACGTTCCATTAGCACTTTTTCGACCTAGACGTCTATCGGCAATAATAGACTTTGAATTCCCAAACAGACCACAACAATTTACAACGCAATAAGGATAATGATCTCCAGGTCGATCATATCAACAGGATGTGCTCTTATGTGCATTCTCGCTCCACCATCTCGGAAGGCAAACAGTTCCAGTAGCAAAGTTCGGAAAAAGAAAACGTATAGCACCACATCTACCGGGTGCTGAAGTATTTTAACCCGATACTGTCGTTTCCTCCAAAGCGATAAGCATTATGAACAGCTTCGTCTATGATATTTCCGAGCGGATTGAAATCGTAGCTTCCCGACTGACGTAGCATTAGGGTTGACATTGCGACTGCTGCGTAGTCCTACGTCACCTTTGCGAACAACCCCATTGGGCTGTACCTTGTAGTTTTTACCCTCGTATCTTCCGATCTTGGTTCACTTCCTGGAATTAACATTATTTTTCTGCGAGAAATAAATCTGATTACAGTCATAAAATTGCTGTTCAATAACTAAATTGCTCTCACCTTATTCGTGTTGATATTCAATATGTGATCCTTTAGATACACTTGTTGATTACGTCCTCAAAACGTTTTTTTTTATGGCTAGGCCTCCTAGTTACGTTGGAGCATGTCATTTTAACACAGAAATCCACTTAGTCAAATTATAAATTTAATTAATTTAATATTATTCTTGCGAGTATGCAAAAGGGCGATATTGACAACATTAATCAAAATCAGACGTAAACAATTGGGCGAAAATAGAACGAACGGCGAAATCATTTGGGCGAAAAAAAAAAGAAATCCAAAAACAAAAAAAACCCCCCCCAAAAAAAAAAAGCGCACATATTTTTTTTTTTTTCCAAAAACAAAAAAAAAAAAAAAAATTTTTTTTTTTTTTTTAAATTTTTTAAAATTTTTTTTATTTAAAAAAAAAAAAACAAAAAAAAAAAAAAAAAAAAAAAAAAAAAAAAAATAAAAAAAAAAAAAAAAACATTCAACTCCATATTTTCCCACTTCACGCTAAGATCAGTTTACTTAAATATGAGTGAACTTTACCCATAATCGCGGAAAAGTGCACATACTCATTTTATAGGTAAAGTAAAGTTTACCCATATTTGGGTACACATGGTTAACTAACAATATAGGTAATGTTTACTTATTTATGGGTAACCAATTTAAAGTAAATTTCACGCAAATATAGGTAAATCTAAAACCTTATATTGAAATTAGACGCAAATATGGATATGGATATGGATTTCTCTGTGCTTCAATTATACTACTACTATAGCAATTGGACTAACTACTGATTGTTTGTTCCATAACAAGTAATACAAATATTGCTGAGAAGTGATTAAAAGGAAATGACAAACAGTTGATCAAAACAATAATTGATCGAATGGTTGAACCCATCAGGTTAAAAAAAAAAGAACGGCATTACTTTTTCAGATGTTGTGATTCTTCCCACTCACTCTCATCGTAGTGTATTCTCTGTACAATTCCAAGGTCACAACTCTGCCACAACCTTCTCACCGCTCAATTTTCGAAACGAATCCGGATCCAAATGTTTTTTTCAGTTCTTCCATCTTCTACTACGCAATTCCAACTTTCGTAATGGACCTCAATCTGTTGAATCGCAAGATGGAATGATAACCAACCTACTCGATCCAATGAAGCTTACGAACTGCCAATGTTTATTTTTTCATCCAAATATAGGTAATATGCATTTACTCATATTTAGGTAATATTACTTAACTCAAATTGTAAGTGAAGTTGACCCACTTTTGTGAGTACAATTTACCCATATTATGAGTATTGCATCAGTTACCCATATATGGGTGAAACAATTACCTTTTTATGGGTAATTGAGTCTTAGCGTGTTGAGTACGTTGCGACTTAGGCCCTAATGAAAAATCGGTGTCGAATTTTGCTATTTTTGGAGGTTATAACCTACACGCTAAGATAAGAATACCTAAAATTAGGTATTTATTTTACCTAAAATTAGGTATTGTTGACAATACCCAAAATATCGGTAAAATTAAACGATAATAAACAGTCATTTTTACTGAAATTTGGGTAATGTTCATTTGTCAATATTGGACGTTATTATTTACCCAAAATTGAATAAATTTTCAACAATGAAGCAACGTGGTCGCCATATTTTTCTAAGCGAAAACTTAATTATTTTTCTAATTAATCTTTCAATAAATGTCCCAATATGTGAAGCAATAACTTTTGCATTCTTTTTTTTAGATTCTATCTCCGACGAGAAATCCCGAAATGCAATTCGGCTTCACTCGGGAGCGAAAAAAAAAGTTGTGAACGTTGGGTTGATGCAGAAAAAATATTTCAGTAATGGAGGAATCCAGGTAACGCAAAAAGAGGTTAAACGTCGTTTATGGCGCTCTTGAAAAATTCTTATTCGAGCTGTTTAAGCAGAGTAATTGTTGAAAAAAAGAGTAGATAACCGTCGGTAATGATGATACTGACCAATTTCATACAGTTTGAAAAATAGCCAGAAAGTTATTATCAATTTCAGTTCGATGTTTAACCTCAATTAAGCTTTACATGGATTCCTCCATACTTAATTGATACTTATTTTTTAAATACAGAATAAAAAAAACTGAGATTTTTATACGTTTGAACATTAAATTTTGTTTCTCTATAAGTTCCGAAAATGAAATACTTTTCCGAATGTATAAATTGTTAAATTGTCTATTTTGAAGCATTCTGTAAAATATAACTACAAAATAATACCTAATTATCAGTACAAAGTAAGGATCAAAAAACGGTTAAGTTTTAACGTTAATCTTCTTTCAATACCATTACACAATATTAGGTAATCTTTGTTTACGCATAATTTGGGTATGTGCACTTCTCAGCGATTATCGTTAATTTTTAACGATTTTTAGGTATTCTCATCTTAGCGTGTATAGGATGACTGGCAGAACACGCTAAGATCAGATTACCTAAAGATCGCTAAAAAGTACCGATAATCGCTCAAAAGTGCACATACCTAAATTATGCGTAAACACAGATTACCCAATATTGGGTTATAGTATTGAAGGAAGATAAACGTTGAATATTACCGTTAAACGTTGAATATTACCGGTCGTTAATTTTACTCATTAATCGTTAATTTTACTCAAATTGGGTATTTTTTGTAGTTTTATTTTAAAGAATGCTTCAAAAAAGACATGCAATTTTACAACACAAGTAACACAATTCTGTCACAATTGGTTGCAGAGCGATTCCACGAACAAGTGGGAAATTTTTCCAGTTTTTATTTTTTGTATTTTTTGATTTGCATGAAACCTTGCATACAAGTTTTTGGGGAAGAAAAACGCCGTTTTGCATACTTGGTTCGCCATTTTGAATCTAGCCTTGCTTATGAGAAGGGCCTATGAAAAATGCACATGATATCTTCAAAAAATTGTATCTCGGAAACGGTTTGTCCGATTGGTTTGGTGTCTTCGGCGAAGATTTAGACAATTGTTGTTGCTATATGGAGAAAATATGCACGGTATAAAAAAGTTTGGTTTTTGTGTTTTGAACTAAAATATAGATTTTCCCTTAAAAGTCACATGTCAATAATTTTTTAATTATCCTTATATTATAGCTGATTGAAAATTCTATCTAGTGCACAGTGGGTTGTTCTGGAGAAAAATAGGTTACAATGAAAAAAATTTTTTTAAAAAAAATTGCAATTTTCAAAAAAGCTATTAAGAAAAGTCAAAAAAGTTTGTCACTCTAATTTTATGAAAAAACATCAAATTTGCAAGCAAAAAGTACTTCGGTAACATTTTTCTAGGATGCACCGTTTAGAGGATATTACTGATTTAATATTGATTTTTTTGATAACTTAATAAGTTTTGGCCCTTTTCGGATGTACTCCGTGTTTTTCCAGTTTCAAAAGTATTTTTTTCATCTGGAAAATTTTGAGTTCAAATGACACTGACAGCTTAAAGATTCGACTGAAATTCTCTGCCTTAAAAGTATTTTGAAAAACAAGTTACAAAATCCCACTATCAGGAACAATGATTTCTTCAAGTGATTTTTGGTGCGTTGTGCTGAAAACGTGCTAACAAGTATTAGATACAGGTAATTAGATACCAGTTAGCTGTATTACGTACAGTTGGTGATTGTGAACATGGTCTTTGTTGGAACTAGTCCACCATGGCCACGCTGGCCATAACGAGGCTAGCTCCGTCGATGACCGTTTCTTCTTCTTTACAATCTTCTTCAATAACAATATACCTACGCCAGCAAATCTACCTCGCTCCAACTCTCCAAACTCGTACCTGAAGGTTCGACGATACCTGAGCGTTCAACTCTACCTATCTTCCAACAGTCTTTACCCAGCATTCTATGATTTCTACCCGTGAGCTGTATAATAATGTCTGACTCGGTTCTGAATTCATCCAGTATCTACTAAACAGTAAATGCAGAAAGGTTGCTAGTAGCATAGTGATTATAGTAATTTCAGCTCATAATCCTGTGTTTTTGAACGAGATCCAGTGTTGTTTGATAACATAATAATTGTAAAGGAAAGTGTAACACGTTTTGGTGCAAAGGTAAGTTTTAAATACACATTTTAATTATATGTTTTGTGATATTTTCGTACAAAACTAACAATTGGAAAATATTTTCTATGTTACAGATTACAAAATGAATAAAATAAGATGTATTCGCCCATTCAAAGACATTCAGTGTTCGAAAGAGCTGCGATATCTCACGGATGGTATCATCCAAAAACTAAAATCAATTGGATTTTCCAAGGTATCCACACTGAACACCAAGGATTTTCGTATTTGTTCGTCTTGCCGTCTACATATTGATTCAAGAGCTCACCTCACCCAAAACGAAGAACAAAGCGTAGCCGGCGGCTCAAGGATGCCAACTGTTCAGACCATACCTGATGTACCTGATTCGCAAAGCTATGAAATTTTGGTCACGATACCGTCAACGCTAAGCACAATTCAATCAAATGAAGACTTCACGATGCCTGTAGACGTCGAAATATTCAACCGAGGAATAGCAGCTATTCGTGTTTCGCCTATAGATTTAGGTAAGGTTAAAAATGTTCACTATCCTGAAAAAAAAGTGCGCTGAAATCGTCGAAGGTGTACGAAGAAATCTTTTTAAATTAGACGCTAAAACAGAAAAAGCAAACGAGTTTGATGAAGTCATAGAAAATATGAAAATTAAATTTTTAAATTCAGCCACAAGGCAAGAAAAACTATCAATTTTATCATTGTTACCAAAATCATGGTCAGTACAAAAAATTGTAGACGAATTTAAAACCAGTAGAAATATGGCATCAGATGCAAGAAAGGAAAGAGATAATGTATTTGATTCATCTCAAGGTTCAAGCTCTGGAAAAGCTTTGAGTAATGAAACAAAAGAACTGGTTTTGAATTTTTTTGAGGACGATGATATAAGCCGTGCAATGCCAGGCCAAAGAGATTTTGTTAGCGTAAAGACAGGAAATAAGAGATTAGCTGTTCAGAAAAGATTGTTAATGATGACATTGAGAGAAGCTTTTAATCGCTTTAATGAAATGTACGTCAATGTAAAAATAGGGTTTTCATCATTTGCAAGCCTCCGGCCAAGGCAATGTAAACTATTGACTATCACAGGAACACATAATGTTTGCGTTTGCACTACGCATTAAAATATCAATTTAATTCTACATAGCTTAAAAAAATACAATGTCTTGAATGATCTAAAAACATTAACGAATAGATTACTTTGCGAAAATAAGACAACTCATTGCCATCTACGAAGATGTAAAAACTGCCCAGATACCTCAGTTTTAGAAGACAGTTTATTGAAACAACTGGAAGAAAACTTTGTTGAAAAGCTTTCATTCGAACAATGGGTTACCACTGACAGATGTGATTTAGAAACTATTGTAAAGCAAACCGATGAGTTTGTTTCATTTTTCAGCTCAAAATTAGAAAGTTTGATTCCGCATGATTTTGTAAAAACCGAACAATCCAATTTTTTGAAAACTACAAAACAAAACTTGCAAGATGGTGAATTTTTAGCTATTTGTGACTTTTCTGAAAATTACAGCTTCATTTTGCAGGATGAAGTTCAATCATACCATTGGAACGTGCAACAGGCCACAATCCATCCTTTCGTAATATATTATACTGAAAATATGCAAATTAAACATTTTAGCTTCATTCTAATTTCTGAAGAACTAAGACATGATTCAGTCGCTGTTAATTTGTTTATTGATAAAATGATAAACTTTTTACAAATTGATCAAAATAAAAACATAAAAAAAATTTATTTTATGTCAGATGGTGCTGCTTCACAGTATAAAAACCGAAAAAACTTTTCTAGCCTTTGTAAATTTAAGTCAAAGTATGGTATTGACGCTGAGGGCATTTCTTCGCAACATCGCACGGAAAAGGTCCATGCGATGCTATTTGAGGTACGATAAAACGCATGGCTACCAAAGCAAGTTTAGCCAAAGAACGCGAACACCCGATAAAGACTGCAAGAGAGTTGTTTAATTGGGCAAACAAACGAAAAGAAGAAGAACTTACAAAGTTGTCATTTTGTTATTCTACTACAGAAGAATACGAAAATATGTCTTTGCAGCTAAATAATCAATATAATAATGCAAAAACAATTCAAGGAACTCAAAAATTCCACTCATTTCTTCCTCTATCAGAAAATACAATAAAGGCAAAGCTTTATTCAAACTGTCCTGACAATGATGCCAAAATATTCGATATTGTTAAGAAAGTTGTGTAAACAATAATTTTATAAAAATACAGGAATAAAAATAAACTGACGATATCCAACATATAATGTTATTTTTTATTGCGCACAATCACCATCCCTGAAAAATAAGCTTAATTCGCTCTTTTGAATCTTGCTAATTGAGGAGCTTGCATTTGCAGTTCTCAAAAAGGTGTATCTCGAAATCGAGTTGTCTCATCGGTTTGATATCTGTGGCGATGTTCGGCAATAGAGAGAAAATATGCACAGTATAAACACATCCAGTTTAAATGGATTAAAGTGTTAGGCGATATGCAAGAGTTGAATGCACATTTTCAACACAATACACTAAATATCACTGGAAGAAATCATTGTTCCTGATAGTGGGATTTTGTAACTTGTTTTTCAAAATACTTTAAGGGCAGAGAATTTCACTCGAATTTTTAAGCTGTCAGTGTCATTTTAACTCAAAATTTTCCAATCTTTCCGAAAAAAATACTTTAAAAACTGGAAAAACACGGAGTAAATCCGAAAAGGGCCAAAACTTATTAACTTATCAAAAAAATCAATATTAAATCAGTAATATCCTCTAAACGGTGCATCTTAGAAAAATGTTGCCGAAGTACTTTTTGCTTGCAAATTTAATTTTCTTTCCTAAAATTAGGGTGACAAACTTTTTTGACTTTTCTTAATAGCTTTTTTGAAAATTGCAATTTTTTTTAAAAATTTTTTTTTCATTGTAATCTATTTTTCTCCAGAACAACCCACTGTGCACGAGATAGAATTTTCAATCAGCTATAATATAAGGATAATTAAAAAATTATTGACATGTGACTTTTAAGGGAAAATCTATATTTTAGTTCAAAACACAAAAACCAAACTTTTTTTTACCGTGCACATTTTCTCCATATAGCACCAACAATTGTTTAAAACTTCGCCCAAGACACCAAACCAATCGGACAAACCGTTTCCGAGATACAATTTTTTGAAGATATCATGTGCATTTTTCATAGGCCCTTCTCATAAGTAAGGCTAGATTCAAAATGGTGAACCAAGTATTCAAAACGGCGTTTTTCTTCCCCAAAAACTTGTATGCAAGGTTTCATGCAAATCAAAGCGATCAAGTGCGAAAGCGAAGGCTGCCAACGTTGAACAGAAGTTAGTTGCGTTCAAGGCTAGCGATGGAAAATCGTCGATGTGGCTCATCGATAGTGGAGCGAGCGCCCACATGAGTTTGCTGGTGGTTGGATCACGCTGGCAGATGGAAAGAAGACCCAAATATTGGGCGAAGGTAGTGGTCGTATATATGTTATCGACAACGAAGAAAGTGTTGTGAACATTGACATGATGGAAGTAAAATATGTGCCAGAACTTGCTTCGAACTTAATCTCGGTGACAAAATTGGCACAGAAGAACCTGAGTGAAGTGTTTAATAGTGATGGTTGTCGAATTGCGGATTCAAGCGGAGTTGTTGTTGCGACGGGATGTCGCTCCGGCGGCGTATACTACCTGAGAGTAGTAGAGTCTACTGCGAAAGCGCCGGGAGATCATCTCGATAACTGCCAACACCAGTGGCATAGGCGCCTTGGCCATCGTGATTGGGCAGCGGTACAACGGATCAATAAGGAGCATTTGGCAACCGGAGTGAAAGTCGTTGACTGCGGCTTGAAGCTGGTGTGTGAATGCTGCATGGAAGGCAAGTCAGCTCGTTTGCCATTCCCACCGGTTGGGAACGGAAGTCCAAGGAGATCCTGGACATTGCCCACACAAAACTCTGTGGGCCAATGAGCAACACGACGCCAAACGGGCACAGGTATGTGATGAATAGTATGGACGACTTCAGCAGATTTACCGTTACCTACTTATTAAAATCTAAGACGGAAGCCATTGAGTGCATTAAAGAGTACGTACGGTGGGCCGAGACCCAATTCAACCGGAAGGCAAAAATAATCCGCTCGGATGGGGGTGGGGAATTTAATAACAACGATCTACACCGGTTCTATAAACAGGAAGGAATCAGGCCCCAGTTCACCACGCCGTACTCACCCCAACAGAACGGCGTGGCTGAACGGAAGAATAGAGCGCTTTCGGAGATGTCTACATGCATGCTCATAGATGCGGGCATGGAAAAACGATTCTGAGGCGAGGCCATCCTTACGGCTACGTATCTCCAGAACAGATTGCCTTCTCGGTCGCTTTCGAAGACACCTTTCGAGTTATGGTGGGGTACGAAGCCCGATCTCAGCCACATTCGAATTTTCGGAAGTGAGGCGTTCGTGCACGTGCCAAACGTCAAAAGGGCAAAGCTTGACAGCAAGGCGCGTAAGCTGAAGTTCGTCGGATATTGTATGGATCAAAAAGGTTATCACTTCCTGGTGCTTGGAACGGACAACGTCATCGTGAGCCGTGATGCTCGTTTCATCGAGCTTGGTAACGGCTCTACATCCGTAGAAGTTATTCAGTCGAGTGATGAAGATACCAAGTCGATTCCGTTCGAAGATGAGGATCCTGCGAAGAAAGATGACGGAAAAGAAGAAGAAGTAGCTGGCGGAGAATCAGAAGCTGAAGAGTTCTACGAGTCAGAGAATTTCGAGGACGAGGTAGAAGTTCGGCGATCTCAAAGGCAGAACCAAGGTATCAGACCGCGCTACTTGGAAGATTACGAGTTGGGAACTGCGGAAATAGCAGCGTGCGCTATGAACGAGCCTGTCAACTTGAAGCAAGCGATCGAGATACCGGAATGGCGTAGTGCGATGAACGACGAGTTGGAATCCCATCGGCACAATGGGACATGGGAGCTTGTTCCGCTACCCCCTGGAAGAAAAACAATCGGTTCTAGGTGGGTATAAAAGATCAAACGCAATGAACGGAACAAAATCGTCAAGTATAAGGCCCGCATTGTCGCACAAGGCCATACTCAGCGCTATGGAGTGGACTTCGAGGAAGTTTTCGCACCCGTGGCTACACTGCGAACATTACTCGCTGTAGCTTCGAAGCGCAAGTTGATTGTTCGTCACCTGGACGTCAAGACGGCGTATCTGTACGGCAGTCTCGACGAGAATATTTTCAAGCGACAACTACCAGGATACGCACAGCCGGGACAGGGGCAACTGGTCTGCCACCTAAAGCGCAGCATCTACGGACTTCGTCAGTCCGCTCGTTGCTGGTTTCCAGCGACTTCAGGACTTGTTGCAAAATTACGGGTTCAAACGGTCTGGTGCAGATCTGTCCCTCTACACCAAGCTGGTGGGAGACGTACGAGTGCTGTTGATTGTTTATGTCGACGACATTCTCCGACGACATTCATCGTGAAGGATGAAGCTTACCATGTGCGATTGATGAACTACATCGATAAGTTAATCGAAAACAACGGCATGTCTGAAGCGAAAGTAACAAGAACACCGATGGACGTTGTATACGTGAAGGCGGAGGATACAAGTGGTGTCTTGAGAGACCCAACCAAGTATCGCAGCCTTGTTGGTGGACTATTGTACGTCGCTGTTATCGCCAGGCCTGACATAACTGCTGCTGCGGCTATCCTCGGGCAAAAGTTTGCAACACTGACCGAATCCGATTGGACGGCTGCCAAGCGGGTCCTTCGGTTCTTGAAGGGGACGAAGGAGTATAACCTGAAGTTAGCTGGTGAGCCCGATCAGGAGTTGATTGGCTACGCCGTCGCTGACTGGGCGGGTGATCTGGAAAGTAGGAAGTCGACGACCGGGTTCGTGTTTGCATTCAGTGGAGGTGTAGTATCTTGGGTTAGCCGACGCCAATCGAGTGTCGCATGGTCGTCAATGGAGGCCAAATACTATGCATTGAGTGAGGCCTGAGAGCAACCATCGTAACGGAAGACAATCAAGGTTGTCTGGCCTTTGTCAGGACAGAGCGAAGCAATAGGCGTTCAAAACACATCAACACTCGGGAACACTTTATCCAGAAGTTGTGTCATCAAGGGGAGGTAATGCTGGAGTACTGCCCCACAGACCAAATGTTAGCTGAAATCTTTACGAAGCCCCTAGGGCCCCAGAAGCATCAGGCGTTCCTGGAGATGCTGGGACTTGGTGCCTGGCAGTAAGGACATCGCATTGAGGGGAGGGGGGGGGGGGGGAACTGGTACCACTGCTTGTCTCTACCTGTTATTTACTCATCCTTGCACCCAGCAGTACGCGCTTTGGCGTACACACCTTTTTTGTGAGTACCTTGGCAACAGATCTTTTTTTGACAGCAACAGCGATCACTCCAAAACGTGCTTTCTTGTAAGTAACAAGTGTATGAATAAAACCACCTTTTTTAATCGTTTTCTTCGCGAGTTTTTCATAGTTGTATCCGTGTCCGAATCTTACACTGGTGCTTCCACTTGTTCGCCTGTATTTTGCCGTCAGCTACTACCCAAGTAACCACGAGGCTATAATAGCATGCATATATAGGGCATATGCATTACGTCTAGTGCATCATTGAAGTTGGATTAAAGCTGAAAAGGGCCCCACTAAGATCGAACTAATGCTATATCTTTTGTAATGCCATAAGACATTGCTAAAGTTGCATTATTGCATTGGTAATGTATCATTGCATTGGTAATGCATCATTATATTCTTAAAGCTAATCTAACGCTTCATTACTTGCCAACTGTTGAATTGATGCATTAATGATGTTGATTTTGTGTTGAATAACAGCAATAATATAATGCTTGTGGTTACTTGGGTAGGGAATTTAGCCAGTCGGATTAACTTTACAAATTCTGCACTAAAGGAGAAACAAATGTTTAAATGTATGATAGTTTTTATTTTGTATTAAAAAAAAACTATCAATAAAGAGTATGGATGAACCAAAGTCAACCTAAACTGAGGTTAAGCATCGTAGTATCTAGAACTGAAATTGATAAAAAACTGTCTGGCTATTTTTTAAACCGTATGGAATTGGCCAGTATCAGTGATGTCCATATCCTCAGTGTTGTAAAGAGAGATTTTAATTTTTCCAAACACTCTTTCTTCCTCAACGAGAGCTCTTCTCTCTTGTTTATATTCACCACCGTTTTTGTATGCGGGTAGCGCAAGTGAGTGGAAAAATGGTTTTTATTCACACAACACTCGGTCCATCTAGAATGAGAAGAATAGCTCTCAAATTCACAAATGCGAATTCAGATAAATTCCCTGACGCATGCGCCCCAGTGAGCTCACTGGCGTGGGCTCTTCTGCTAATATACAGCAGTGATTGCAAATTCGCTTTGACGTTACATAACAAAGGAAGGAAGAAGAATGTTTCTTCCCGTTTCCTTTTTTCGGACATTTTATACAACTCCGTTGAAGTTTTCACTATCAACAGCACCAGCGAATCACAAAAAGAGCACTGGCGCGTCCTCCCACAAGTGTACGCGGAAGCGATCGCGGTGAAAGCACGTGGGTGAAGACAGATGAGAGCACGTGAGAGCGCTCGTTTTAAAGAGAGAGAGGTTCACTCACTCCAAGCCTTCCCATCACAGGCGCACACTTTCACTCTGTCTTTTTGCCACCGAATAAAAGAGCACTTTGCACTAACTTAACCGCCTATTCAACATATTGTTATTTGGCCTTTTACCATCTGACATATTGTTAAAACTATATAGGAGATTGTTAGTTTATATTTGTCAACTAAAGGGTGTATTCGATAAAAATGGCACACACATATATACTCATCAAAATTAAACTGATTATCGGATTTTCTTGAAATTTTCAGGAAATGAAGAACTACTAATGAGTTTTGATTTACAACATTGGTTTTATTCAATCGTCTCCCATCCCGAATGTCCGCACCTTCCTTTTCACTCCACCCATCAAATTTTGTACAACCGATTTTCCCAGTGTTTTTGTTGTTTTTACCCAAATTTTCTTCAATTCTAGCTCTGTTTTTATAGTTTTGGGATGTTTGCGAAGTTCCGTTTTCATAATTGCCCAGAATTTTTCAATTGGACGAAGTTCCGGTGAATTTGGTGGGTTCATATCATTTGGCACAAAATTAACTCCGTTGGCTCGGTACCACTCCAATACGTTTCGAGCGTAGTGGCAGGATGCTAGATCAGGCCAAAACAGAGTTGATCCTTTGTGCTTCTTAATGAATGGCAAGAGACGCTTCTTAAGGCACTCTTCCGTGTAAATCGCACCGTTTATTGTTCCGGAAGTGATGAAGGGAGCACTTATTTCACCACATCCGCAAATCGCCTGCCAGATTAGAAACTTCTTTGCAAATTTCGATAGTTTCTTCTTTCGAACATCCTCCGGAACATCGAACTTCGACTTGGCAACGAAATATTCTTGCCCAGGAAGTTGACGGAAGTCGGCCTTGACGAATGTTTCGTCATCCATCACGATGCAACCGGATTTGGTGAGCAGCTTCGTGTAAAGTTTCCGGGCGCGGGTTTTCGCAGTGATGTTTTGTTTTTCATTCCGGTTTGGGGCTTTTTGCACTTTGTAAACATGTAACCCAGCACGCTTCATGGTTTTCTGCACAAAACCGACTGACACCTTAGACTTTTTAGCGACATCTCGAATTGACATGTTTGGACGGTTCTTGAATTGTTGTACGACTTTCCTGGCCATTTTACTGTCCATTGGACCACTTTTACGACCACTCCCTTCCTTCCTTTGGACACTCAGACGCTCCTTGAAGGTTCTTATTACACGAGACACAGTTGTATTTGCAATTCCAAGCCTTTTAGCAATCCACCGGTGGGACGCCCCTGGATTTTGATTGTGAGTGCACAAAATTTTCTCACGGACAATTTCTTGTTTCGACGACATGACTGGAACTACTGAATGTATAACTATGAAACTTGGCAGATGTAAAAAATACACTATGGATAAGATCTACTCAAATTTCTAGGTTTTTTACTCATACGATTCAAAAGTTACAGAAGATTTTCTGTGTGCCATTTTTATCGAATACACCCTTTATAAGGGTAAATGTCGTAGTAATAACGGAACTGGTCGTCAACAATAAGGGAGATGGTCCAGGAATGGTTTGTGGTTATGCGGGGGGAAGATCACGCATTCCCAAAACATCTCTTACCTCGTGGAAGGGTTGTCTACCTCGGGCCACTAGGTTATCCAATAGTCGTGCTCTGGAGGCATCATTATCCGGGCAATGCCAAACTGCGTGAGCGATGTCATCATAACCGGTTCCGCACCTACATAAATTGCTATCGATACGGTTAATTTTGTAGAAATGTGCGTCTAGCGAGTAGTAGTTGGACATAAGCCTTGACATCACACGAATGAAACCGCGACTTACATCCAGACCTTTGAACCAAGATTTCGACGAAACATTTGGAATAATGGAATGTAACCACCGCCCAAGAGAATTACTTGTCCAATCGTTTTGCAAACTTTGAAGAAAACTCTGACGTACTAATGGGAAAAATTCATCATATGAAATTCTTTTTTCAAAAATCTCGCCTACTTATGCGCCCTTATTTGCTAGAGAGTCCGCCTTCTCATTACCTGGAATTGAGCAATGTGAGGAGACCCATACAAAGGGGTGTGAAAATTCTTCTGTTGTAATTGACATGTTAGTACTTTTCAATAAAAATATGGGGAATTAAAATTTGTTTATTTGTTTATTTGTTTATTTGTTGTAATAAATTTCATCTGACATATGTTTGTCTTCATGAATAAATCAGTTAACGAACAAGGAATAAACACTATTAAACGCATCGGCAGCAGCACGCAGGGGTTCGTTCATACCATAAAGATGATTACGAGGCGCAAGGCGCAAAAAGTTTCGTTGTCGTATCGCTCGTTCAGGGGCATAGAAGCACAATTGATTGAGAAGTTCTGGAGAGTCAATTTCACCGGTGATCACCTTAGCCACAAAAATAGCTTGAACTCTACGCCTCCTTCGTTCTAACGTATCGATTCCAAGCAACCGACACCGATCTTCATAGGCAGGAAGGTTTGATGCGTCCCGCCATGGTAGGTGGCGTAGTGCGTATCGAACAAACCTACGCTGAACAGACTCCAGCCTCGCAATCCAGCAACGTTGATAAGGACTCCAGATAACGACACTATTTTCTAGTATTGAGCGCACCAACGAACAGTACAATGATTTCAGACACAGAGGGTCTCGGAAGTCTTCAGATATTTTGATAATAAATCCAAGTTGCCGGTTTGCCTTCGCTATTACTTCGTGGTAGTGTGGCCTGAACGTCATCTCTTGATCGAGAGTTACTCCTAAGTCTTTGACCTGCTTTACTCGTTGAAGTACGTTATCAGAAATATGATAATCGAATTTAATCGGCTTGCGCTTTCGGTTAAATGAAATAACCATGCATTTATTGATACAAAGTGTCAGAAAATTTAAAGAGCACCACATCGCCATATCATCTACACGTGATTGCAGGTATTCACAGTCCTCAAGATGATTGTCATGAACATTTTTACGTCATCCGCCTAAAATAATCTACACCCGGGAGGTAGAATAGGTCGAAGTTGATCTGGAACTACTTGAACAGCCTGTTTCATGGAGAGATCATAATCAACAGAGGAACTGTGATAAGTGAAGCGTACATTAGGAGAATTATAGCAAGGAAGAGTAATATCGGATGACATATAGTTAATATAGATTCGCAAGAATCTTGACTGGGTACTCAATTCGAGCATTTCTTCGAAGTTTTCAATCACAAGGTTGTTACTTATTCCACACTTGATCAGTATTCTGGATGAGAGCTCCCAGGAGCGGTACTGTAAGAGTTTTACTCTTGCCAGAACCTCCAGCCTCATATTACGCGTTGAATGCATACAGCCAAGGGCAACGATATTGAATGCGTTCCAATTTAATGAGGTGGCTATTTTTTGCCGAGAGGAAACAAAAAGAGCCATATCCATGTGCATTATGAATCAAACATGACTCCAAGGTATTTGAAGGTCATAGATTGGGTAATGTCTCTTCCCAACAGCTTGAGACGCACTTGGGCTGGAAACCGCTTTCTAGTAAACACTACCAATTCGGTTTCTTTGCGGTGAAAATTCGATCCCCAAATTTCTAGCCCAGATGGACATATTATCGAGGGAATTTTGCAATGGTCTTTGCAAGATTTCTACACGTGGACCCCTAAAGGAGATCACAGTATCGTCTGCAAGTCTTAGCGTGTATCTATTTTCCAAGCAGTTATCTTTAACATAAAAATTATACTGTAAGGGACTTAAACATGAGCCTTGGGGTAAGCCCATGTAGCTAATTCTAGAAGTTGTCAGTTGACCTAGATTGAAGGTCATTTGGTTTTTCTGACAGTAAATTATGCAAAAAATTATTTAAAATTCCTGGTAAATCACTACTGTGCAGACTATCTGCCAGTATATCTAAGGAAACTGAATCAAATGCGCCCTTAATATCCAGAAATACTGAAGCCAATTGCTCCTTGTGTGCAAAGGCCAGTTGTATATCAGAACGCTAAACAATCGTTTGTTCCTTTGCATTTTCGAAAATCAAACTGCGTTGTTGATAGAAGGTTGTTTGATTCAACCCAACGGTCAAGTCTTGATAGGATCATTTTTTCTAACAATTTTCTTAAACATGCTAACATAGAGATCTGACGGTAAGAATTGTAATCAGACGCTGGTTTCTCAGGCTTTTGAATACCCAACAAACGTCGGTGTTGAATTAGAGCTTGTTCAAGCAAATTTGGAGAAGCTATTCAGCTGTTTCTTCTAGAATAGCTGAAAAGCTTCTCCAAATTTGTTTGAACAAGCTCTTATTCAACATCGATGTTTGTTGGGTAGCAATTACTTTAACCTGTCTCCATGCTGGTGGAACTATGTTTAATTCCATTAAGTGTTATTTAGGTTAAGTAATCGTCTTTTAGCGATATCGGTGAGATATCTCAGAAGGTTGAATTTAATCATATCGGTTTCCGGAGCTGAGTTGCTCAATGAAAGAATTGCCACTGAAAATTCAAACAATGTGAATGGTTGCATATTACTTTTACTCTCTTTAGCGTAAACAGAATACACGTTAAAATGTGCATACTTTTTACTCCGCTTGAAAAGTAAAAAATGCATCCTTTTTACTCCTTTTGAAAAGTAAAACATGCATACTTTTTACTCCTTTTGGTAATTAATTTACTCCTTTTGGTAATAATATTATAACATAAAAGATGTGTCTTTTGACGCATTTTGGAAAATCAATATTGATCGAGTATTGCTGAAAATGGCTCAATTCCGTGATAAAAAATCGAAAATGAAAAAGACATCAATAGATTACACAGCCATGTTTATAATTAAAAAATAAAACAGTTAGGAAAACATGTCTAGAGGATTTGCGCGGAAATTGACTCACGCATTTTTTAGTCAAGAAGAAAATGGATATAGTTTTTGGCTCAGGAAGTACCAGCACATGGGTCCCAAGCTCGGTCCAAAGCTTAATGATTAGTCCCTAAAAATGTATCCCGAATAGCTGCATTCAACCTCAGGGCATGGGAGACCTGTATTGTTTCAAACAGTGTTAAACATTTGTAATTATTGACAATAGCAAATATTGAACGTACCTGACAATTTAGCGAATGCGTCTGTATCCAACGTATTGGAAAACTCCTCCATTTTTATATTTCGACAGCCTAAAACTATTCCGGAACATAAACACTGCGCTTATCAAATAAATGCTTATTTGAAAATGGTGTCAGCATCAATTCACGGGCAGAGTTAATTTTCTTTTCTCAGCGATGCAAACTTTTTACGCATTTTTCTGTCACTGTTGTATGTGAAACAACTATTCATTTCGATAGACCCCAGTGTCGTGATCTGACCTAAGTTTTCAGCTTCGATAATGTTGCTTCACTGTTGCTGCTGCTACTGCTCCGTTGCTGTCAAAGTTCGTTACAAGAATGAACTGAATCAGCACAGCTAGCTGGTATTTTTAGCAAACGGCCTCCCATGTCAATGCATTGTGTTGGTTTTGTTTACTCTTACAAAGTGATGAGATGTTCGCATAGCATACTACAAGTTTCATTTCGTTGCACGCTAAGATGATTATACTCAAATCGAATGATTATACCCAAATCGAAATGTAAATAAATACTCTTAAAATCCTTCAAAGCACTTAACATTTCATTCACACATATACTCTGTATACTAAAATCTCCCTCATTTCTTCTTATTATTGAGCATTTCAAGCTTATTGCTTTCACAATTCGCTTATTGCTTGCTCTCAAATTAGAGTTCTAAATGCACTTTCACAGTTATTAATTGAAAGTTTTCGATACCAAGTACCATTTTTGCATAAGTATGATTGTGTGCCGAATACAATCATACGCTATTCCCAGGGAGTCGAGAAATTTTCCTTTACGAAAAATTCCTAGACCAGACCGGGAATCCAACCCAGTCACCTCCAGCATGGTGTTGCTTTGTAGCTGTGCCTTTACTGACTGAGCTAAGGGAGGACCCCCTTGTCTACTTAGATTTGTGTGTGTGCTTCAAATGCCTAATAAAGTCCTAAATCTCTTGCATACGTTATCTGCAAGTTCCATTTTCCATCAGCAAATCGTAAAAATTAGTATTAACTGCAAAATTTCAACAAATTTAACAACAGTCTCACAAGTACAAGTTTTTTTTTTCATTAGCATGCAACTATCTGTGCATCAATTTACACAATTAATGTACTTTAAAATTGGAACTTGGAACATTATCCATATGCAAATCATACCTCCTATTGCATTATTTAATTTTTTTTTCGGTTTGCAATCTCATATCAATAAAACATTTTTTTTTGTTCAACTCATCATCGTCTTTCTGAACCAATCGGAAAATACATGTGTTTCTAGGTCTATTTTTTCATAATAGAAATCTAGATCAATTTTGTCATAATAAAAATCTTAATTTTCAAAAAAAAAATGCCAAAAGCTACTGCTGATCGCTTTAAGGTTGCCAGAAGTCACCACATTGCAATCAACTTTGCTATTGCCCAGCTTAAACATCAACATTTTTTTTAAACACCTTGATTAAACATAACAATCAAACTCAACATTACAACTTGCAACATTGTCAAAACTTTTATGGAGATTTTCAATAGATTTGCTTGGTTCAACACGGTTCTGAATATGCACATCATAAAATCATAAAATCGTTTTGAGTCAAAATGACTTGCAAATTGCTTGTATCACAGCGTTAACTTCTATATATACGTAAGCCCGTTATCCCACTAACGTCACTGCAACCTGCCACGTTAAAAATCCGACGTGGTCAGGTGGAATGATCGCAAAGTATCTTAAATTCCCAAAATCGACTGTAAACACCATGCTGAAACCACAGACAAACAGACGTAACACTCTAATTGACGCCATTGTCCACCAAAAAAAAAAAAACGATTTATTTGAACACAAATAGTTGGCCAAGCCATCACTCACAGCGCTCGCATCGACAATTATGACATTTTCCTGCTGAGTGATTTCCTTGCACTAGCATCGCTTGCAAGTCTGAGAGTGTTCGGAAATGTTTTGTTTGTTTTCGTCAAAACATGGGACGCAAATGTGAATTTTTATTTTGCTCTAATCGGGAAGGTAAAAACTGCGGAAAATCCTTCTTTAGATTTCCCCGTGACGAGGAAAGGTACGAAATTCATTGAGATTAATATAACTATTACATAGAATTTAATTTTGACATAATGTAGATGCGCGCAGTGGGTGAAATTTTGCCAGTCAAGGGAGCTTGTGGTGGAGTTTGATGGAGGCGGACAAAAGACGGTCGAAAAGTGGAAACTATGCTCCGACCATTTCAACTCGACAGCTTATAAAAACTGTTACAAGCCTGAGAAAGAGTAAGCAAAAAAGTCATTTAGTTGTTATCTATTATGAACATAGAATCATTGTTTATATTACAAGGCAATGCCATCCCGTCGCAACCTGCTGCTACGCACATTATTCCTGGTGAACCATCCCACGAAACGGAAATTCAATTCCTTGACATCGGGTTCTTTGCCAGTCCGTTCAATCATGAATTGACTGAGGATGTAACGGAGGAGCAAGCGTTGGAGGTTGAATATCTCGATGTTGAGTATTTAGAGGAAGAATCGGAAGCTAGCTTTGAAGCGCAAGCACCGGATGTGGTTAAACTATGTTCTGTAGGTCAAAGCTTTTTGAACACCAAGATTGCTGCACTGGATGAAACGCATTGCGATGACGCCGCGCATCGGAATCATTGGTTGATTGATGATACTTCCCACGAATACGATTGGTCTTTCCTGCTCCAGACTACCAGTCCTTATTCTTCGAAGAGAAAACTTGTCTAGACATAAAGCCTATTAGATCCAGACGAATTGGTGAGACCTTGTATGCCATTATTGGTACTTGTCCTCGAGGCAGCATTCCCACTAGTCGATTCCATCGCCACGAATCTGAACGTTGTGACTGAAATCAACCATATATACAAACCCGAGATTTCAGCAAATTTTCACCAATTTTTCGATCGGGCATCTGTATACACCTCGGCGCTTGTTGGGTTGTTTTTTTGTGGGGACCACTTTGCGCATTAGAGATTCACTGTTATTTCCGCTGTTTTTTTTCCGACGGAATAATTTCCAAACAACACTGAACTTACTGGTTTTTACTAATTTTCCACTAATTTTCACTTTTCTACGAACCTGCTTCGCTTGTTTCAAAACAAACGATTGTTAGTCAAGCGAGCCTGAAGTATTTTGCGTGTGTTTCATGGGTGAACTCGTTGGCAGCTGTTGTGTCAGGCAAGACAATCAAACATGATTGACACTGAAATGGGCAGAGCGGCCGTCAGATTGCGCTAGGGTTTCAACGTATCTGAATTTAAGTTAATGACGATTTATTGTAAGGCAATTTGTTCTTAGTGTAACGTCTGTTTGTCTGTGCTGAAACGTTACCAGGAAACACTTTCGCTGGATCGAACAAAACAAAACAACCGTAGAAACGGAACATACTACCAAAAACTATGAGAAAAGGTCCGAAGGGGATTTCGGAACAATGCTGGGATCTCCTTGCGTTATCTGGTGAAAAGGTTCTCGGCACCGTATAGTACAGCTCGATGAATCTGTCACCGTGAAGGTTTCCAGTCGTACCATGCCAGCATGCACCCCAACAGGACCCTGAAACAAAACCTGGTTGCCAAACGCCGTACAAGAATGCTGTATGAGCAAGTACTGATGAAATGCAACGGACGCATTTGGTGGACGATTAAACATATGTTAAAATGGACTTTGGACAACTCTCGGGACACACATTTTGACGGAACCGGCTGTAAAGTCAGGGGAACGAAGTGGAATTCCAGCGAACGGATTCGGACCAGTTGTGGAAAATAAAGACACACTAGAGAAAGCACTTTTAAACTACGTTTATTAATAGTTCGCAAAAACAACACAACTGAACGCGGTAGCGGTTACTTTTGGACTGATGATCTCTGTTCTCCCCCCTCTCTCTCTCTCTCTCTCACTCTCTCTCTCTCTCACTCTCTCTCTCTCTCTCTCTCACTCTCTCTCTCTCTCACCTCACCAAGGTGTATTGATGCACACAGGTGTGCTTGATGACGAGATGTGACTGAAGTGGTAACTGTTGCACCGTTCCACACTCTTCCTCAGAGGTGTAAATGTAGTTCGCCTCCCCGCGGTGCACCTTGGAAACGTTAAGCTCCCCTTAACGGCTAAACGAACTACGGAGGGAGCGTCATATGACGCATTGGGGTGCATGCCAGTAAAACCCCAATTATGGCAACTGGCTGCGAAAAGATTTATGAGTGGTACCGTTGTATTCGGGCTGGCGCCTGTGTCGTCTCCATCAGTACTGCCGGGTGACACCGAGCAGGAAATGGCGAGGTTACCGCGGCACAGGTCGTCTCCGTCCCATTAAAACCTTGGCAGGCCTTCAGTACGTTCCATTCTCCACCGCCCGACCTCGCCAGTCGGGCGGGAGTAGGCTCAGATGACCTATACCTGTCTTGCGCTGATCCGGCTCTGAACACGGTTCCCCATGAAGGGCCGTGTCAACCCTCGCATGGCCTCCCTGCATGCATAGTTAACCATGGGATCACAATAGCGACTACTCCACGTGGGCTTGGATAGCGGCTGAAGGGGGACCCAACAACATGGAGGAAACGAAAAAACCCAACAGAGAGCGAATCCGTTCGCTAAAGGCGGCCTAGTGAGGTCCCCACCGCGTAAAACGGTGGGATCGGGCGTGAGCGACACCTGCGGTAGTGCTACGGCATCGGAGGCAGGTGGTACCAAGCAAGGTGTGGCCATGGATGAGCCAGGACTCATCCGGGCCATGGATAGGATGCGGGAAACCCTTCCTAAGGTGATGAAGGTCTGGGAGCAGTTGGACGCGATCATCGACTTCACGTTGTCGCGCAACAACATTGCGAAAGACTTCAAGTTGAGCCTTCTTAGGCTACGCATGACAGTGCAGGCTGCATGCAAGGAGAGGGAAGAGCTGGAGGCCAAATTACTAGCTGAGAAAAGTGCTAAAGAGTTGGCACGGCTAGCGGCCACCGAAAGGCCGAGGGACATAGCCTCGAAGCAGACGTAGACGGAAACAGCCGTCTCCGTCGGAGAGTCTACCCTATCCATGGGGGCGGGGACCTCCAAGCGGGCTAGGCAGTCCCCGGACGAGACGGCACCTGGTGCTTCTAAGAAGCGTATCGTGTCGGAAGCCCCAAAAGGGAAACGAACCTATGCGAACGTGGCGGCAGGGTCAGAGGGTCCATCCTCGCGACCAGCTTCGGCTTCTCGCAAAGAGAGGCCCCGGCGCTAAGCTCAGCGTAAAAGGCGCGACGTCCAGCTCGCGTGTTGTCTCAAGCACCGAAGGGGGCCCGAGCGGCAGGGCCTCAACGACAACATAAGCCATAACTAGCACGGAGGCAGATGCCAGTGCTAGGAGGGGGACGAGCGATGACCCCAGGCGGGGCAGGGAAGGCACCTGGAATAAAGTGAGGAAAAGGAGGAGTAGAACCAAAAAAGAAAAAGATAAGCGACAGGTGGCCGCAAGCGGAAAGGCCCTCATCGTCAAGACCGAGGCGTCTAAGTACTCCGAGGTCTTGAAAGCGATGCACGGGGATGCTAAACTGACAGGCCTAGGCACCGATGTGCGGAGTATACGCCGTACCCACACTGGCGAAATGCTCCTGGAGCTGAAAAAAGCGACAACGCTTAAGGGCCCGGCGTATAGAGACCTGGAAAAACAGGCCTTAGGTGAGGGTGTGGAGGTGCGCGCCCTCGTCTCGCAGGTGACGATCCAGTGTAAAAACCTGGATGAGATCACCGAGGCAGACGAGATCTCCACTGCACTGAAGGAACAGTGCAAGGTCGAGGTTGCCGCCGCAGACATACGTCTGAGGAAGGGTCCACTTGGGACCCAGGTGGCAACCTTGAGGGTAGCGGCAGTCGACGCAGACGCGGCGTTGAAAGTGGCGAAGGTGAAGGTGGGATGGTCAATATGCCCACTAAGCCTACACCAGCCGCCGAAGGCATGTTTCAGATGCCTAGAGAGCGGACACATGTCCTGGGAATGCAAAGGCCCAGATAGGAGCAACATGTGCAGAAGGTGTGGCAGCACTAGCCACAAGGCGCGGGATTGCAAAGGTCCCCCCAAATGCTTGATGTGCGCCGGGAAACCGGACGATAAGCACGTCATGGGGGGGGGGGGCAAGTGCCCGGCCGCTAAGGGTATACCAACGAGCCAACCGTAATGCAGGTAACCCAACTAAACCTGAACCATTGTGAGGCAGCCCAGCAACTGCTGTGTCAGATAGTTAGCGAGTCGGCATCGGATATCGCCATCATTTCTGACCCATTCCGCATCCCATCCGGCAACGGGAACTGGTTTGCGGACAGGTCTAATATGGCGGCATTATGGACGACGGGCAAGTACTCGGTTCAGCAGGTTGTGTCAATCACAAACGAAGGCTTCGTGTTGTAAAAGTGAATGGAGTGTTCTTCTGCAGCTGCTACGCACCGCCAAGGTGGTCGATCGAACAGTTTTCCAATATGCTCGATCGGATGACAACGGAGCTAACTGGCCTGAACCCGTTGGTAATAGCGGGGGACTTTAACGCTTGGGCGCTCGAGTGGGGGAGCCGCCTTACCAAACCTAGGGGCCAGATTCTTCTGGAGGCCTTGGCTAGGCTCAATGTGGACATAGCCAACGTTAGTACCAAGAGTACCTACCGATATAACATTTAGCAGTCCTGGGCTAATTAGCAATTGGAGGGTGGATGATGGCTACACCCATAGTGACCACTTGGCGGTACGTTATTGTATCGTCCACAATACAAGGTAGCGCGTGGAAAAGGAGCATCCATTCCATTCGCCCGCAAATGGAGGACGTCCTACTTTGAGGTAGAGACTTTTAAAGAGGCGCTTGAGAGGGAACGAAACTTACGCGAAACCCAAGAACCTTGCGGCGAACGACTCTTTATGACACTTACACGAGCGTGCGATGCGACCATGTCGAGGGAAGTAAAACCGAGGAATGGAAGATCGCCGGTGTATTGGTGGACGGAGTCGATCGCCGACCTCCGAAGAACATGCCTCCACGCAAGACGGTGGGTGCAAAGAGCGCGGTCAGATGCCAATAGAATCGAGCGTAGAGGGGCGCTAGTCACCGCGAAGGCCGCACTAAAGAGGGAGATAAAGGCCAGCAAGCGAGCCTGCTACGAGGGTCTGTGTCAGAAGGCCAATATGAATCCGTGGGGTGACGCCTACCGGGTTGTAATGGCCAAAACCAGAGGATCGGCGGCTTTAACCGAGCGTTCATCAGAGCTGCTGCAGGTGATCGTTGGGGGACTCTTTCCGAGCCACGACCCAAGTCCATGGCCCCCCGCCACCGTAGATGTGTCCCATGACCAGCGTTCCAGTATCCCAGACCTTAACGCTGTCATAGCGACGGAAGGGTGGCCGGCTCAGCCGAACATCCGTGACCACGTGGGCACTGACAACGGCACAACGGGGGTTAGTGACGAGGCGACGGTGACGAATGATGAACTTATTGCGATAGCAAAGTCGCTAAAGGTGAACAAAGCGCCGGGACCGGGTGGTATTCTGAACCAGGCCATCAAGACGGCTAACTTGCTGGATCCCGAAATGTTCAGGGTGGTGATGCAAAAGTGTCTGGACGAGGGCGACTTCCCGGACGCCTGGAAAATTTAGACCCTTGTGTTGCTAACAAAGACAGGGAGGATCCAGGAGATCCATCGGCATATAGACCTATACGTCTGTTGGATACAGCGGGTAAGGTGCTCGAGAGGGTAATCCTCAACAGACTGACAACATACACGGAGAGTATAGGCGGTCTGTCTAATAATCAGTTTGGCTTCCGTAAAGGGAAGTCGACGGTGGATGCCATCCTGTCCGTCACCAAGACGGCCGATGTGGCAATCCAGCGCAAGAGGTGAGGAGTACGATACTGTGCGGTGGTCACCCTTGACGTGAAGAATGCGTTCAATAGCGCCAGTTGGGCGGCTATCTCCGACTCGCTCCAACGCCTTCAGGTTCCTGGGTACCTGAAAAAGATTCTCGGAAGCTACTTCCAGAATCGCGTACTGGTATATAATACAGTAGTACGATACTGTGCGGTGGTCACCCTTGACGTGAGGAATGCGTTCAATAGCGCCAGTTGGGCGGCTATCGCCGACTCGCTCCAACGCCTTCAGGTTCCTGGGTACCTGTACAAGATTCTCGGAAGCTACTTCCAGAATCACGTACTGGTATATAATACAGAGGCAGGCCAGAAACGTGTGCAGATCACCGCAGGCGTCCCGCAAGTTTCGATCCTGGGTCCGGTGTTACGGAACACGATGTACGACGAAGTACTGCGGCTTAAGTTGCCGAGCGGGGTAAAGATTGTCGGGTTCGCAGACGACATCACCCTAGAGATATGTGGCGAATCCATCGAGTTAACGGCCTCACACTCCATTAGCATTGTGGAGAGATGGATGAGCTCCAGGCAATTGGAGCTAGCCCACCATAAGACCGAGGTCACGGTGGTGAATAATCGGAAATCGGAGCAACATGCGACGATCAGTGCAGGTAACTGCACAATAAAATTGAAGAGGTTCTTGAGGTATCTTGGGGTTATGATCGACGATATGCTGTCCTTTGTCAGTCACGTCGATTACGCTTGCAAGAAAGCCTCTATGGCTATATCGGCATTATCCCGCATGATGTCGAATAGCTCGGTGGTGCAAGGGAGTAAGCGTAAACTCCTGGCCAGCGTCGCCCTGTCCATACTTAGGTACGGCGGGCCGGCATGGATCACCGCCTTGAGTACCAAGAGCTGCGCAAGTAAGCTACAGAATACACACGCGACGCGGTCTGCGTCCTAACGGGGATGATGCCAATAGGCATTGTCATAAAAGAGGACGTAGAGTGCTTCGAGCAACGTGGAACAAGAGGTATTCGGAAGACCACTAGAGCCGCATCCATGGTAAAGTGGCAAAGGGAATGGAACAACTCCACCAAAGGTCGGTGGACCCACCGACTAATCCCGGAATTAACCGGGTGGGTCAGTAGGCGACACGGTGTAGTGAATTTCCACTTAACGCAGATATTGTCTGGCCACGGCTGTTTTAGACAATACCTGCACAAATATGGGCATGCACAGTCCTCCGCATGCAGCGAGTGCGCGGGAGTCGAGGAAACTGCGGAACATGTGTTCTTCGCATGTCCTCGCTTTGACGGCGCTAGATCTGGCATGATTGCCGTAAGCGGTCACGACACGACTCCGGATAACTTGGTCCAGAGGATGTGCCAGGACCGGGACGTCTGGGACGCGGTATGCGTAGCAGCCTCCCAGATCGTCCTCGATCTCCAACAAAAATGGCGAAACGACCAAAGGCAGGTCGCAGGGACCACCTAACTACTAAAGCCCTAAGTAAGTAAGATATTGGGTGCTTAACAAGCACAATAGCCCCCTCCCCGAAGTAATACCGAAAGGTGGTTCCGGGGAGGGACCAGGGCTAAAGGCACGGGTGGGTTTTTAGTGGGTCGAGGAGTTGGCACCCTCATCCCCACGCCCTGAGTTCTTCAGGTGTCTGGTTGCAGATTTTCCATCCCGTCTAAAAAAAAAAAACACTCTTCCTCAACGCTTTGCCAGTTCACTATTTCTTTTCAAATTTTAGTATCTTGGTGAAACGTCCGTGTTTCTCCGGAACTGGGGGCTTTGGCATCACGTCAGCGATCATGATTTCTGTAGGGCGATATACCTTTACAATATCTCCGTTCTCACACAGCTCCTGGATAAACTTTTCCTTCGTGCTGATGTGCTTGGATCGCCAGCTCGTGCGATTGGTTCTAACAAAGTCCAGGGAATCTTGGTTGTCTTTGTTCATCACTGCCGGAGTTTCCTGCGGTTCTCCAAAATCTGCTATCAACTGCCGTAACCACACAGTTTCTTGGCATGCGTCCGATAAGGCAACATATTCCGCCTCCATCGACGAAAGCGTCACGCACTGCTGGCGTCGGCTAGCCCACGAGATTAGGTCTCCACGGTAAAAGAATACAGGTCCCAATAAAAACCTTCGACTGGCCGGGTCACCCGCCCAATCGGCGTCGTAGTATCCGACTAATCCCTCGTCGGTATTTCCGCCCAAACGCAGAAAGCAATCCTTCGTAGCCTTCGAGTATCTCAACACACGTTTTGCGGCAGACCAGTCTGCCTCGCTAGGCGCCCGAATCTTCTTCCAAGAATCACTGTGGACACGGCAACATCCGATCGAGCAATCACTGATAAGTATAACAACCCACCGACCAGACTTCTATACTTGGTCGCATCTTCGAATTTTCCACACTTATCCTCACCTTTCAGGAAACCTTCATCCATCAGCGATTTAGCGGTCTTCGCTTCCTGCATACCATTCTTCACAATCAACTGTTTGATATAGTTCTTCAGTCTGATGCGGTAACAATTTTCTCCGTGTAGCACTTCTACTCCCAAAAAGTGTCGAACTTCACCGAGGTCAGTCAGTTCAAACTCTTCACTCAAATCGTCTACAATCTTGTTCACTTCCCATTCAGAGGGTCCGGCCAGCAACATATCGTCCACATAAACTAACAAAAACACCTTCTTCCCATTGACCGATTTCACCACAAAGTACTGATCTGCACCGGATGACCTGAACCGAAGCTTAGTGAGCTTAGCACCTTGCCAACTGACGTAGGTCATAGATGCTGCGTTTCAGCCGGCACACAAACTCCTGCTATCCTCGAGCTACGGTACCCGGTGGCTACCGCATGAAGATCTTCTCCTTTAAAACTCCATTAAGGTAGGCAGTTTTGACATCGAGATGCCTAACCACCATTCGTTAGCTCGCAGCAACAGTAAGAAACATCCGCAGACTGGATTGTCGTGTCACCGGAGGGGTGAAGCCCTGAGCAACCACCCTGGCTTTGAACTTGACCGCTTTGTTCTCGTTGTTGCGTTTCAATTTTAAAACCCATTTGGATTCCACTGCCTTCCGACCTTCAGGCAGCGGTACCAACTCCCAGGTTTCATTCCGATCGTGAGAATCTAATTTTTCTTCCATCGCGTCACGCCACGGCTTGCTTTTCATGGCATTAATGTAGTTCAATGGCTCTTGTACTGCACAGGCCGCTATTCCGACAACGTAATCCTCCAAGTGACGTAGGTTTACGCCTTTGTTCTCCCTCTTCGACCTACGAGGCTCATTCGACTCAGCACTGTCGTTGTCGGACGCATCGAAGTACTCACCATCATTGGGATTCTCATCCTCAGCATCCCCATCACTGAAATCCTCCTCGAGCGGCTGCAATGCAATCTTTTCCTCAGCTTCCTTCTGCTCAATGAATGTTGGAAACTCCACCGACGATGTTCCGTTCCCGAGTTCGACAAACCGGACGTCTCGGCTGATTGTAATCGCAGTGGTCTCAGGGTCAACAAACCTGTACTCCTTGTGGTGTATAGAGTAGCCCACAAATATTAGCCTGCGCGCTTTTTAGTCGAGTTTACTCCTCTTCACATCCCGAACGTGCACATACCCACGCTTTCGAATACTCTCTAGTGTCCCAGATCCGGCTTTCGTCCCCACCATAGCTCGAAAGGAGTTTTCGGTACAGACCTGGACGGTTCTGGAGGTACGTTGTAAAAGGCCCGGAGACGCGTATTATTAAATTCTCCGCCACCAGTTCGAAATTCGTTTCATCCCAGCCAACATTGTCAATAATATTCTGGGGATCTTCTGACTTATGCTGCAGCAGGTATGTTACAGTAAACCTGCTGTAATCATCAATAATGTGCATTACAAATCTATTGCCACTAGGGGTGACTGTTTTCATGGGGCCGCAATTATTCGTATGTACAATATCAATTACCTCGGGAAACGGGGCTCTCAAGGCATTCCCCTCTAGGCAACATTCACATATCAACTTCAACCAACAGTCACTCACCTGCATTCCGGTCACAAGCTGTTCCTTACCGATCCGCTCTGCAGCCACCCAATTACGGGGGCCTAGGCGCTGATGCCATTGGTGTTGGCAGTACTCCTTATGCTGCCCTGCTGCCGCCTGCATTGATGGCTCCGCTACTCGAAGATGATACAGGCCACCATGGCGGAAACCTGTCGCCACGACTGTACCTTCTTTCACAATTCGGTAACCGTCCTTATAGAAATGCACTTGCAATTTCTTCGTCGTCAGCCTCTTCACAGAGATAAGGCTGGTCGGCAGCCCCGACACATATTTCACGTTCTGCATGTCAATCGTAATAACTTCACTGTTCCCATCAACGCCAAACGCTTTTCCACTACTTTCCCCAAGGATCTGGATTGTGTTCCCATCGGCCATGGTTATCCAACCACCGGCAAATTCATTCAGGGACGTGAAAAACAACGTTTGTCATGTGCGCGCTGGCACCACTGTCTTTGATCCAGTGTCAATTCTCCCCAGACACTACGAACGCAATTCCTCTGTTGTCACTTTGTGCTGGTTTGGCTTTCACTTTATCGTTCTTCTCCACTTCGATGCCTGTGTGATGCTGTCTTCGATGCACTTTTTTTTTTTTTGTCTGGATTATCGAGATTTTCAGCCTCGTGCTGGTTCATCTCCCGTCGTAGTCACTCAAATACCTCTTTTTGGGTATTTTCGTAACTTGTCCGGGGATGAGATTCGAACTCGTGACCTTGGCGTGAGAGGTATGGATGTTAACCACTACGCCGGGGTCGCCCCCGCTCTTCGATGCACTTTCTTCTTCCTTCTTCAGCTGCCGGAAATTTCTTCGGAGATGCCCCGGCTTCTTGCAATAGTGGTAAATCCGGGTCTCCTTAGCACTACCCGAAACACTTCCCGAGTTGTATTCGACGGAACGCATAGCCTTCATGGATCGGGTTGAAGTACCGTCACGTTCAACCCGGAGCGGTAACTAACCCATCAAACGACGGCGGAAGACTACGCAAAAGTAAACAAATCTTCGTATCACTGTCTAACGTGGTACCGGCTACATCGAGACGGTCAAACAGGTCGTCAATTTCTACTAGGGGCTGTTCAGTGTCACCTCCTTCTTACAATTTGCCGAGCATAGCTTTTTCAAAAGCGAAACATTTGATGGTAGTTTTTCAGCGCGATATACACGTCACGAGCAAGTACACAGTTCCTCACAACGGGCATCTGACTATCTTCAAGCAAAAGAATAATCGCTGCTTTTGCCTTCCGATTACCCGACTTGAACACCGCAGTACGATCGGCTTCCTCTGGGGGATCATCCACAACAACAGCTCATAAATCTTCGCGGCACAACAAACTTTAGACCCGTATTTTTCATGTGGCACAATTCGATCCGTTGAAATCGAGAACTACGCGTCGGCCATGTTCGTCAAAGCAGTCTTTACTCACACACGGCAGACAATTTCATTACATCATTCAAAAAAAGGGGGAGGGTGTACAATACCTCTTCTTCCTACTCAATATAATGTCACATCTAAATACGGTTAACTCAATGCAATTCAATTTCCACTACACACCGTTTGCTTTCGATACACCCGTCATGTAGTTAGGGCATCTGCAATCCTGATGGATATTCTGATCTAAAATTGATCCGCTTTAAAAATTTAGATCTTCTTATTTTAGATCGAAACAAGGAATTCTCGGGTACTTTTTCAAACAGACGTGTGTCATTTTGTAAACAAAGAGGGGAAGTAAGATTCAAACGTAAATTTCTCGGAACCCTTAGCACTTTCATGCAAACTTGGGCCACCAACACAAGGAATAACATTGCTTTACATGATTGTGATGCTACTTTATGTGAGGGTACTGAGAATTTCGAGAAATTTACTTTTGAATCTTACTTCCCCTCTTTGTTTACAAAATGACATACGTCTGTTTGAAAAAGTTTCCGAGAATTTTTCACCGCTGATCTACTTACTTTAATCTATTTTCAAACAGATAAATGGCAACCCGGTCGAAGGAAACGTCATCTTTTGTTTACACGGAGAAACCAAAGTATCCAAAATTAAGTCATTTTCACTCATCTTGACCCCAAAGTAAAACCAGTCATAATTGAGTTATTTACGAAGTATCCAATTTTGAGTTTTCCGAAAAGACTCAATGCTGAGTGAAATTAACTGTTCGTTAAAAACGAATCGACATTAAAAATAATCCAAAATTGAGTTTCATGTTTTTGAAAATAATAATTGAAAAAGGGCTTCAGTAAACTTTCATTCCCTTTTCAATTCAATAAAAGAAAACTAAAAATAAAAACAAAATGTGTGTGATTTATTATTGCATTTTGGGTACATTAAAACATTCCATTAAGAATATGAAGTGGAATTCTGTGTTTATCTAAAAGCTGTCTCGAACTCTCTTATGCGCAATGAGAGCTCTTTCACTTTAGTGCTCTCGGAGCATTGTTTAATGTTCCATAGATTTATGACAGTGAGATCGTAAAGTTTTGTCAGTAAAACGGGAACATTGGTTCCCATGACTGAAAACAACTTTAGCAATATTTCTACTGCCAGTTCTCCTGAGGTTCCACACGGAATGAAATACATCTCCAAATACAACAAATAGTTCGCCTTTTTTGAATGTTTCGGAGCAACAAAATATGTGAGGCGATCGTTACGATGGGCGGCTGCACTTGTATCAACGTGTACCTGCAAAAAAGATAAAACAATTTTAAACATTTTTGTGCTTAAAAGGGTATTAGTAATTTGTTGTTGTATCACAAACTCGAGTAATAATGAAAGCATTGTTCTACGCACGATAAATCGATTTGGCGATTACTTTCAAAGAGATAGCAATCTCCTTGGTATGCTTTCATGTGTAAGCAAAATAAATATATTGGTATTCAAATTTAACTCACCTTCGCCCAACAAACTAATGGCATTGCCAAAAACTCCTCTGGGGACATGTCTTGCTTAATTTGTCGCTTGATACCGCATTGCGTAATATTTTTTAAAAATCGAAGGCGCCTCGAATATAAACTGAAAATACGATATAAGCAAATTAGATATTAAAATACGTAAAAACAATTCTCTTCTTCTTATTTTTTCGGTTGAATACCGAGGTGATCTCGAGAAACTTTAGGTTTCTCCTGATTTCGCATATCGAAGCTACATTACAATGAGTGTGCAGATTTGACCCAGGCATGTGCTGTCACGTACACTATTCGCAATACAATTACGATATAAGGGAATAGAAGATATGACTGTATAATAATGATAAATATATACCTATACTGACCAGCTCCAACCATTTGGCTCAATAAGTAGCCCAATCTGTAGAAATGCACTCATGTTGCAATTTTCATTCGCATTGGGGTGGAGGTGTTCAAACGCTTGCTGTATCTGTAATTGTCCAAATTTATAATATGTTTTGATTAGTTGACCTTTCCCGTCAAATATTTTTATTGGTACAATCATTTCCTTTCAATTTTAGAGCAAACTTTCCCAAAGAACATTAATTTTTTCCCGCTTCTGTTTCAAAATGTGACAAGAAAGTGTGAAACAAACTCAACTCTACTAGAGTCCTAATTGCTTTTACCCGAATCATTCTAGATTGTGACCCAAGTTTGTTTTAATTGTTTGAAATTGTTTTTGACTCAATAAAAATTTTCGACGAAACGGTCAATAAAAAAATGGTAAATTGGAAATTAATTATAATTCTTACCATGAGTCCATTGTAAGATAAGAGATGAGGAAAAGTTTGCAGTACATCCGATTTCTACCTCAGGAGCCATTGGTGCAGTACTGTGCAATGTGCCATCTTCTCGGATATTTCGCGAATGTTTGCTGTAGACGGTTTAAGAGCGGCTATGTACGATGCAACCTAGTGGATACCTTCAGGCACTACGATAGGATCGTGTTTCGGTCTTTGGAAAAGCCTCATCTCCATTGGCAATTCTTTGCGCATGTTCCCAAAGCGTGTTGCGATAACGCCATAGTGCGGACCTTTCTCACGACCTTTATTACGCCAAAAGAAGTAGGACTAAAAATGTGAATGGGTGTTTTAGATGTAATATACAAAAGGATTTAATATTTGTTTGCTCTTCAAATCGACAAGTACCTACCAAAAAACTATTCTTATCGTCAACACCAAAAAAATAAAGTATCCATTCACCTCTTTAGGAGCATCTGCAGTGACTCTTGTCATTTGTAGTTGCGGAAAAGCTTCAATAATTTTTACTGCCAATTCCTGTTTTTCAATCCATGATGGATATCTGTTAAATGAGAGTATTTAAATTGAAGTATACAAACATACATCTTAAAAGTCATACCTTTTATCTTCATGCATCATGCGCTCGAAGAAGAAATTCGTGAGAATTCTGTTCATTCTCAGCAATTCCTTGTTTATTAGGTATATTTCCGGAATTGAGAAGCATAAGCGTGCGTTGAAATTTAGGTTCACTGGCGAAAAACGATTGAACGGTCTGTCAAAAATAGTTTAAGAAGTTCAGGAAATCAAACTACAGTATACAAAAAGAAAAATATATATTCTCATGCAGCATTTTTGATGTCGTCGAAGATGTCTCAACATTTTCATGTTCCATATCACGTACTGATTTTAACTGAGCGATGACGCCAAGGATGAGTTTTCTCGGACCCATCTCCAGAATATTCAGTTCGGTAATGTCTTCTGCCTCCAAATATATTAAAGTTTCATCGGTGATCAGATTATCTACAAATAGAAAGAATAAACCTTTCAAGGTAAATTAAAATTTTAAAATTTAAATGTATAATTTATTCCTTAAAAAATGTTTAAATGGAGACATATTCGGAGAATCCCTCCGTGACGTTCTCCAGAAATTGCTAGAAGCATCCCTTCAGAAGTTTTTCCAAGAAATCCTCAAAAAAATCCTACAACAATTCCCTTAAAAAATTCTACAGCAATGACCTTGAGAATTTTACAGTGAATTCTCCAAAAATTCGTCGATATTTATCCAGTATTTTATCTGCGAAGTTATTAGCAATTATTAAGGGAATGTTTAGAGGAATCTAAAAGGAAATTTTTAAAAAAAATTCTCCGGGAATCACCTCAGAAATTTTCTACGCATTCCACTGATAATTCTGGAAAAACTTCAGGAATATCTCAGGAAATTCCTCCAATAATTCGTTCGGGAAATTTTTTAGTAACTCCTCCACGAAATCCTTCAGGTATTCTTCCAAACATTCCTCTAGGAAACCGTTCATTCATGAATTCCTTAACAATTCGTTGGAGAATTCCTCCAAAAAATCTCCAAGGAATTCAAAAGGAAGCGAAATTTCTTCATGAAGGTCTCCAAAAACCCCTCGGGAATGCCAACCAAAAGTCCTCCGGGAAATTTCTCCAGCAATTCTTCTTTCCTACAAGAAATTCACCTGGTCTTCTTCCGAGAAGACTTCCTGTGGGAATTCCCGGAAAAAATCCAGGAGGAGTCAGCAGAAAAATTCCTGGAGAATTCCTGGAGACATCCTGGTGAGATTTCCGCGGGAAATTCCCGAAGATATTTCTGAAGGAACTTCTGAAAAGATTTTCAGATGAATTGAGGGAGGAATTACTGTGAGAATTTCCCGGAGATGTGATGTGATGTGATAAGAACTCACCATTAGTGCAAGGATTACCTATGTCTGCAGAACTATCCTCAGCAGGTTGCTGCTCGTTGTAGCAGGGTCAGTCGATCTTAATGAGGACCTTCGGAAGATTACGGCCAGAAGGCCACGTATCTTCATATGACAAGGGACTGACGACTCCACGAACCCTTGTCTAGTCAACAAATCCTTCGACTGCCTTAGGCTACCCCCCAATCCCAGTAGGAACAGTGGAAATTTTTAGCATAAATTATGATTCACGAGTGGCACGATCTTCAGGAAGTCTGTCCAACTATTTGGCTTCGCCGACGACGTTGATATCGTAGCACGTAACTATGAGACGATGGCGGAAACGTACATTAGACTTAAGGCTGAAGCTGGTAGGATTGGGCTTGTGAAAAATGCATTGAAAACAAAATACATGAAGGGAAGAGGCTCACGAGAAGACAATGTTAGCCTCCTACCACGAGTTCAGATCGACGGTGATGAAATCGAGGTAGTAGATGAATTCGTGTATCTGGGCTCATTGGTGACCGCCGATAACGACACCAGCAGAGAAATCCAAAGGCGCATTATGGCTGGCAAACGTGGCTAATTTGGACTCCGAAGGACGCTAAGATCGAACAAAGTTCGCCGAACTACAAAGTTGACCATCTACAATACATTAACTAGACTGGTAGTTCTCTACGGCCACGAAACATGGACATTGTTAGTGGAGGACCAACGCGCCCTTGGTGTCATTGAACGGAAGGTGCTGCGTACGATCTACGGTGGAGTGCAGATGGAAGACGGAACGTGGAGGAGGCGAATGAACCACGAATTGCATCAGTTGCTGGGAGAACCTCCCATCGTACACATCGCAAAAATCGGTCAACTACGATGGGCTGGGCATGTCGTAAGAATGTTGGACGACAGTCCTGTGAAAATGGTTCTCGAAAACGAACCGACAGGTACAAGAAGAAGAGGCGCGCAACGAGCAAGGTGGATCGATCAAGTAGAAGGCGACCTGCGCAGACAGCGAGGCTGACGAGGTACAGGCATGGACCGATTACAATGGAAACAACTTCTGTGTACAGCAGAGGCCACACCGGCCTTAGTCTGATTGGTAAGGTATGATGATTTATAAAAAATGTTAATATACAAAATGTAGGAAATTTCACGGCTTAACTGAAGCTTATTATCAATCAACAAATTTATTTTAGTTTTTATTTGTACTAGTGAATGTGCTGAGGTATTCCAAATTTCTACTGTCTCCTAATAAAATAGTTGTTGAAAATTCAATTATTTATTTTAATATTATTGAATTTTAATTGATTGATTGAAACTACGTTTTTTTTCCTGATGTTTTCCAGTAATAAGTAAGAACATTTTTATTTTAATACACTTTAGCTTACTCATCGTAGTACTTTAACCTTATGTAAGAATGAAGACTATCTTTTTCTAATTTTTACAAATTATAGCATTTAGGCGACAACAATTTATCTTTCGTAATTCTCATCAGATTTTTAGAAACTTTAACTTTAAAAGCGATATTTTGAAGGTCAAACTGAACAGTTTCCTATTCTTGGATAATAACAATTATTTCCTTTTCGTGACTAGCAATCAACAGAATTATACCGTAATAACTTCCTGTGTGCTTAAGATACTGTACTACATATCCTGGACGAAAATCCGGTTTGATAATTTGCAAATGCTGAATTACTATTATTTGTTGTGGAAGATCAAAAAGTAAACCAGAAAAATCTATGTTAGCTCTATCCATCGTAGTCGATTTGACAATTATTGGTGAATCAATGGCATAAGTATGGGTCAAGATAGAAGGTTTCTAAAATTTTCACAGGTTTTTCCTTGACCCTTCGACTCCTTAAACTTTGCCTCATACAACAAACAACTAGCATTATACAATGGCCCATTTTGTATGCACGACTGTGCATAATGTCCAAGGTGATGTATTTTGTTAATGGCAATCAAGTGGGAGAAGCAGTCTTTGAAAAGAATATGAAAGCCATTAACGGCATTGCTGAAATCGTTAATCATGTTTTGAGTTAATCTATGCGAAAAACAAACGTGACTTATCATGAGTAATGATGAAATCAATTGTTCTATTTTATGATCCCGTTGGATAACATTACTGAAGATGAACGGAAATGCACGCATAAGTAACCAAGTTTGTGATGCAGTTTGGCTTAAAGCATTTGTTTTTGAGTTCAAAATCATTTGGGAAAAATTTGCAGAAGGTTTAGCAGAATCTTCACACTCTCCGTAATCAAATGAATCTATAAGGTGGTTTATTTCCTGTTCTGTAGTAACTTTTGATTGTACTGCATGCTAGAGAATCAATGATCATTCGAAAAATCCCTTCTAGCACATCATGCATAGGATCGAAACAAACGGTATTAGCCCATCTGAAGTAACGCAAGTCATGTAAAGCACAATCTGATCGTATTCCACACTCCTTTGGCAATAGTTGCTGATTAATAACAGCTTCAACGTCTTGTTTCACATTTTGTATACTTCTGTGGGAGAAACTGTCGCTAAACTCACCGGATTTCAGATCACGCCTCGTAATATAACACGACCTATAGAATAGATTAGCTGAAGGTCCAAGAAGACCATAAATATCGTGGATTGCAAAAGTGTCACCCAAAATATTCACAAGAACGGCGCGCAATACCTAGCTCTCTGATGATGTTCTTATAACTAAGCCCTGATCTGACTCAAGCACAAGAAGATCATTAAGCATATCTTCAAGCACAGATGCATAACCATATGTTTTCAGTACACTCGATTTCACCATTAGTGCCAAATATATCCTATCTAGCGACGAATTCACACGTGAGTCGAAATTCTGAATTTTAAAAAAACGAAAGGATGAGTTATGTCAGTGACATAACTGCAAAGTTGACGTAGGACTGCTTGTTGATGTGAAGAAATTGATGTCATCGAATTCATGAATTTCTACTATATTTTATTCAGTCTAAAGAACCATGAAACCCTGTGCTGTTGGTGTGTGAGGCTCCGGTTCTTCTTCCGCTATTGGTTCTTCACGAAAATTTATAGAAACTGAAGTTCGCCTCGAATTGACTGTTAATGATATTTTGTTTGTTAAATCATCGCCAACATTAGATTGGCTTTCATAGTCATTTGCTCTTGAACAAAAGGTCACAAATACAAATTAAGCGCTCTTTAAGGAAGAAGAGCTTTATTTCTATCCGCTGATATATTCAATTTGAAGGAATTGTATACAACTTCCGATAAATTAGCAGACAAAGTGTTTGTTTACAGAAGCAGATTCTTCCTAATCAAATGTTGGAACTAAAATGTCCAACGTGCTTGTAAGTGTGAAATGGATCCTGTGTTTACGGAGGGAACATGGTTCGCGATTGAAATGTTCTCATCAGTTTTCTTGGCTGCAGGACAGCCTGAGTGTTTGGCGGCACGTGATACTACGATAAAAATAGGCATTTACACCGTTTCCAACTCGAGATTGTACAGACTGAAGATTGAACATATACCCAAAAGTTGAAAAGGTGGTAAAAAATGCAATTGCAGTTTATACTTTGATATCTTGAGAAATCCGCATGATTCAGAAAAGGCAATTTCGCCCATTTTGATTCACAAAGCGTTTTATGGTACAAATGAAGCCATGCAAGTGTGTGCAAGCGACTGGTAAGCAAAAATAGCTCGAAACAATTTTATCGCTGTAGGATCCTTGTTCAATCATCACCAACATATCAATATACAATTTGGATGAGTCGATATCACAAAATGCCGCAACGCTATTGGCCACTGTTGTATTGCCGCCGTCAAGTGTTCTATGTTTGTTCTCACTGATCATCGACAAAGCGTTTTATGAAATAAACAATGCCATGCCATGCAAGTTTGTAAGCGACAGGTTGCACATAGCTTGGTGGAAAATATGTCCATTTGCTTCATTGCTGTACCCTGAATTCCTCGCCAAGTGAAATAACGGTTGGGTTTCTATTCCAACATTCTTTCCTTGTCAAAGTGGCTAATTGGTTGCCATCAAGAGCCGCCGCGCTAGTGGTCCTGGTCTGTATCTCGATTATGATGTGCACATTTTATTTTTGTGAGCCATCTGACTTTCGAACACTCATCTCTTACTCATCAACTAAATATCACTGCGAACAATCTCACGCACACCTTCAATTTTTCATTGCGAATTGCTGTTGCTGTTTTGCCCACAACTAATGTTAGATTTTTCATCCAGCTTACGATCAATAGCAAAAATGGAACAAAATCAAGCGAAATTGTATAACAAACTTACTTTATTAGTTTTGGTGTAGAGAGAATTACGAAGAACTTAACCTAACACCAAGTAGACCAGTTTGGACATTTTCGTTTTGCAAAAAGTTCCACTGGCTGGTGCGGGAATCGAACCCTCAACTTCATGACAACAACCGCTTGAACGACGGGCGACGTCGCTAACCACTTGACCACGAAGATGATGTGGGCGATTGATTTGGCCATTTTCTCCGGGACGCGGCAGTTTAAGCAACGCCATGTTGAGCCGGTGCGTGGTAATGAACATTTCGATTAGCTCAAGAGAAATTTAAATCAAACATACTCTTTAATCGGTAAATTGATTTGGTCGTCCTGAAAAGGACAGATTTTAGTTGTTTACAGAGGAATGATTTACGTCAGCGTCGACGTCGGGCTTCTTCCGCTTGCCTCGTCTAGCGGACGTGCCAGCCACGTCAGGCGCCACATCAGCGTCTACTCGATTTCCAGCATCAGGGCCAAAAACTCGGAACATCTCGGAAAAGCGCTTTTTTATCACGAGAGCGGGATACACTCGTCTGAACGTGTCGATGATCCAATAACGAATGATTACTATTCTTCTTCTTTATTGTTTTAACGGGAATGCCAGGCCTGTTTTATATAATGGCATATATCATAACATGACAAGAAGGGGGTTCTCAACGAAGGCAATGCAAATCAAATTTTACAAAAGGGGACGGGCCTCAGTTGTTACGCCAGACAGCAGCGTGGAAATGAAATCATTAGTTTTCATTAGTGCGACAGGGGTTTCGGAGGTTAAATTCGCATCTTTTCTACTCAGGCAACAGAAAAACGGCCCCTGTCAGGGCCTCAGAACCCTATCCCAAGAGAGTTGAGATTTAGACACACTTGCTTCTGAAACTGCATAACAATAGTAACAATACAAACAATAGTTTGTAAATATTGGCCAGAAAAATTATAACTCACATTTTAAAACTACCTGCAACTAATCTAATCTAGTATCTGCACCTAATCCACTATGAACCTATGTACAACAAGAACTACAATGAAGCTAACCTATCCCCTACACTGAATATGTGAAACACATAATTGGTCTACCGTGCTTCAGTTCCGCTCAAATTAACTGTTAATATTTCGTTTGTTGAATGTACAACGTGCTTGCTAGTTTTATAATGGCAAATAGAGATTTATATACGGATACTAATAAAAAATGTTGCTCATTTTCTCCAGAACGTGGCTTTTCAAGCAACGCCATGTTGATCCGGTGCGTGGTAATGAACATTTCAATGAGCTCAAGAGAAGTTTCAATCAAACATACTCTTTAGTTGGCAAATTTATTTGTTCGTCCTGAAAATACAGGGTTTTACTTAGTTGTTAACGGAGGGAACATGGTTCGCGATTGAAATTTTCTTCTCGGTCTTCCTGGGCAGCAGGATGGCCTGAGTGTTTGGCAGCACGTATTACGTGAGGCGTTGCAAATGTCAATTTTTATCGTAGTATTAAATACTACGATAAAAATTGACACTTGCAACGCCTTTCACTCGAGAGTGTACACACTGAACATTGACCATAGAGCAAATTACAACGAACAACTTAACCTAACACCCATTGGATTAAACTGGACATTTTCGCTTTGCAAAAAAGTTCCACCGGCTGGAGCGGGAATCGAACCCTCACTTCATGGCAATGAACGACGGGCGACGCCGCTAACCACTTGACCACGAAGATGATGTGGACGATTGATTTGGCCATTTTCTCCGAGACGCGGCTTTTTCAACGCCATATTGAGCCGGTGCGTGGTAATGAAAATTTCGATGAGCTCAAGAGAAATTTCTATCAATCATACTCTTTAGTTGGCAACTTGATTTGATCGTCCTGAAAAGGACGGATTTTAGTTGATAATATGGTTCGCGATTGAAATTTTCTTCAGTCTTCTTGGGCTGCAGGACACCACTCTGTGAAATGGTCACACCGGAGAAAAGTTTGTTCAGCTCCTCGTCGTTGCGGATGGCTAGCTGCAGGTGACGTGGGATGATTCTGCTCTCCTTGTGTTTACGGGCGGCGTTTTCTACCAACGTGCTTCGCAAACACGTCTATCGCATACGGATGCACAGCGAGAACTGATGATTGGTCGGTCGTCCCCACATGTTCGATAATCGCTGGCACGGTAACTGTGGCAGTATGAACCAATCAGAGCGAGGCGCAAACATGATGTCATTTTCGACCAATAGCGTTGTGCGTTAAGACATTTTTCTTTTAAGTACATTTTAATTAGTTTAAACAAACATTATGAATTAAGTTTGCAACAGGGATTCAACGTTGATGTTCTACCTTGCGAATCAAATACTTATCGTAAAATGTCTGTGGGCCAGAGAGGAGATATTATCGTTCAAAGTCTCCAAACCCGCGTAACGCTTGCGATTTCAGAAATTTTAGAACGGCGCCCCTATACAGGAATAGAAAAGAGAGACGTAAGTCCTACGTCAAAAAATACAATTAACTTGTTTTTCCCTTTTCGTGATCCTAGTGGGTTGAGATGCTCAACATCGTCGACATGCAAAGAAATTCGTAATGCAAATTGATTGGCTTGCAGGAAAGTATGTTGCGAAAAACCGTTACCATCTTTAAACGATACAATTGAACCATCAGAATTTACCTCTTCAGCATTCACCATCTTTCTTGCTTCAGGATTAGCCATAATCAAACGTAAAGTATCAACTATTGGAATATAATGAACAACATCTTTTTGAATTCTAATGATAGGGACGGTATTTGGAAAACAAACTCTATTCTGGAACTTCTTTCCTCTCGCCTTTCCTAGCAACGTACTATTGGTCTTCCTGTTTTGACCCAAAATTGTTTCAACTGGTTCTGGCACTGTACAGTTAGCTTTGGAAATCAAAAAGTTAACGTTGTCTTCAAATGTTAAGACGTTTTGGGTTACATCAGGTATAAACAAAGAGTTGATCAAATCTACCGAAGGTTCATGTTCAAATGAATACTTTTCGTTTGGCAAGAAACGCTTTACTTGGGACATGGCATGCCGTTGACTCCAAAGAATGATCAAGGAAAATCCTGAAAGGAACTTCTGCACCTTTTTTTCAGGAAGTGCTGTTAAATCCTCCAGAGAAACGTCATCCTGATAAAATATTGGGTTGTTAATACTATAGTTCTGCATTGGAACATCATCAATTGGTGCAGATGAAAGCGATGGACGTTCAAAATGAACTTCAGATCCGGATGAGCTTTCGTTGTCGTATTCCATAGCGCCGGTAGGAATATGCGCCAGAAAATGTTTTTGAAACTTATTTAAGAAACTGAAAATCGAACCACACTGGGGACATTACAGTGGTATGGTTGATTTTTGCTCGTGGTGATTTTATGCACCGAGCGAATGCGTTGCTTCAGCAGCTCGAAGTTGCCATCGAAGGTTTTTTCACATCCATCAACGCAGCAATTCGTCCAAAATTTCATCCCTCCAAAGCGAGAAAAATAAAAATATGCAATGGATGAGTGAAATAATTACACTAACCAGTTAATTTTTTTTTTCCCCACCCCACTTTTTTTTTTTTTTTTCTTTTCCTCCCACCCAAACACCCCCAAGCAAAAAAACCCAAACCCCCCCCCAAAAAAAATAAATTTAAAAAAAAAAAAAAAAAAAAAACCCCCCCCCCACCACCCCCCTCTTTTCCAAAAAACAAACAAAAATTTTCACCACAAACCAACAACCAACCCCCCCCCCCACTTAGATAAATTCACCAAAAGCGCCCCCCCCCCCCCCCCCAAAAATAATACTCCCCCAAAAACCCCCCCCCGGGAAAAAAAAAATTTTTAAAAAAAAATTAAAAATAAAAAAAAAACAACCAGAGAAAACGGACTTATAAAAAAAAAAATTTCTACCAAAAAACAAAGTTTTGAGTACTTTCACACTTGTTTTTGGATAGTTTGGTTTCGTTGCTTGGTGTAGTTTAGTATTTCGTTGCTAGAATACATTTTAAATACAGTCCATCGCAAAATTGAGTGCACACACCTGCTAGTTCACATTTTTCTAACATTTCCAAGACAAATATCACTATGCATGAAAATTTGCCATGGAGTTCAATAAATTAATCTTGCAGCTAGTGATGGGTGCACACATAACATGCAAACTTTTACTCAGTTTTTTAGAATTGTCGAAAATATGATAAATGAGCCATTTTCAATGTCGCAAAATTGAGTGTCCACTTTTGTGTTCGTCAACATATTTCATTTTATGTATTTATCAATTGAAAATTTCCGTGATGTTTTATAACAGTGTCACTATGAGCATCTGTCAGCTGCTAGCAGAGTGGTCAAATTCATTGTTTACTGCAATTCAACTGAGTTCTAATCGAAATGGCTACAAAAAGAAAGGAAACGGATATTAATACGCGAACTCAGGTAATAAGTCTGTGCTGCCGTGGAAAATCATTGCGGGAAATTGCTGAAATCATTGGTAGACCACATTCGACAGTATTCAAAATTATCAAAAAGTGGAAATGCGAAGGGACTGTGAAAAATCTTGCTGGTAGAGGGCGAAAGCGTATTCTAACACCTGGAGATGAACGGCAAATTGTGAGAACATTACGAAAAAATCCTAGAACAAGCATTCCGAAATTGGCTGTGGAGGTTGCTGACAACATTAAAAGACCCGTTAGTGCCGATACCATCAGACGCGCGGCGCACAGACATAATGTGCATGGCCGAGTTGCTAGGAAAAAACCACTTCTCTCAAAAGCAAACATCAAAAAGCGGCTGGAATTTGCAAAAGAACATGTGGACAAACCTCAGGATTTCTGGAACACAGTAATTTTCACCGATGAAACGAAAGTGAACTTGTTTGGATCGGATGGAAGGCAAATGGTGTGGAGAAAGCCAAGATCGGAGCTGCAATCACAAAATTTGTGCCCAACCGTTAAGCATGGAGGAGGAAGCGTAATTATGTGGGGCTCGATGGCGGCTAGTGGAACCGGCACTATGGAGTTTATAGAAACGACCATGGATAAAATGGGTTATCTCAACATCCTGAAACGAAATCTTCAACCTTCGGTGCAAAAATTGGGATTACCACGGGTTTATTACTTCCAGCAAGATAATGATCCCAAGCATACCTCCTACGTAGTACGTGAGTGGTTGCTCTATAATGTCCCGAAACAACTCAAAACTCCTCCCCAATCACCTGATTTAAATCCTATTGAGCATTTGTGGTGTGATGTTAAGAATCGACTAAAAAATGTTAACCCAACAAATAAGAAGGATCTCAAATCGGCGATTCAGAACATTTGGGAGAATATTCCATCATCGGTGACTAAGAAGCTAGTGGAGTCGATGCCGCGTCGCTTACAAGCCGTGCTGGAGGCCAAGGGAGGACACACCAAATATTAAATAATTTGTTTTTTTTTATGTCTACGGGCATTTAAACTTGTTTTTATTAATAAAAAGTTGACTGTGCACTCAATTTTGCCAGGTGAGAATTGATGTTTTTTTTCTTTTTAATTTTTTTTGTAATGAATTCATTTGTTATTGTTTTTATTTTGCCCACCAATCATATGGAAGAGAAATAAAGTAATTGTTAAACTATGATTGATGTCATTTAATTTCTTTTAATCCCTGAAAAACGTTACATTACTAATGAAACTATAGGTGTGCACTCAATTTTGCGACTGACTGTAATTCGACACCGATTTTTCATTAGGGCCTAAGTCGCAACGTACTCAAATGGGAAAATATGGAGTTGAATGTTTTTTGATGCTTTCTCAAATATATCTCTGGTTGCAATTTATAACTATGTTGTGATTTATTTTTTACAGATGCAAAAATGGTTGAACATTATGAAAAGATAAAAAATAATAATTCCTGTTCTCTACTGACTTGTGGAAAATAAGAAATGGCATGCGCCCACTTTATTTTCGGGGGCTTGATTACGCTCTTCAGAAATTCGCCCTATTTTCCGTTGAAAAGTTAATTCCGCCCAAATGATTTCACCGTTCGTTCTTTTTTCGCCCAATTGTTTGCGTCTGATTTTGATTAATTTTGTCAATATCGCCCTTTTGTATGCTCGCAAGAATATTATTAAATTAATTAAAGTTATAATTTGACTCGGTGGATTTCTGTGTTAAAATGAAGTGCTCCAACGAAACTAGGAGGCCTATCCATAAAAAAAAACTTGTTTTGAGGACGTCATCAACGAGTATCTAAAGGATCACATATTGAATATCAACACGAATAAGGTGAGAGCAGTTTAGTTATTGAATAGCAATTTGATGACTGTAATCAGATTTATTTCCCGCAGAAAAATAATGTTAATTCCAGGAAGTGAACCAATTCAAACTTTCGGAAAGATACGAGGGTAAAAAAATATGATATCGGCGTGGAACTACACCAACCAAAAATATGCTAATATGCTACACTTTTTTTTAAGACAGGCTATCTGCTCTTTGGATCGGTTTGGCAAGTCGTACTTGTGGAACATCGTCCGAAAGCTGATTGATTCATCAGAGGCAATTCAGAAGCATAAATTTCTTCTTTAACTTGGAAGAGGAGCTACTTAAGGTTATGGAGCAACGCAAGATTTTGGAATAGGCTCAAGAACGAAAAACTGTCTAGTGGATGTTATAGATTGAGTTAGTCACTCAGCTGGTCAGGAAATCAGGATGGAGCTCGGAAAGTATTCGATGAGAGGCCTTATAATATGTTTGAATAATAGTAGGGCTTTTAATTATAAGAATAAAGTCTTCAGAAAAGCTGTATGGTGAAAAACGAATATAATTAATGTATGAATAACAATGTTTTATCACTTATACAGAACACAAACTTTTCTGTTAGTATTCATCGCCACATTCATGCTCTATAGTGATATCTGCTTCAAAGTGATCGAGGTTTTCAGCTTTTGGACGCCGTCCTCGCTTTTTCGGAATAATTTGTTTTAATAGTGTCTCATAGTATGCCTTGTTGGAGACGAAATCTAACTCTGCATCTGCTTCAAAGTGATCTGGGTTTTCAGCTTTTGGACGCCGTCCTCGCTTTTTCGGAATAATTTGTTTCAACAGTGTCTTAGTATGCCTTGTTGGAGACGAAATCTAACAATTTTCGAAGGTCTTCTAACTTTTCTTCTGCTATTGGGATCGGTTCCAGATTGATAGATGGCGACAGAGTAACAGGATCTCTCGAATCTTTGTTCATGGTAAGCTTGCAAAATTCTGTGTCACTCAATTTGTATTTATAAAACATCACGCCGGGAGCATCCATGGTATATTTAAAAACGGAAATATCTCTGAACCGCACGCGGTCACCGTCGGAATTGGTTTTGGCTCGATTATAAAAGGACTGTAATTCTTTGAGCTCCAAAAAGTTGCTTTGATCCATTTCAATCACTTTAAATGGCACCTTACGGCTAATGGCTGCAATAAAAACTGCCCAATCATGAGGAATTTCAATATTCATTGTACACTTTTTTTTCGCCTTTTCAATCGAGGCATGTGTGGAATCAACCTCCATGTGGCTGTGCCCAGGAGTCATAAACATGTGTTGTATTGTTAGCTTTCGTCCAGCACACACACACATGTTTCTATAAAATACAGAAACAGCATGCAGACAACCATGTTATGATTTTGACCTGAGCAGCGGTCAGAATAAGGGCATCTTCAGGAGTGTATGGTCGTTACAAAATAGAACTGGATTTATAACAAAGTGAACTTCAGCAAGGCGTTCCAGTTGGATAATTTCGAACAGTTTCATGTTAAAATTTTAAACTGGAACACTATGTTGTTCTAGTTTTGATCAAATTTGAAACGCGTTTCATCCTAGTTATTTTTTTTTGTCATTGTTGCAGTGTCTATGAAATCAAGTCAAACGTCAAACTTTGAATCAACGTCCGGTCGTGCATCTGGTTGAATCGTGTATCCGTGTACTACGTTCTACAAGTCTGAACGTAAGTTATAAATGGTAACTTGAATAGGTGAATAGATTTGAGCTTGGTTTTTTTCTTTTCAGATAATGGCGAAGCAAGAAAACATCCGGCGCGGTAAAAATTTTAGCAGGCTGGAGGATCGGCAAATCAGCGTTTCTTGGGTATATGCCACTCAAGATTCCATAAAAGGCACCGACCAGAATGCATCTGCGTTTTGGAATAATGTCTACCAAAATGCCAAAACTGCCACTCCTTCGTTATGCTCAAGAACGGCGGAAGCTCTTCGGCAAAGGTTTGGTGCAATCAGTCGTAATGTGATGAAATTTTCCGGGTGCGTAAAATCTGTTCTACGCCTGAACAAAAGCGGTGCGTCGTCCACGGACAAACATAATATGGCACTGGAACTGTTTAAGACGGAACACAAAGAGGATTTTAAATTCGTCGAGTGTTATGAGGTGCTGAAGCAGTGTCCGAAATTTATAAACGCCGAGATGAACGTATCAAAATCACCTGTAACGGAGGCACCTTGCAGTAGCCAAAGTCCTTTGGGTAATTTTTTGTTTAATTTTGATGAGTTTTTATTATTTCTAGGGTTTTTTTTCATTAGGGCGAATCTACAATTGAGAGATTCTCTCCGGGCTCGCTCTCTTTCATTCATTACAGCGCCATTATAAAACTTTCGAGGGATTCTTTAGTACAGATCGAAACACAACAGTGCTGGCTAGCATACTCTACAAATAGTAGAATGAAAAACGTAAAGGTGATTGGTTTATGAATGAAAGAGAGCGAGCCCGGAGAGAATCTCTCAATTGTAGATTCGCCCTAATGAAAAAAAACCCTAGATTTACCCGCTATATATTGCCATTCTACGCAGCTATGCATAGAACGGCAGTAGGGGAAAAGCACTCATTTTCGACTTAGGCCCAATTTCTTCACCTCCGTTTAAATTTTAAACAAGGTTTACCCATATAGTTAAACCTGGTTTAAAACTTAAGCGAAGGTTAAGGTGAAGAAATTGGTCTTTAAGGTTAAGGTGAAGAAATTGGCCTTTACGAGATTTCTATGCTAATGTTCGACATTTCATACAAAAATTGCGAGATTTATATGGATGAGTCTAAAACTAGTGCTAGGTCGAAAATGTGTGCTCTTACCCAATAAAACGTAAAAAATTCAAAAAAGGGATTTTAGTGGAATACTATATTGCAGTTTATAGGCCCTTATTCCGGCTCTATGTAGATATGAAGTAGCTTCAGGTGCATTAAATTATCAAATAGTTCATCATTCAGATTATTTTTCGTTTAGCATTTGAAGTGTACCGATAATCTGTTATTGAAAAACGAAATTCTATTCAATTATCAATTTTTCCCTCTATTTTATAGTATCCGTACCAGGTTCTTCATCTACGAGGCCAATTGGTCAAAAAGCTGCTAAATGTAAACTGAGAGCGGATGAAATCGAGAATCGCAAAATTACTCTCTAGAGTAGCAAAAGAGAGAAACGATATTATGCGTCACTCTAATCGCATTAAAATAATTACAACGAGCCTTGACAATTTGGACGAAGTGTCAGCGAAGATTTTGAAACTCGAGAAACAAAAAATCTTGAACGAACTTCTATCCAGCTCGAGCTTGTGTGATTCACTTCCTACGACCGATATCGATTCATCGTTTGCTAAATCTCAGGAGATAAGTTTTGATGAAATGATCGAGCTGGCAACAACTAGCGCGGGTTTCACAACACCGAGCAGCCAATCGACTGCTAAGGCTGAAGAACTATCATCAAAGAGCGTTCGAGTTCCACTGATGGTACACACTATGGATGGGATCCACGAAACATTCGACCCATTTCGCTCATTGTATCTGATTACGAAAGCGACTGAAACGAGAACTCGACATTTTTACAAACTCATTTTGCAAGTAACTTTCTTTTTTCATTTAATGTTATGTTTGTCTTTATTGAAGATTTTTTTACTAACGTTGCAATAAAACAATAAAAGAAAACAATATGTTTGGTGGTCAAAATAATTTTTACCATACAATTTTTCCGGTTTAAATGAAGTATTTATTATTCCCTACATCACTTAGATAACATTGAGCGATCCGGTCTTCTAGAAATACCATAATAATAATACTTAATTCTATTAGTGAAAACACTAAAAAGTTAAGTTAAGTTGACGAATTGCACACAGGCTGTTATGAAGAATCATTCCAAGAGCAATTCCAATTTTAAAATCAATTCCGATTCTGAAATACTGTTTTATATGTTGCACACCACCGCGAATGGATCGGTTTTATTGTTGTTCGCCACGAAAATTCCACAAATGGTCCATCAAATCTTTTCGAAGAGCAATGCTTTCCCCAGCGTTTTTTTTTATTTTTGAGCGAACAGTGCAATACTCCGTAAAAGTTTTCGGCACATTTTCGTTTGGTTACGAAGCTGGATACATGTTGTCTTCTTCAATTCCGTTTTGAGCTGTATATTGGATCCGCATATTGTGCAAAATGATGCATGCCCAACTAACATTTTTCATTAGGTAAACGCTTCATTGGCAATACGTATATAGCGTTAAACCACAGAGAACAGACATTGATGTCCATATACCATTTCTTGAAAAACCTGTGTAAAAGTTAATATGCGCAGCCGGTATAAAAAGCAAGTTCAGAGAAAAACAAACAAAATTTTTCAGGTTATGTGCTAGGCTTCTTATTGATAAACATTGACATGACAGTTCTCGCACAACTACAGCGCCGCCTACCAGGAGCATAACGACATACATTTGAAATGTCGGTTTAAAGTTTTACACAAGTAGCAGACCGAAGATGAACGTCTGTTCTCTGTGGTTAAACTGAGTAATGATTAAGTAGTGGTTGTACATGCGCCTAGCCAATATTTTCACAGGCAAATCTGGCGAATCTACCCAGCTTCATGAAAATGCGAATAGATAGCAAGAAGCGTGTATACTGCTTTTAAAAAGTTAGTATTATCACCAATTTGCAGCTTCTATGCTTGATAATCATTCTCTCAACTTTATCTCAGCTTGTATACAGCTGATACTCTGCTGATTTATAGATACGGAATATATATTTGTTCAAAGCAATTTCTGTTTTTAGAACTGTGGCAAACAGCGTTTTATTATGATATTGTTTTTGAGAAGGAAATAATCTCTCATCACACGTGAGGATCTAGGAGTAGACGGCACTTATTTTTTGCTAGAACAAAGTTGTTAAGAGAAAGTATTGATAGTTCCGTTAGCGCACGGCAGGCTGTGAAGATTGAATAGAAGTACCAAGCATACCAAGCGTATGGGAGAATACGAAGAAAAAGACTATGTCAGTGTAGAAAGACCGTAATGGGGTTTTCCATTAACCGTACTGGTGGGGATCAGTACATACAACGCTTTCCGCCTTTCCCCTCCGAGGTCTATAAGTCATAGACGACGAGTGGATGCTTGGTAAAGCAGAAGTCGTATACCAAAAATAAAACCCAAAAATGAGCGGGAGATAGTTTCTCTCCCATGTAGGGGATTTGGGGGCACGAATAGACAGTTCGTTAGAACCAATTAAGCTATCGGTAGTATATGAGCACGATCAAGCCCACATCCTTTTGCCAGTCAAGGTGGTGCATTCGTTCCTGCCTTGACCTACCCCGCAGGGGATGCTTGGCAAAAGTTTGTGTGCTTGTTTCGAAATACTACCTCACAATGCCCTCTGCTCAATTTTCAAAGCTACTTCTATTCAATCTTCACAGCCTGCCGTGCGCTAACGGAACTATCAATACTTGCTCTTAACAACTTTGTTCTAGCAAAAAATAAGTGCCGTCTACTCCTAGATCCTCACGTGTGATGAGAGATTATTTCCTTCTCAAAAACAACATCATCATAGATCGTTACTCCGCGTATGGGAGAATACAAAGAAAAAGACTATGTCAGTTTTTTTTTTTTTTTTTTTAAACTTATAAAAAAAAACAAAAAAAAAAAAAAAAAAAAAAAAAAAAAAAAAAAATACCCAAAAACCTTTTTCAAAAAACCCGGGCGAAATTTAGGGAAATTTTGTTTTTTACCGTTGTAGAGCGCAATTAACATTTAACTATATGAATTATTAATTATTATTTTTTTATCAATATATTTATATATCACTTACCAGCGTACTTAACCAGATTCGAACTCTGCACCTTCACTATAAGATCCGTGACTGTATCCTCTGATCCATATCAGCTGTGAGGAATTCCAGTACCCGTGTTCAAACCAGATTTTAGTTCTAATAATGCTGAACAACTATGATTGCTGAAGCTCTTTATCAACTGGTTCATACACTCAAAAAAATCGACACATTGTTTTCACGTGAAATTTCACCTAACTTCCACCTGAACACGTAACCAAATCTTCTTCAGTAAAATCAGGTGAACGTTACGTGTCCAGTGAATTGTACTTGAAAATCACGTAAAATATATGTGATTTTCACGTAGAATGTGAATTTACGTGGAAATCACGTAACTCTTACGTGAATTCCACTTGTTTATTACTGGTTTTGGCAGTGGACGAAAATTACGTGCGTTTCACGTGGAAGTAACGAGTCGATTTTGTTGAGTATACTGTTTTGAAAATCAGTGTTACCAAAATTATTATAATCTAAACATGATCACCATCCAATTTTCGTTGTTATCTGTGCCGTTCTCGGACCATTTGTAATTAATATTTTTTAGATACTTTATTACTTCTTAGAGTATAAAAATTGTACAATAAAAAAGAAAATCTTATTAAGGTTACCCGCATAACGAAAAACAATTTGCTATATGGTCAAAACTATATTTCGAATGTAAGATATACTATCACATTTTATGTTATTGTTATCGAATAGTTTAATCTCATTTTCACCATACAACCTCTACATTAACACATATTGGTATTGTATGCCATATTGTCATTGAAAGGTTTCTTATTGTCTGCACTCGGTCTGCATTGTATACCAACTTTTTGGTATAGATACAGCAAAAAATTTGTTCGTGAAAATTGATATTTTTTTATGGTAACCTAACTTAACCGCCTATTCAGCATATTGTTATTTGGCCTTCTACCACCTGACATATCGTTTAAACTATATAGGAGATTGTTAGTTTATAGTTGTCAACTATAAGGGTAAATGTCGTTAAAATAACGGAAACGGTCGTCAACAATAAGGGAAATGGTCCTGGAATGGTTTGTGATTATGCGGGTAAGTACGAGAATTTCCTGTGATTAACAAAAAAAGCCACTAAGACCGGAGATTGAACACCTAGGTGATTCTACTGCTGATCTACTGATCTACTGCTCAGTGGCCCGATAGAATAACCACTAAGCCACCGAGACATATTCATCAATCTTTTCACTAATTGTGTATAAGAAGTAAACGAATCTAATTTTGAATTTATATGACATAATATTATCAAAACAATGAAACACAATAAACTTCAACAGAAATTGTTCGTTTAAATCCAACAGGATTTTATTTAATCCTGTACACACAAATTTGGATCCGTGTATCATTTAACCGAATATGTATGTATGTATGTATGTAAGGTAGCCACCATCCCTTCTAAGACCTTGTCATGTATGCAGCTCCACTTAATAGCAAGATCAAATTGAGTTGCCGGGTTGTATTCACAGTAACGCTGTATGAAGGGCCAAAAACGGTGGGGCGGACCCGTAAGCAGAGACACTTACGCGAAACCCGCGGGAACATGAGATTCTCCTTCCAACGATACGATCCAACAAATCGAATAACCCAATTCGCAATACTTATTAAGCTTTCTACAGGATGGCTTGTTAAGAAGGGCGCGTCACTCTCACTGAAACTGTTGGAGTAGAATTCACAGCATCACAATCGAATCGGTAGGATAAAGAAAATGATACTGTTTGTTCCCTCCTAGACGCCGGTTGTCATACCACTCCATTGTCCAATTCCAGCTTGAGTGATACCCTGATGCTCCCTCCCTTCCCAATATATATTCAGTGTCATATAGTAATATTTAAAATCTTGTGAATTAATATTATAATTATAAAATTATAGTGAATGAATATTATAATGACAAATAATATAGTGAATGAATATAAGAATGATAATAGCACTTCCATTTGTGAACCTGAGAGTTAGACAATGTAGCTACGAGAAAAAAAAATTGATATTAAATTATCTCATAAAACTTGGGATACCTATAAATGATCTGAAATTAAATAGCAATAGAAAAGTAAACCTAAAATTTCGATGTGCTGTTCCGTTTCCTTGCAATAATTTATGTAGCGAGTCTCATCGGAAATAGTGATTTTAATGAAATGAATTTAAATGCAATTATGTCACATCATTTAATATCATAACATAAAATAATAAACTGACGTTATAATATAAAATAATAATATCAGCAGGCCAGTAAACTATAGTAGAATACATATATCCGTAACTAAGCTGAACATCCACTCATCGAAAGACTTCCACTTTTGCAGTTTCTATTGGATTAAGATCTACTAAGATTAGAACTTGTTTTCACAATAATAGTCAGAGAACATAATAAACGTAGGTACAAGATGTATCTGACATCTACTGGTATGTTACTGAAAATAAAAATTTGATGTGTATTAATATCATAATAATATTGGAAAAAAACTGAAAACAGCTAATAATAAGGCGACATAAATTTCATATGAGTATGAATCCAAAAACTGAATCTTAATACAACAAACATACAAAAAGATAAAAAATTGAATTTTTCGATAGCTCTTGTTCATCTGGACCCATAAATGATACTTTATTTCTGTAAAATAGGAAATGAATGATTGTAAACTGCTAGGTTTTAAATTAATTTATATATTTGATGAAGAAGGAAAGAGCTTTTTTTAAGTAGAATTTTTGAAATATGATTTTTTCTAAAAAATAAAAAAACATCAAAAACCTTTCTATCTTTTCAAATACATAACATAGGTTAGATGAGCTATAACTGACAAGGATGCATATATGCGAAGCTGAAAATGACTTATAAAAAAGCATACAAAATGTAATGCATGGATGTTATAATATAAAATGATAATAATTTCATTTTTATTTAAATGTCTCCAGATTGTGGTCCTGCTGCAATTGTACCATGAACCTGAAAGCTAAGACAATGTATCATAGCCACGAGAAAAAAATTGATTTAAAATTATTTTACAAAACTTGGGATATCCATGGATGATCTGAAAGTTTATAGTATATAAGGAATCATGGGATATAAACCATATAATGAACCTAAAATTTCGATGTGCTGCTCTGCTAATAAATGTGATATAACCACAAAGGAACTGACTCTTAGCTTCGGGTCTTGATCCCTACTGAGCCCTTGCGGCACGTCAAGCCGGCCAGTTTAGCGCAAGGGCTGTTTAAAATAAATCGGCTTTTAAAATCATCGTTTTACTTATTTTATATAGCACCGGAACCCACATCATTTAACCGAATATGGTGCACAAAATACTCACCAACTGTAACCCTTTGCTTAGATCTGCAAGACAGTTTTAAAGGCAACTTTCTAGGCTTTGGTGACAATATTGTCCACCTGGAATATCGACAACCGGAGTACTCGAATGAGTTCCCAACAATGTTCTAGGATCTGATGGTAGATGAATGTCATTGTATTGATTCTTAAGTATTGCTAAGAGATCCTTCAATGCAAGGCGGGATATGTTATGCTTGATTGCCCATACCTGAAGATCATCACGAGAGGTATCTTCAAAATCCTTCGGAATGTCTTCAGAATCCTTCGGAATGTCTTCAGAATCCTTCGAAACATTATGAAACCTAAATACTCTGCTTGATAAGATGGACGGTATTCCTTTCATTTCGTTTGACAGCTCAGACAAATGGTTGTTAGGTGGTTGACATAACATGAAATGAATGCACTTACTTAGCTACACTCAGGAAATTATCCGTACGGTTTTCATTCGATCGGAACTATGAACCACAAAGCAAGGGTCCAAGACTCATTCCATACGAAATCGTATGAAATGATTATTGTTGCATTGGTCGAGTAAAACATGTCTTTTATACACTTTCATTTGACATCACTTATCATGCGTGTATAGTCTCGTGGGATTGTGGCTCCCCAAGTAACCACGAGGCTATAATAGCATGCATATAAAGGGCATATGCATAACATCTAGTGCATCATTGAAGTTGGATTAATGCTGAAAAGGGTCCCACTAAGATCAAACTAATGCTATATCTTTTTTTATGCCATAACACATTGCTAAAGTAGCATTATTGCATTGGTAATGCATCATTACATTCCTAAAGCTAATCTTACGCTTCATTACTTGACAACTGTTGAATTAATGCGACCCCGCATTAATGATGTCGAATAAATGCGATCCCGCATTAATGATGTTGATTTTGGGTTGAATAAGTGCAATCATATAATGCTTGTGGTTACTTGGGTCGTCTCTGGATCCCGAGGTTCATAGTTCGAATCCCACTTGCTACTTTTTTTTACTGTGAGGAAATTTTTCATACGATCGTCCTATGAACTTCTCTCCATTAGAGAATCGTATGAAATTTGCAACAATATCGTCTGGCAAATATCCATACGATATACCTATGAACTCCTCTCGATTCGTTCGCTCAGTGTATGAATTGCAAATCAATATAAATAACTGCAAAGATGCTGCATACTCTGTGCCGCAACTACTTATACAACATTCTATACAGCTATATAATCACTAAGCTGTATAACGGCTAAGGTATGTCGAATATAAAGGCTTTTGAAAAGCTATAACAAAGTTAACAAATAAAACTGCGTATAAGAAAACAAAATGATAATTCAAAAGCTTAACCGATTAATTTCTTAGCTACATAAACAAGCTGTGTAATCTCAGGCAAACATTGTTCGTATAAGAGCTTTCTTTTCAAAATATGCAACCTACCGAGAGCTAAATGTTGTGTTAAAGCTGTGTTACATTACGCATAAGTATTGTATCGATTTTTTTAATTCTGCTTATAGCTTATTCAGCTTCATTTGCTTTTATACAATTATAAAACAGCTTATAAGTTACAAACTTCGGCTTAGGCAATTAAAAATGTTAGTTGGGTGTATGCATTACTGAAATAATAGTTGAAATATCCCATAATCGGCACAGTTGTTTATTGATTTGCCATATGTTAGTCAGAACCCGAATGAGCGCTCCACATCTTTCCTAACAGATTCCTGGCTTGTTGCAAAATATTGTTCCTTAGCATTGGACGGATGCGAAATCGTTTTGACTAAACAGCTCCAGTCTGGGTAAATTCCGTCTCCAAGAAGATAGCCTCTCTCACGCGTCTTTCCGTTCAACTCATATGTAAGATCCAAAATGTTTCCCTGTGAAAATATACAAAAATATTCAGAAACGTAATTCTTATCAGGAGACAAAATACAAATACATGAGCTTTGGTCTTGTTTTGTAGCTTGCACCTGGGCAAATTAAAGTCCAAGTACTTAGGAATACTTACATTTATTATTTTCTCCAATAACGGTGAATTATCGACAATATTAATATCATTATAGCTTCCTGGAGTTCCGAAATAACAGTGCCATATGTGACAGTTGTAGCTCGCAACTGCCTCAAGCACCACCATTGGTTTTCCTTCTCTGCCTTGATACTGGCCTGAAATCGAAGTTAAATTCATTGTTACGTATTGAAATTGCTGATGAAGAATTTTTTGTTACCTACCTTTGAGAGCTACCGGGCAGTTTTTCCACTCCCAGTGCATGCAGTCAATGCTTCCTATCATTCCTGGGAAGCCTTGATCTGCATTCTCCTGTGCCAGACGAAGCTTGTCACGCTGGTTTGGTGATCTAATATTATATCTAATATATATGGTGATTTAATATTCTCCATATATTTCTACAATTGTGTGGCAGAATTCCTTAAGTGCTTCGTTCGCAGTCGATTCTCCGATTTGAATATAATCATCAGTGGTGTCTGAAGCAGTTCCGTAAGCTAGTTGGCGTATTGCTGCAGCGCATTTCTGCATACTGCTCAATCCCGATTTTCCAGCAGCATTACATTTTAAACGGAAGTAATCATTACGTGCAGTCACTCCTTCTAGCACGCGCAAATACATGGCCTTTGGCATCCGGAATCTTCGTTCGAACAAATGATCGGGATAAATAGATGTCGGTGAGAAATAGTGGTCGATGATCATCTGGTGCCCCAACTCAAAGTTCCGTGGAATATTACACCGACCTGGTAATGAGCCTTGCCGCTTCTTGGCCTCTTCGCAGTTTTCTATGCGACGGAAAGAAAATCTCGAATTAGACAATAACTATGGAGGATTCGTTCTCTCTGGTTAGATGAATTAGTTGAGTTACACCTTAACAGTACATTTTCATATACTTACCCGCAACCAGCTGAAATGTTAAATCCACATCCGTCGTATCTTCAAATTCACTGGTGATAAACGCGTACCATTCGTCAGTCATTTTCGATGTCTTTTCCTATTTCGCGACAAATCAAAATATATTTATCATCAATACACACACACATTCAAGTCTTTAGGTTTAGAACAACATTTGGAACTGCTGCTGAAGAGAGGGTATGTTTGTTATATATTTTCTCAAGAGAAAAATTTATAAAAAAAATAAAATAAAACAACAACCACACCCGACCCGGCTCCACAAAAACCCCCCCCCCTTTTTTTTTCATTTTTTTTCCGTCCTTCCAAACGACCCAACCCTTCTTTCCTCTCCCCCCCCCCCCCCCTCCCCCCCCCCACCAAACCCACCCACCCCTACACACCACAACAAAAAAAAAAAAAAAATAAAATATTATATATATATAAATTATCATAAAGAACGCCCGCCCCCCCAACACAGGCGGAGGCAAAATTTTTTAAAAAAAAGGAGCCGCCCCCCCCCCCCCCTCTTTTTTTTTCCCCTCTCTCTCTTTTTTTTTTTTTTAAAATTTTTTTTTTTTTTTTCTTGTTTTTTCTTCCCCCCCCCCCCCCTCCTTTTCCTCTTTCTCCTTATAACAAAAATAAAAATATTTTTTTTTTTTTTTTTTTTTTAATAGTTGTATTTGTCAGGTCATTTCATTACTATTTACAATTTGTTATTCTAGGTCTAGATAAAATTTCAGTGCGTCTACATCAATTCTACCATTACTTTCGCATAAAAAGCAGATGAATTTAATGAAAATTTTGAGCACTTCCACTCGTTTTCCCCTGTCTAATCCTGGCAAAGCAGGTCTCACTAAGTCCTCAAAAGATAGTCGTCTCCATCCACCCAAGATTCCTGTTATTCTCTGCTGAAGAACCGTCCAAGCCGGGCCGACGCGAGCGCATTCATTAAACTTGTGGAGGAGCGTTTCCACTGTGCGGTTTCCACAGTGTGTACAGTTCTCGTTCTCTACTCGCCGCATTACGAAAAGCAGCTTGCGGTGCTCGATCTTCTCGTTCACCAGCAGGTAAAGTTTCGTCCGCTGTTCTGAAGAAAGTTTCCTCGAAGTAATGTTTCGCCACGCACGTGGCCAGTCAGGAGCCGGACTGTTGCGTTCTACCCTTGGTAGTTCGGTTTGCTGGACGAAATGCTGGTGGATTTGATCGGCGGAGGGGTTTTGTTGGATTGGGAGGGGGATTTCGGATAAATTTGAAAGGATTTGTCTGAGGTCAGGAAGATCTATTGAGATAGGTGGGCGAGGATTTGCGTGGAAAAGAAAGGATCTTTAAAAAAGGAATGGATCCGATCTCTTGCAGATGTCGATTGATTGCGAGCGACTTACATTTTACTGCCGGAAGTTGCAGCTTCAGCCCTCCATTCTCCCTGCTGCGTGCGAGTTGCATCATTGGTACTCGTGCTATCATCCCCCTCCAGAGGAACGTTCCCATTGCTGTTGATATTTTGGCTGTATGTACCGCCAACGGTGGTAGAATAGACGCAAGGTACCATATCCTAGATGTGGCGAACATGTTCAAGAGGATAACTTTCTGGTGCAGTGTCAGCATGCGCTGGGAATGCAACCACATTTGGTGCGCAAACTTCCCCACTTGCGCATTCCAGTTCAACGTTGTCATCAGCCGTATCGAGTTTGCAAAGACAACACCCAAGATTTTAACTACATTTACTGTTTGCAGCCCGGGGGTGCTGATTGTGTTGCCTTCGCAAAACCCGACATTGACAGCAACAGTTTTACGTAAGTTCAATTTTGCGCCAGCAGCTCTCTCAAATCGGCTAAACAGTTCATTAATTCTTCCGAATTGCTCCGTTGTTGAAATTATACACGTCACATCGTCCGCATATACACACACGTAGTCACAAATCCTCTCGAGCCTATAAACCAGTGGATGCAGGTATAGGACGAAGAGATGCATAGAGAGGGGGCCCCCTTGTCGTACCGAGCGTTGGATCTCAAATGATCGAGAAAGATTTCCATTGATCAATAGCCGTGAGGTGGATCGGCTGGCGATGACTGCGAGAAGAGTGATGAGATTCGGGTTGAACCCAAGTTCAGCCATTCTTGCGAATGTGTACGAGTATGGCACTCTATCGAATGCCTGCCTGTAGTCGTAACTCAGGAGTTTCGCTGGGAGGCGGTGGTGGCGTAAATAGGCAATGCGATCTTTCAGAGCAAGAGTGGCTTGAAAGATGTTGCGCTCTGAGTTCGCACATTTCTGCCCGTCACTCAAAATGTGATGTTCTCGCATGACCCGCTCCAGCCGTGTTTTGAGAATGCGGGAGAAGAGTTTGTAGTCGCAGTTGAGTAGTGAGATGGGTCGATATGAGTGTGCTGTTCGGTCGCTGTCTCTCTTCTTGACTAACACTATTATCCCTTCCACGAACTGTGGTGGGAAATTTCCGCAAAGAACCTCATTCAGCATCAGGTTTAGCTCTCGGTGGATGACGTCGAATACGCGGAGATAGAACTCTCTAGGAATTCCGTCACAGCCGGGGGACTTACGGGGAGCACTCTCTTTAATCGCTGCCCAAATTTCATCTGTAGTGATCGGGTTAGTGCAATCATCGTTTAGGGGGTCGTCTGGTGGGATAACACGATCGCAGACGAAATTGTTGTCGTTCTCGTCTATTGCCTCGGCCGAATAAAGTGTTGAGAAATAGTCGACCATGTGCGTTTCGATCACACGTGCCTCTGTTATTGTTTCATCCTGTTCTGTCTGCAACTGTTTGATGACGGTCCTCTTCCTTCGCCTCTCTCCTAACTGGAAGATTGAGATGGGTTCTCCAGCAACGTACGTCTCATTTATTCGCATAAACATGTGCGAAAATCTTCGTTGAAGCGCCAACATTTCCCCTTTCAGCCGGTTAATTGTTGATAGCATTTCTGGGTGCTGATAGTACCCGTCGTATGCTACCCTAAGCTGGCCATAGAGATGCTGGTGCTCATTGTGGAATTCGTTGAACTTGAAGAACGATTTGATTTTTGGTTTCGTGAACGAAATCCACCATTCGATCCATGAGCCGTAGTTTCTACGCTGCCGAGTCCAATATTACCACTTATATCGGAACTCTTCAACGTTTTCGTCGGTCAGAAGGTGGGGTCGAAGGGACCAAAAACCACGGCCATGCTCTTGTCCGAGGTGGGGGAGGCAAAGTCGGAGCGTTAGCGCTTTGTGGTCGGTGAACGAGCAGACATGGGTTTGCGTTGCTCGTAGGTTGTCGCGCAGGCTGTTACTCACATAGATCCGATCGAGGCGCGACACCCCACCCCCCCCCCCCCAAAACAATTTTTTTTTTTCCTCCCCCCCCCCCCCCCCCCCCCCCCCCCCCCCCCCCCCCCCCTAAAAAACCCCCCCCCCCAACCCCCCCCCCCACCCCCCCCCCAAATCTCCCAAAAAAAAACCCCCACAAAAAAAAAAAAAGCCCAAATCTGTATAGTTAGGTGCAGACTACAAGGTGTACTTCGGACCAAGGGGTTCTACAACAGTGAACCAATTTCAAATCGCTAGTTGCACATTGATTGTTGGCGCGACTGTGCGTTGCGGCAGACGTATGTGAAACCTGAATCACGCGGGCATAGTTTTTCCCATACATCGTGGAGCTGTAGTTGTTGGATGGCTGTTTTGAGGGCGGGGCTCGTGTTTGGGCTACTCGAATCGCATGCTCGAAGTACGCAGTTAAAGTCACCGGCCAGAATGACGTGTGGAGTGTTGTGACGGAGGTAGTACGCTAGCGTACCATTGAAAAATAGTTCACGCGCTGCGCGTTGCGAAGAGCCGGAGGGAGCGTAAACATTACAAATCGTCGTATCTTGCACTCGCATCGCAATCAGACGGCCATCCAAACTTCTCTCGATGTGAGTGGCCTGGATGTGTTCCTTCAGAGCAATAGCTGTACCTCTTCTCGTGTGGTCTACGTTGAAGAAGACGACAAAGCCAGGCAAGGAGAGCTCTTCTCCTTCTACCTCCTGTAGACACACGATATCGAGGCTTTGGCTGTTGATGAAGGTTCGTAGCGCATTTATTTTTGTAAGGATGTTAATCGACGAGATGTTGTAGGACGTGTGAGCCATTTTAGGGAAGTTCTTCCTCTCCCGTCCCGTCGTCTGCATCATCCCGGCGGGCCTTTTTGCCTGCTGGTCGTCGTCTGCTTCGTCTGCTGCTCGTGGAAGTGGAGGAATCAAATTCGTTGCCGTTGCCGCTCGTGTTTTGCGATCCTATCGTAGTATTTGTTTTTTTGAACACGTCATCCAGAGAAACCACAGCTTGCGGTAGTGCTAGGAACGACGCTGAAGAGCTTTGTCCTAATTTTGGTTGCGAGTGCGGGGTCGCCACACTTGCAGCTGGCTGGGTGCTTGTGTTTGATTTCGGGCAAGGGAACACGCTCTGGCCCGTGGGCTGTGGTAGTCCGGGAAAAGCGCCCGATGCGAGCGGTGGTGTTGGTAGAGGTGAAGAAGGAATCTGAGCGGTTGGTTTCGCAGTCTGTGGCTTTGCACCAGCTGGTCTAGGTCTAGGTTGTTGACCGGTAGTTGACCTATTGTTCTGCCCAGTTTGCTTCGTCACATTCGCGTAACTTTTCTGGAACAATAGTTTCTTGTTTTGGACACATGAGATGCCCGAGTGTGCCTGCTCTTTGCAGTAGCGGCAGGTTTGTAGCTGTCCTTTGTAGGCAATATGCGCTTCTTCTCCTTCGATGGAGACCCACGAGTCGACGTTTCGCGCTACTAGCATACGGGCAGACCATATGCCGAGCGGGATACCTTCGTGTTCGTTGCTTTCGTCCCACATAACTTCGCGAATCGAAAGCACTTCTCCGAACGTAGATAGGAAGACAGCGACCTTATCTTCAGGCACATCTTCGGGAAGATCGTAAACCCGCACTTCTACACTACCATCTTCAAGCGTAATGCGAAGCTTATGTTTCTTCCCGTCACCACAATCCACTTCATGCTTCCCGTCATGTTCGTCAACGATTTTCTGTGCGAGTGCCAAGTCGCTGACTTTCACATACGCACATGCTCCCCCTCTGTGGGGCTGGAGTGTTTTAATTTCTTCTCGCTTCAATCCGAGAACCGTACGACAAAAACCATAAAGTTTTTCAACCGACGGCTTAACTGCGAACTTCGAATAGTCTATCTTGAAGGTGTTTTCACGCCTCATCGCGGAACACTACTCGCGACGCGGCACAGCGAAATAATAAACCGAAACTCTGTAACTATTTCACTCGTGATAAGCGCAATCAAAAATACGTGTTCACGTCTCAGAAAATCAACCATTTTTTTTACGTAAGCCAAACGACGGAATAATGCAGAATCGGGAGACGGAAAGCAAGCAAAAAGTTTCAAGCAGAAGCGTTTCCATCAGGCCTATGGCAAGGACCACTTTTCACGTAGACAACATCTCAGCAAGCTCAGCTGTCAAAATAATGTCAACATTGTAAGTTGTGTCTGTTGTTGCTTGTTTACGTTTTGTCTGTTGTTGCTCGTTTTCGTTGTGCACGTAATACAAAGCAGAAAGATCACTTTCTGTGGATTCAGTCGTTTCCGGGTAGAATATAAACCACATAAACGGTTTTCCTCGGTCTGTTAGTGAAAACGGTGAAAAATGAAGTGTGCGATTCCGTCTTGCAGAAACGATTTTCACTACGTTCCAAGAAGAAAATATTCGAAACATCGCTTCCCGAAAAAACACCTCAAGCGTTTGCAGTGGGTCAGATCCATAGTTGTTGCGGAGAACAATATGATGGAACAAGGTATCAACTTCGAAACTGCCAGAATATGCTCGGATCATTTCACATCGGATTCATTCAAGGGGTTAGGAATCAAGAGAACGCTCCTTAATACAGCAGTGCCTACGCTATTTGGAAGTGATGTTTCAAAGATGTGGTATGTATTACAGAAAATTGTTTCTCGAATTACTAAGCAGAGAGTGCGAATGATCATTTTATTTTACTTACAGTCACTCAACCGCTTTGACCGCTTCGACCGTACCAACCACAGATTGTGAAATACCGAAAATACCTCATCATCGAAGTATTCAAATTCCAGTTATGTCGTCCCAGCCATCTACCAGAACCAGAACAGTGCGATACATGGGCGACATCACCACAAATACCACAAGTGACCAGTTGGTAGCTGCTATTCCAAAAATAAAATCCCAATTTGCACGGAACCAGCACACAATTAAACTTTTACGAGGTCAAAACAGAAGGTTAAATGATAAAGTGAAAAATATGGAACAGTTGATGGATAATTTCAAAACAAAACAGCTTGTTGATGATTTTGAAAATAGTCTACTACAGGTGAATTTCAAGTTTAAAACTAGTTATAATTTCGTTTCGTTAATATATGCTAGATAGAATAAATCTTTAAACTTTTTTTTGAACTTGTTCGTATTATACTACAATCTAGGAATATTCAACGAATAGCGATATATTTATGGAGCTGAAATCCAGGAAAAAAGGAAATCCCTACAGTGAACCGCTGCGGAAGTTTGCAACTACGCTTCACTTTTATTCACCAAGGGCGTACAATTACGTTCGTAAGATTTTTCGAAATGCTCTTCCTCACACCCGTACAATTTCACGGTGGTACGTAAACGTCGATGGTGATCCAGGTGTAAGTGGCCAGGCACTTCATGCTCTAAGCATAAAGGCGCAGGAGATGTTACAACAGGGCAAGGTACTTCTTGGATGTCTGTTGATGGACGAAATGGCTATTCGTCAACAAGTGACTTGGAACAAGTACAGTCAACAGTTTGATGGCACTGTGAACTACGGTGGTATAACTACACAAGGAGAAAACTTAACTCCAGCAAAAGAGGCGCTGGTTTTCAAGCATGGAAGGTGCCAATTGCATATTTCTTAATCAATGGGCTAAAAGCCGAAGAGAAGAAGAACCTTGTGAACACCATCCTTTGCAACCTGCACGAAGTTGGAGTTAAAGTAATAGTATTTACTTTCGACGGCACGAAGTCAAATGTTGCAACAGCAAACACACTTGGGTGTGACCTACGCGCTGATTCGATTAATTTGAAAACTAGTTTTATGCATCCAAGTGGTGAGTATGATGTGTACTTACTATTGGATGTCGTACATATGATTAAGCTGGTGCGGAACACTTTGCATTCTCAGCAAACCCTGCTTTCAAAAAGTGGAACGGTAAAATGGGATTATATAGAGAAGCTGAATGAATATCAAAATGAACGGGGAATTAAAATAACCAAGAATTTGAGTGACAAACATGTGCACTTTGAGAACAGCAAAATGAAAGTCATTTTGGCTGTTCAAACCATCAGCAGTAGCGTGGCGTCAGCGCTGAATTTTTTAAGCTCTCATGATGCTGATTTTTCGGATTCTTTGCATACTGCTAAGTTCGTGCAACTATTCAATAACATTTTTGATATTTTGAATAGCATGAGGAGCGATGCTCAGAATTTCAAACAGCCTATTTGCGACAGTAATATCAATGATCTGAGGGAAGCATTTAAGTTTGCGGAAGATTACATTAGAAGTTTAAAGTTACTTGATGGCACACCGATTTTGAGATCGATGTATAAGACGGGTTTTCTTGGTTTTCTTGTGGCCATGGAAACATTTCGTTGCCTTCAAAATACTGTGAGACAAGTAAAATGATTTCAGTAATATACACATATCGTTTTAGTCAAGATCATTTGGAAATGTTTTTCGGAGCAATAAGATCCAAAAGCGTTTCAAACAATAATCCCAACGCTGGTCAATTCCGAGCAAGCTATAAGAGGATGCTCAATCAAATTGAAATGAAATTAGCAGTTCGTTGTATGGTAATTGCACTGATTTTAATACAACGCCACTCCTACAATGCTATGATAGCATATCGGATACGCCTGACACGGATTCACATCAGCCTCTTCAAGCAATGGCTAGCCCTGGAACGGAGAAGGAATGGGAACTATTCCGGAATGACGATATCACTACTTTTTCTATTACAATAGATGTTGACCAACTTGGAAAGACACTTGCTCCCAAAGTTGCCTGCGAGCAATGCATTCAAGTGATTTCCAATGTTAACACACTCCTTCTGATTTGCAAAGCAGCTGAATTTGAGTTTAGGGTAAGTATGGGATAAGATCATCATCATAAGTATTAAGTAATGAATGAAAAATCATAATACTAATTTGCAGACTCTTGTTGGAAACGATAAGAAGCTGAATGTGGGAATGCATTTCGACAAAATGGTCATGGATGCTGTTTCGCGGAGTGCTGCGAATTTGGATTTTCTTTTGCCTTGTGATGACGATCATCAGCTCCAAATGCTTCAACTGGTATCGGAAAATTATCTCCACACAAGAATTGCTGATTATTCGAAGAAGATAATTCCGTTCAAGCCATCTATTCGCCAAAAGCTTACTAAAATAATTCTTGTTGAAGGTCATTAAACAACGGATATAAACCTGTATTCATGAACATATAAGTTTATAACAAATAAATAATAACTATAAAACCGTAAAAAAAACACCGCCGGATTATTTAGCAAACAGTTACTAGAGTTGAGCATCAATCGGTATTTGCTCTTGGCCTTGCGAAAAACACAGCAGTTGCAGCAGGAAATTCACTGGATTAAACGATTAAACGAATACTGGAATTTAAAAAATGCAAACATTTGCTATGATAATCTTTAATGTAGAATTATTATAAAACAACTTACCTGCCTTTTTATGCATTAGTTTCTGTAGGTACAGTTGTGTTAAATAGCTTCCCGATGTTCCTATTGATCAACACGACTCGTAAGTAACCAGAGTATAGGATTCCGTTCGGTATACTTTTGGAAAACGTTTAGAGAAAACAGGTTTTGTCACGGAATTGAAACCGTTTCTTCGGGAAGTTGTCTGCAACCGGCACACCATGTATAAACGCAAAATGAATAAAAAATACTTCCGAAAACACAATCATACACCGAAATCACTTGAAATGCTTTGACCAATGTTATTTTTTTGAATGTTCGCCAGTATTTTCGTTGTCTTTCAGCTCTTTCAGATATTTTCGGTGTTTCACATCAAAACATACAACCAAAACAAATGATTAGACTTCTATTTGACAGCTGACAGCGGGCCCAAATCAATTTGAGCCCAGGACATCCTGTCTACTGCCAATCACTGCTATTGATATAGGCTTGTCAATGGCCTGGCTTCCATAGTAACGGCAAAACAAAAATCAAAAATTACTTACCCACCGGTAGCATGGAAACATAGTTTGGTTTGCTTGATTTTTTTTGCTTTTCCCGATAACAATTTCGCGGTTCAGTTGAAGTGCTGATGCTTTTGAACCAAAATAAAAGATAGCGACAGAATGAAAATTTGGTAGCGGATCGAGACCACCGTGATTCTGTTCAGGTGGCGGATCGGGACGACCGCGATGGTTAGAAGAAAACAATTGGTAGCGGATCGGGACGACCGCGTTGGACAGGCATAAAAGCGGATCGGGACGACCGCGTTATTTCGACACTTGAACACGGAGCGGATCGAGACGACCGCGCGGAAAAGGCAAGGAATTGGAATACCTAACGATTTTAGCGTTCAAGCAAATAAGCTGTTTCTTGGAGAGTGTTCATTAACTTGGCTATGTTTAGTAGGTGGTGATAAAAAAAAAAAAAAAAGAATCGTGATTAAATATTAAAGTTGGCTTACATTATTGACAGATGAGACTTAAACAATGAGTAGAGTACTAACGACTCGCCGTCAAATGATTTTTTACGCTCCATCCGAACCCTTATAGATAAGCATAAATTCACAAAAAAAGCAAAATGACTGAAGGAAGATATGTGCGTGCTCCTGACTGGTTAAGTGACCCGGAAGAGTTTAATGATGTGCCGTCGGCTGACAAGTCTGGTAGCGATGGTTCGCAAGCACGGCAAAACAATAACAGCGAGAGCAACGGCGAAATTTCTTATTACAATGAAGGATTCATGGACGTTGAAAAGACGACAACCGCGATTGACGACGGAAAGAACCATGACGAAAGCAAGTCTGACGACGGTGCCGGTAAGGATTCAGACACTGAACATCCAACGATGCAAACTGAAAATCAGAATTCCTACCACCGTTTGGAGCAGCTGGGAGAGACACTAAACACTAACTAAGCTAGTGAGAACCCTAGGCTCAGGTCATCCTCCCATCGGAGCCAACGTAGATCCACACGAAGATGACCGTAGCTGGAACACCACCAACGTGACCGTAGATGCATCGACGAAATCAGCAAGTATTCGATGGGAAAATATCCAGCCATTCCCTAACAACGTCCCGGCCAACAGGATGTGGGAACAATGGGTTCGGTTCATCGATCGATTCGAGATCGCCGTATCCCTTTCAAACATCAATGACCCAGTGAAGCGCGCACAAATTCTGTTTTTGTCAATGGGCGAAAAGTTACAAGGCATAACCCGAGCTGCTAGACTTCGGCCGAGCTTGGAGGATCCCAACTGCTACAACAAATTCGTGAAGAACATCGAAGCCTATTTACGATCAATGGTGGACGTAACAGCAGAACATTAAGCCTTTACTAACATGAGGCAAGAGCCGAGCGAACCAACGATCACCTTTCACGCGCGCTTAATGGAGAAAATTCGCCTCTGTGGCTACAGTACCGTCGACCAAGACCGGTTCATTCGGGTTCAGTTGTTGAAAGGAATGCGAAATAAAGAGTTGGTAAAAGCTGCACGGACCTTCGGATATAATACCCTCTACATCGTCCAATCTGCTACTCGGGAGGAGGCATACACTGCCGAAGCAGCTCATTCGGATCCCTCACAAGCACTAGCGGTAACTCAAAACCACCAACGAACCTCTGGTGAAATGCAACGTTGGAAGCGCAAGCGCGAAGAAACGGTCGACAGATGGACACACTCGAAAGGGCATGAAAATGATGATAGAAGAAACTGTGGGCTAGGACGTCGATCACGCTGCTCGAAATGTAATCGTCTTTTTAATAAATTCGGATCGTGCCCTGCAATCAACAGCAACTGCAACAAGTGCGGCGTGCGTGGCCACTTCGCTATAGTGTGTCGGAAGAAGGATGCCAACCATCTGGAAGTTGAGCGAAAGCACTCACCGAAACGGACGCGTGTTGAGAACAATGAAAAGGTAAATCTGCAGGAAATTGAGTATTAAGTTTTGATTTTTTTTAAATAAATATATGGACTGTTATGATAGTAGTAGTAAAATACCCAACGAAGTTCTATTCAAATCCTAAGATTATTATCATTGATAATGCACTTCCAGGAAATAAACAAAATATCCTTAGCAGACACACTGATTGATTGCCGAGTGGGATCGTCAAACCCAATCCGTTTTTTAATCGATTCCGGATCAGATGTGAACACAATCGGTGGGGATGATTGGCTGAATTTGAAAAATGAGTTCAACTCTGGCAACGTTAAGCTGAACTTCGGTATATTGTCGAGTAATAGCGACCTTCGATCTTACGCGTCCAGGAGTCCTATTTCTATAGAGTGTGCGTTCAAGGCATTGATCGAAGCGGTAGGGAGTAGTAAACCAGCAATCATGGCTGAGTTCTACGTTATAGATCAAGGTTCCCGTTCTCTCTTAAGTCGATCGACTGCAAGCGATCTGGGTCTACTAAAAGTTGGATTTGATGTGAACAGCTGCGAGAAAACCGAGCAAATTATCAAGTTCCCCAAAGTTCCCGGCGTCTTGTTCAAATTTAGCGTCGATGCGTCAGTTCCCCCGACGAAAAACGCGTATTATAATGTCCCCGCCGCTTACAGGAAGAGCGCTAAATCCAGGTTACAAGAAATGCAAGAACAAGGCATCATCGAACGTGTGACATCGGCCCCCGACTGGATTAGCGGTATGTCGAGCAGTGGCTAAGGGTAAAAATGATTTTCGATTGGTCGTCAACATGCGTGCACCCAACCGCGCAATTAAAAGGGAGTATTACCGCCTGCCGTCTTTGGATGAAATGCGACTCAAACTCCATGGAGCAAAATATTTCGCGAAGCTGGATTTGTCCAACGCTTTCTACCACTTGGAACTCCACGAGCAATCCAGGGACCTTACGACCTTCTTGACGGAAGATAGAATGCTCCGATTTACTCGCCTGATGTTTGGGGTGAATTGCGCCCCGGAAATTTTCCAGCGCGAGATGTCAAGAATACTCAGGGAAGTTAAGAATATTATAGTGTATATTGACGATATCCTTATGTTCGCGAAGAGCCTAGATCAACTTCAGAAAACGGTGGCTCACGTGTTGAAAATTTTAAGGGCAGACAATTTGACCTTGAACCTTGATAAATGTGAATTTGATAAGACCCAGATCAGGTGGTTGGGTCACGAACTCAGCGAACATGGATTCAACATCGATGAGGAAAAAATAAAGGACATTCGGAGGTTCAGGCAGCCTAACACCATTTCCGAGCTACGAAGTTTCCTGGGGCTGGATTTGTTTGTGAGCCCTTACATTGAAGGGTTTGCTAACATCGCAAGTCCACTATGGGCTCTTACGAACAGCTGTAATGTCTGGGCCTGGGATCAAGAGCATTCTAAAGCCTTTGAACATCTAAAGCATCAAATAGCCCAATGCACGACATCTCTCGGTTACTTTTCGGACCATGATACAACGATCTTGTACACCGATGCCTCGCCGCAAACACTAGGAACAGTGCTCGTCCAGGATGATAACAGGAATCCACCACGCGTTATAAGTTTTGCATCAAAAGCATTGACTACCACAGAGAAAAAATATCCGCAAAACCAGCGCGAAGCTCTCGCTGCCGTATGGGCTGTTGAGCATTTCAATTACTTCTTATTAGGTCGGCCCTTTACCCTCCGTACCGATGCACAAGGATTTACATTTATATTAAACAGATGCCGAGAAGATACCAAACGAGCGTTAAACCGCGCAGATGGGTGGGCCCTTAGGCTCAGTCCATATAATTTCCACGTGGAATATATACGGGGTCGAGATAATATAGCCGATCCACCTTCACGGCTCTATGAAGGTGACGATGGGCCGTTTGACGAGCGAGTTAGTCCGTGGGAGATCGCTTCCCTAGAAGTAAATAATATTGGGTTTTTAACCGAGAAAGAGATCGAAGACGCCACAACGAAGGATGAGCAGCTCACAGAGGTACTGAATACTTTATTGATCTTTATATCAGATTCATTTGAGATTCTATGCCCAATAGGTGATAGACGCTCTAGAAACTAACGTTTGGCCAAGACACCTGAAACAATTTCAAGTTCTAGGTAACGACTTGTCCATTCGGGGAAGACTTCTGATCAAGACAGGCTGCGCAACAATACCTGAGAGTCTACGCAAGAAAACCCTGGAAATCGCTCATGAAGGTCATCCGTCGACCGCGAAATTTAAAAGTATTTTAAGAGAGCGTGTGTGGTGGCCCTGTATGGCGAGAGATGCGGAGGAATGGGTGAAGTCATGTCCCGTATGCGCAATCAATGGTAGACCTGAGAAGCCCACTCCAATGGCACGTGTTTTTGCTCCAAAAGCAGTATGGGAGACCATCGGCTTAGACTTCAATGGCCCCTACTCTAAGTTCGGTGGTGTATCTGTGTTGGTTATTGTGGACTATCGCTCTAGATACGTGATCGCCAAACCACTGAGATCCACGAGCTTTGAGCACACCCGAAAGATCTTGGATGAAGTGTTTGAAAAGGAAGGCTATCCGGAAAACATTAAATCAGACAACGGTCCCCCCTTCAATGGGGAGGATTATAAGCAATATTGTCTCGAACGTGGAATAAATGCCATTTTTTCAACACCTTTATATCCTCAGCAGAACGGTCTAGCAGAGAGCTGCATGAAGTTGATAAACAAAGCCATGATCGCAGCGGCTGCAAGCGGTACAAGCTACGGGGAAGAATTGAAATCGGCAGTTTTCGCGTATAACGCTGCAGCGCATTCCGTTACAGGTATGGTGGCGAATTTAACTGAAGACTACCCTTATAAAAATTGTGTATATTTGAATAAAACTCTTTTATAGGCATACCACCAGAAGAGGTAATGACGAGTAGGAAAATCAAACGGGGGCTTCCTTTGATTTGCCACGGAAAATCAACCTTCGATGATAATATGCTGGACGCTAGGGATCGGAAAATGAAAAGTGACGCAAAAGCTCGAGAAGATGCAAGGCGGGGAGCTCGCAAATGCCGCATTAAACCAGGGGACACAGTCGTGGTAGAACGTCAACCTCGTGGAAAAGGGGAATCACGATTCGACCCTCGTAAGTATACGGTGACTGAAGAACGAAATGGCATGCTAGTTCTGAGTGACGAAAGCGGTCAGATCCTGAGAAGACATGTGTCACAGACAAAGAAGGCATACCCCTGGAGGCACTCCGAAGAAGCTACCCATTCAGAATGTTCGGAAGACTGTAGAGCCAACTAGGACACTGCAGCACATCCATCACAGAAAAAAAATCCACAGGCTAGCGTAGCTGAACGTCCAACGCGAGCAAAGAGAACACCTCAATATTTGGAAAATTACATAAGACTTGTTGAAAATGAAGCAATCTAACATCTACCAAGTTTTAAGGGCATATTTAATCATGTCTTTGGATTAAAAATAAACAATTTATTCCCGAGCTTCCAGTTTTTTTTTATTTTGAAGAGGGGTGATGTGTGGATGATGAATATAATCGTCCCTTAACAACCCTTCATATACACCTTGACTATATGTCGCATCCCTGACGCTTGCATCTTGCCCACTTGAGGTTTCACACAACCCTACATCCTCCAACCCGATCACGTAGGCCGAGAGCTCGACCTCTTTCGCATCCAGGCAGCAGTAAAGGTAAGACGTGTGCTCCGCAATTAAAAGGGTACAACTGCTCCAAAACGGTCAGTTTCTTGGTGGCCAAAATTGTACACCACAACCACATTTCCAACTTTTTTTTTTCCCCACCCCCCCCCCCCCAAACCCCCTTCCCCCAAAAAAACCCCCCCACATAACTCTTGTTCCTTTCCCCCCCCAACAACAAGCCAGACGTTTTTTTTCTATAATTTTTTTTTCCTATATACACCCCCAACACACACAACCCAAACCCCTTCCTCGTTATTTTTTTTACCCAAGAGAAAAACAAAGGAAGATATTAATATAGCACATCCCCCCTACTTTTTCAACAACAAAAACAAGCAAAAAAATAAAAAAAAAATAGACAAAAGGAAAAAAAAAATTTTAAACCAACACCTCCCACCTTTTTTTCTTGGACTTCTTTCTCCCCCAAACAAAATTGCACCAGAAACAGATACAGGGAGTTATAACCTTCCCGTCGGTAGTGGACACAGATGTAAGCAACCTGGCATTTCCAGGAAATTAACGTTTTAAGTCATTGTTTACAATTGTTACTTTCGAGCTTTTGACGATTTTGTCTAGAAATAACAGTATCAATCAGAGAGAGTGACACAAGCTTTGCCATGCCGAAAACCCCCAATACCCCTCAAGCAACATGTTAGATTCTCTTTTTTGATTAAAAATCGAGTTTCACTTGTATGAGAGCCCTCCAGACAGAGGGCTCTCGAATCACCATAAAAAAAAAACGAAAGGGTGAGTTATGTCAGTGACATAGCTGAAAAGTTGACGTAGCACTGCTTGATGATGGGAAGAAATTGATGTCATCGAATTGATAAATTTCTACTATATTTTATTCAGTCTATAGAACCATGAAACCCTATGCTATTGGTGTGAGGCTCTACTAATGGTTCTCCACGAAAATTTATAGAAACTGCAGTTCGGCTCGAATTGACTGTTAATGATATTTTGTTTGTTAAATCAGCGCCAACATTAGATTAGGGCGAATGTGCTTTTGTAAACAATGACTTTCGTAGTCATTTGCTCTTGAACAAAAGGTCACAAATACAAATTAAGCACTTTTTAAGGAAGAAGAGCTTTATTTCTATCCGCTGATATATTCAATTTGAAGGAATTGTATTCAACTTCCGATAAATTAGCAGACAAAGTGTTTGTTTACAAAAGCAGATTCCCCCCTAATCAAATGTTGGCGTTGAAATGTCCAACGTGCTTGTAAGTGTGAAATGGATCCTGTGTTTACGGAGGGAACATGGTTCGCGATTGAAATGGCTATATCAGTTTTCTTGTGCTGCAGGACAGCCTGAGTGTTTGGCGGCACGTGATGCTACGATAAAAATAGGCATTTGCACCGTGTTCAACTCGAGATTGTACAGACTGAAGATTGAACATACACCTTAAAGTGGAAAAGGTGGCAAAAAATGCAATTGCAACTTTCCAATCATATCTTGAGGAATCCGCATGATTCAGAAATGATAATTTTGCCCATTTTGATCCACAAAGCGTTTTATGGTACAAATGAAGCCATGCAAATGTGTGCAAGCGACTGGCAAGCAAAAATAGCTCGAATCAAATATATCGCTGTAGGATCCTTATTCAATCATCACCAACATATCAATATACAATATGGATGAGTCGATATCACAAAATGCCGCAACGCTATTGGCCACTGTTGTATTATCGCCATCAAGTGTTCTATTTTTGATCTCACTGATCATCGACAAAGCGTTTTATGAAATAAACAATGCCATGCAAGTAACGCTCTTACTTTGTCAAAGTGGCTAAATGGCCGCCGCGCTGAAGGTCCCGGTTTGTATCTCGATCTCGTGATAGACACATTTTATTTTTATGAGCCATCTGACTTTCGGACACTCATCTCCTACTCATCAACTAAATATCACTGCGCACAACCTCACGCACATGTTCAATTTTTCATTGCGAATTGCTGTTGCTTTTTTGCCCACAACTAATGTTAGATTTTTCATCCACGTTACGATCAACAGCGAGAAATAGAACAAAATCATGCGAAATTGTAACTATTACAATCGTACTTTCTTATTTTGGGTGTAGAGCGAATTACGAACAACTTAACCTAACATCAAGTAGACCAATTTGGACATTTTCGTTTTGCAAAAAGTTCCACTGGCTGGAGCGGGGAATCGAACCCTCATTTTCATGGCTTGACCACGAAGATATTGTGGGCGATTGACTTTTCCATTTTCATTGGGACGCGGCATTTAAGCAAGTTGAGCCGGTGGATGGTAATGAACATTTCGATGAGCTCAAGAGAAATTTCAATCCATACTCTTTAGTTGGCGAATTTATTTAATCGTCCTAAAAGGACGGATTTTAGTTGTTTACGGAGAGATGATTTACGTCAGCGTCGACGTCGGGCTTCTTCCGCTTGTCTCGTCTAGCGGACGTACCAGCCATATCAGGCGGCGTCTACTCGATCTCCAGCCGCAGGGCGAAAAACTCGGAAAAGCTTTTTTTTTATCACGAAAGCAGGATTCACACGTCTGAACGTGTCGATGATCCAATAACGAATGATATAATGGCATATACATGACATGACAGGAAGGGGGTTCTCAACGAAGGCAATGCGAATCAAATTTTACAAAAGGGGACGGGCCTCAGTTGTTACGCCAGACAGCAGCGTGGAAATGAAATCATTAGTTTTCATTAGAGCGACAGGGGTTTCGGAGGTTAAATTCGCATCTTCTCAACTCAGGCAACAGAAAAACGGCCCGTGTCAGGGCCTCAGAACCCCATCCAAAGAGAGTTGAGATATGGGCACACTTACTTCTGAAACTGCAAAATAATTCTAGCCATTTTGATCAGAAAAATTAGAGCTCACATTTGATAACGACCAGCAACCAACCTAATCTATTATCTGCAACTAATCCATAATGTACCTATGTACAACTAGGGACTACAACGAACCTAACCCACCCCCTACAAGATTATGTGTTCACATGTTCGGTCTGCTTAACTGTTAACTGTTAATATTTCGTTTATTAAATGTCCAATGTGCTTGCTTGTGTTAACATGGTGAATAGAGATTTATAAATGGATACTAATTAAACATTTTGGGAATTTTCTCCGGGACGCGGCTTTTCAACGCCAAATTGAGCCGGTGCGTGGTAATGAAAATTTCGATGAGCTCAAAAGAAATTTAAATCAAACATACTCTTTAATCGGTAAATTGATTTGATCATCCTGAAAAGGACGGATTTTAGTTGTTTTCGGAGGGAACATGGTTCGCGATTGAAATTATCAGTCTTCTTGGTCTGCAGGACGTTTGGCAGGACACCACTCTGTGAAATGGTCACACCGGAGACAATTTTTTTTTCACGTCCTCGTCGTTGCGGATGGTGCGTGGGATTCTTGTTTTCGCGGGCGGCGTTTTCTACCAACGTGCTCCGCAAACACGTATGTCGCATACGGATGCACAGCGAGAACTGCTGATTCGGTCGGTCGTCCCCACATGTTTGATAATCGCTGGCACGGTAAATGTGGCAGTTTGAACCAATCAGAGCGAGGCGCAAATAAGATGTCATTTTCGACCAAAAGCTTTGTGCGTAAAGACATTTTTCTTTTAAGTACATTTTAATTAGTTTAAACAAACATTATGAATTATGTTTGCAACAGGGATCCAGCTTTGATGTTCTACCTTTCGAATGAAATACTTATCGTAAAATTTCTGTGGGCCAGAGAGGAGATATTATCGTTCAAAGTCTCCAAACCCGCGTAACGCTTGCGATTTCAGAAATTTTAGAACGGCGCCCCTATACAGGAATAGAAAAGAGAGATGTCAGTCCTACGTAAACAATTAGAGGTGGGTTATATCAGGGATATTGTAGCGGGGAGCAATATTTTTCTACCTACGCCCATGGCTTTACCAGCAGCTATCGAGAGAGTGCATAACAGAGAAGAGGAGAAGAGAAAAAAAATAGAAGTGTTGTATCAGTTACAAATGAACCGTTGAAAATAAAAGACGTATTACTTTGCTATGTGCCTTTGTTTCAATTCTTCCGATCACGTTACGCGAGTTCCCATTTAAATTCCCTCGATCTTAGTCTGATGCTTGTCCATCAGTTTGGATCTTGTCCGCTGTGTATCTGTGGTTGCTCTCCGGTGTTATTCTCCCACAGGTTATGGGCCCAGTTTTGTGACGGAATATTAGACTTTTCGCGGCCATTGGATTGATGCCCGATCGGTCTACGGGGGCACGGATGGAAAAGTGGCTGTAAATTGTTCAAGTGGCGGTATTCTGAAGCTCGTTCGGCGAAAGTGTGGATTTGTTTGCTCAGAGGAAGACGATCGTTTCAGCTGGAAAACAATTTTTTTTTTGTTCGAATAGTGCAACGCGTTTTTTTGTCAGCGTTAGTGCGTGGTTGAAAAAAAACAAGGAATTTTTTTGTTTTTTTGGTTCAGTTTTGCGAATATTATAAAAAGGTCTGAGAAATATATTATGCCGCGGCTTGGCAACGACAATCATCAGAATGGAAGCTGCGGAAGCTGCGGATGACAATGATGCTGAAGCGAGAAGAGCTTTGGCATACTGTAAATGAACCAAAACCCGAGCCGGCGACATCCGTGTGGAATACACAAGACCAAAAGGCTCTGGCGACGATAGTTTTATTCCTTGAAGATGGTCAGTTAAGCTTAGTGAAAGACGCCGAGGCTGCTAGCGATGCGTGGAGGTTACTTCAAGATTACCACGAGGAGGCCACAACTACGTCGCAAGTGTCGTTGTTGAAAAACGTGTTTAAACATGAGTGATGGCGGTAATATGCAAGATTATTTGTTGGAATTTGAGAGATTATTCGACAGACTATCGTGCGCGGGTTTGCTATTGGAGGAGCCGATGAAGGTGGCCATGATGTTTCGTAGTCTTCCGGACTCCTATGGTAGCTTAGTGACAGCATTGGAAAGCCGACCCGATGCTGACCAGACAATCGTTTTGGTGAAACAAAAGCTCATGGCTGGCCCACAATTTATACGTTGCGGATGCATTTGCGTTAATTTGACAGTTTTCCCATAAGTTTTCTGTCAAATTTACGTCAACGCATCCGCAACGTATCAATTGTGGGAGACCCTTCATGGATGAACACCAACGTCGAGCCGAACACAAGTGTGGAAGTGAGAAAGTGTTGAAGTCGAAAATTAAGCCGAAGAAAGAACGGGTCTGCTATCATTGCCGAAAGCCTGGGCATTTCAAGCAGAATTGCCGACTTTGGCAACAGAAAGGTGATAGAGAGCAGAGCAGCTCTAAGAAAAGTGACACAAAAGCAAAGCATGTGACGGAATCAGAATCGCCGATTTGCTTCAGTATCGGAAGCAACCGGCAGAAAAATTAATGGTACGTAGACAGTGGTTGTTCAAGCCATATGTGCAACAACCGAAAGTTTTTTCGCGAGTTGAACGAAGACGTTAGTGTAAACGTGGTGCTGGCCGAAGGATCGGTAACACTAGCTGCTGGAATCGGTGATGGTGTAATCGCGTGTGTTGATGGATTCGGTGAAGTGCGTGAGCTCGTCATGAAAGAAGTACTGTATATCCCAAGCTTGGACAGTAATTTGCTATCAGTAAGAAAAATCACTCAGAGAGGACTAAAAGTGCAATTTGTGAATGCTAAATGCGAAATAGTGCGCAATTATGGAAAGGTGGTTGCAGTTGTAGAGATCAGTGGAAATTTTTTCCGCCTCGTCGTTGCAGAAAGTGCTAAGCTAAGTGAGGAAGTGCGGCACTTAGTGAACTGCCAGCACACCTGGCACTGACGACTCGGTCATAGGGACCCGAGAGTTGTGGAGCGGATTCAAGTGAAGGATTGATCACTGGATTTGCCATACAAGACTGCGGAATAAAACAGGTATGTGAACATTGCCTAAAAGGCAAATTACCCCGAAATTCTTTCCCAAAGGTTTCGCACAGTAGAGACAAGCGAGTAGTCGATTTGATCCACACGGACGTTTGTGGGCCGGTGAAGGACATCACACCCGGCGGATATACATACTTCATGACATTAATCGATGATTACTCGAGGTATACCGTGATGTGCTTATTAAAAAACAATTCCGACGCTGCCGGATGTATAAAGCGGTACGTGGCACACGTGGAGAACCGATTCGGCAGGGCACCGTGCGTCATTCGTTCAGACGGGGTGGGGAATACGTGAACCATGAGCTAAAGGAATTTTACGAAAGGGAAGGAATCGAAGCTCAGTTCACTGCCGCTTACTCCCCCCAACAAAACGGGATTGCAGAGCAGAAAAATCGTACGTTGCAAGAGATGACATCGTGCATGTTAATTGATGCAAGGCTTCCCAAAAAATACTGGGGTGAAGCGGTGATGACTGCAACGTACGTACAGAATCGGGTGCCCTCCCGCTCTGTGGATACCACTCCATATCTCATGTGGTTTGGTGAGAAGCCTTCGTTGCAGCATTTGAAAGTTTTCGGGGTCCTCACATTTTTTTTTTAAAAAACAAAAAAAAACACTAAAAATATGCAGAGTTTTTTTTTTTTGTCTTCCTCCGCCCCCCCCCCACCCCCAAATTTTTGGGCCCCCCCCCCCCCCCCCCACACAAAAAACGGTTGTTTTTTTCCCCCCCCCCCCCCCCCCCCCCCCCCCCCCCCCCCGAACACAACACAAAAACAAACACCAAAGTTTTAAAAAAAAAAAAAAAAGAAAACCGCCCCCACCACGAGGAACAAGTAATTACCCAAAAACCAAAACAGGAGGAGCCGGGACACAGCACTGTGGATGAGTTTCATGATTATTATTTATTATTAATTTATTTATTTATACTTCGTAACTTAAGACATATGTCTTTTCATTGTTACATTGATTTTCTTGAAGAGGCGCCACACAAAAACAATAAACGATTATAAACTAATTGAGTAAAAAAAACAAGAACAAAACTACTTAATAAAAATGCTCTGTACATCCCCTCTTAAATGCTGTGTATGAATCGACATTAGTTAGACTATTGGGTACAACATTCCAGTGAGCTACACCTCGCACGAAAAATGAGTTCCCGTACTTCGACGTTCGATGTCTGGGCAAAATAAATTTTATGGACCGATTGCTTTGCATTGTTTGCAATTTGCTGTGTAGATAACCAGGTTGCTTCGTATTAAAGAGGCTATGCAAGAATAAACAACAACGCAACTTGCTAAAGTTTGCCAAAGGACATCCTATTAGAAGATGCTGCAGGTGAGAAACACTTGAAAACCTGTTCAGATTAAATACATAACGCACACATGAATTTAGTGCAACCTTTAATTTATTAAAAGTAAGAACGGATACACCATCAAGTATAAAATCACATGCCAAAAAATAGGGAAAAATCAGACTTTTGAATAACTTTATCTTTATATCTGTTCTGAGCAATGATGAAGTAATGTAAAAAACACGTAAGCAAGCATAAATTTTGCCACATTGCGATAATACATGTTTATCCTATCCGAGGTTGGATTGGATGCGAATACCCAAACTTGTGGCATTATCGACAAATTCAACGTCAAAAAGCAGTGATGGTCTTAAAGAATCTTGAAAAGAACCATTAGATATAAAAATAGCATTAGTTTTCCTAAAAGTCAAGGTAAGCATATTATTGATAGACCAATCTAAGACTCTCCTCAGATCATCATTAATTTTCTGAGAGATCTCAGCAACAGAGTTAACTGCGCAATCAAAGTATAGTTGGACATCATCAGCAAAAAGATGAATTTTGCAATTTTTTATAATTTCAGGGAGGTCATTGATGTACAAAGAAAATAAAATTGGCCCCAGAATAGAGCCCTGGGGAACACCAGATGATACAGGAAGAAATCGAGATAGCACTCCATCACTGAAAACAGCCTGTGTTCACTCGCTTAAATAAGACCTAATCAAAATTGAAGCATGAACGGAAAACCCAAAATTAGATCTCAGTTTATGGCATAACATTTCATGTGACACAGTGTCAAATGCTTTTGAAAAATCCAGTAGGATGAGAACAACTGGGCGGCCTCTGTCAAGTACTAGACCAATATCGTCAATTATCTTCAGCATAGCCGTTTTAGTACTGTGTTTTTTACGATAGCCAGACTGGAACTGGTTTAAAAGATTATTTCTTTTTATGCAATCGCAAATGTTCATTTTAACAATCTTCTCAAATACTTTAGCACAAAGAATGCTGATCGGCCGCAAGTTTTCTAACGTGTTTAAACTAGATTTTTTCTTAATTGGAATATTTTTTCATTTCTTCCATGCATCCGGAAAAACACTTGTTGTGACAATAGTATTGAATAAATGTGTTAAAGGTTCAATCAAAAGAGGACAAATTGCTTTTAAGAATTTCACAGGTAACATGTCGACTCCAATAGCGTTTGAATTAATAGAGTTCAAAGCTTTAATAACATCGAATGGACTAATTCTATCGTAATAAAAAGAATCGTGATTCAGTTCGTTTGAACCCATGGAACCTGATAATGAAATATTACTTCTAGTAAAATTATTACTGGTGCAGTTTATCTGATCAGCAGTGAAATTATTTGTTCCAGGCATCGTTTGACCAATTCCAAGCGTTTTAAGATTTCTCCATAATTTTTTCGGCATTTTCGAGCCGAGACGAGAAGCAAAATAACTTTGCTTTGCATTACGTATAAGCTTATTTACCTGATTTCGAGCTTTTTTGAACTCAAGGTATATATTAGTATTATTACTGATTTTCCATTCTTTATATAGCAAATCACGATTCACGATGGCTCTACTTATGATTGAATTGAACCAAGGATTTTTCTTTTTATAACTTGAAACAATTCTGACTGGTACAAACGCGTCATGAAGATTGGTAAAAACATTGTTCAAAAATTCCAACTGCAAATTAGAGTCATCAATTTGATAAAAAGTACTCCAGTCAACTGAATTAAAAGCTTCCACCAACGAATCAATTTGCATGGCATGATAATCACGATATTCGATCATTTTGAAACTGAAATCAAGGGATGCAAAAATTAAGTCGTGGTTGGATAATACAGGTACTTCAATTTGGCTAAATCTCAACACTTTTGATGGTTCATTCGTTAAGATTAAATCCAATTGCGACGCTCCATTTCTGTGAAAGAACGTGGGTTCATTACCTAAGCTGTTTAAGGAATGAGTAGTCATCAGGCTACGAAGTCTGGCAGACTTAGCTGAAAGACTGCTTAACAGATTCGTGTTGAAATCGCCCATATAGAAAACATACTTATAGGAAAAACCATAAGTAGACAGTAAGTACTCCATTGTATTTGAACAGTCAATTTCAGGAGGATTGTAAAATGCAGTTATCATCAGTTTTTCATTTTGAATGGCAACCTCAATGGTAATATATTCTGTGTTGGTAGCTCCTGTCTGGTTGTTTGATTTCGAAATAATATTGAAAGGAAGAGTATTTTTAATATAAATTAGTACACAACCACCCAAACGTCCAACAAGATCATGTCTAACAATATTGTACCCATTGATAGTTAAGATGGAGTCAGTAATACTCTCGGTCAACCATGTTTCACTCACACATACAATATCAACATCACTAATGGATATAATCTGGCGCAATTCCTCAATTTTACACAGTTTATGAGCACAAATACTTTGGCTATTCACACAGCATACAGAAAGCTTTCCATTGAATAACGCTGATTTCATTACGGTACCAGGAATACACCAGTTCGTCGAAGTGTATGAACTGGAATTATTAGCCATTGGGAAAATAAGAAGATGACACAGCAATAAAGAGGGAATTCTTTTTTTTTTTTTTTTTTTTTTTTTTCCGTCTTTTTTTCTTCCCCTGTTGAAAAACCCCCCCCCCCGGGGAGACCCCCCCCCCCCCGACCCCCCCCCACCACCCCCCAAAAAAAACCCGGGCCCAACGCGTTTACTCCCCCTCCGAAGGAAAACGGGGACAGATTTTTTCGCCTCAGAAAAATCACCGACGTCGACTGGGATTGAACCCAGACCCACCGGGGTGCCAAGTAGCAGTCACGCTTACCACTACACCACCGACGCCGGCCTAAGAGGGAATTCTATACGAGCATTTCTTCGAAAACATTATTTACATTCTTTATTAACGTAGGACTACGTTTCTCTTTTGTATACCGGGTGTCATTTCAAAATTTTGAAAATGAGAGCGTTACGCAAAAGTGAAAGGTTTTTGAACGCTAATAACTTTCGTTTGACTGAACAGAATGCCTTCATTTATACATAATTTGATTAGAAAAACTTACAAATATTTTGATTCAAATTTCAATTAAGTGCTATCAGTATAAGTAGTTCAATTATTTACTTAAACATGACCTACTTATGCTCCCATACAAATCTGCATACGAACAGGTTGAAAATGTGGTTTTCCCTCTCCCGGTCCTCAAAAAAGGGTAACAAATTGTCTTCTTCTTATTTCACTAGGTTTCATTTCATGTATGGCTGTATTCATAGCCACACCCCTCAGCTGCAAATTTATTTTGCTTTGTTGCCGGTGTCTGGTATTATAACTGAAGCCCGCCCCTCTTGTGAAATTCGCTTCGTTCGGCTTCTTCTTTAGAGGAAATGCTATCAACACCAGTATAAAGCACACGATTTGAACCAAAATGATTGCATTCAGATATTCAAGTTCGATTGAGCAGCAGGTACGGTTGTATTTTTCGGTTTCTCGTTTTCTCGCGTTTATATGCGTCTGGCTCGAAAGTTATCGCTTGCGCTTGCTCATCGGCAAACGAGAAGGAAGGGCTACAATGTTTTACAGTTTCCCCGGTTGACCTATTGCTGTGGCAATGGGTCATAAAAATCAATAATCCGCGCGGGCGGTTTCCGCTCCGAAGCCGAACCTCCAAGCGGAAAACGATGTTTGTGACAAGTTGATTACTAGAATCATCCCAAGTATCTTGCCGTCGGCCATTCACAGCGACTAAACTACTATCTGGATTGAATTAAAAGACCAATTAAATTTTACAATAAAGAAGTTTGTGTTTAAGTAGAATGCGCGTGATTTATCCTTAACAACCTTTGTATATTATCAAAAATAGTACATTTTGGATTGTTAGAGGAATTCAGTCGACAGTAGTAAATTCGACAGAGATACTTCATTAAACCCGAAATGATTTTTTTTTAAACTGTACTGAAAAAGCAATGGTTCGGGTTGTAGAAAATTTCAAAAGAAATTTCAAAAGGTGTCAAAGCAAAATATTAAAAACATTTTATTATAATCCAACCAAATGTGTAATGATATGTCTAGATTAGACGATACCATAATTACTATACACCAATGTGGTCCTACGTGAACCTCTCGGTTATATCCCTGATATAATCCACCTCAATTTTTCTATTACAAACTATTCTACTGCAAAATTGACGCATACAGTAACAACAGCTAATAAAGATTTTTTCACCAGAGTCAGCAGGATCCAGGTTGGAACAAAAACAGAGCAAACCAACAGCAGAGCACCAGAAGCACTAACAGCATCAGCAGCAACAGCAGCAACTCGAACAAACTTTTAGGAGGGGAAACACAGGATACAGGGAAAGGAGAGAAAGGATTTATAAAAGCTAGTAAGGAAAGGGTTTAAACTGATCGGCTACATAAAATCACTATCTGACGATACAGCAGTCTCCTTCTCTTCGCCACTTTTCTTTACAAACAAGATACCTCCACGCATGAACACCCCATTCAGCTTTCCTTCCTTCTTCAGCTGCAATACCTTGGACCGTAAATATCTGATGTTAGGTCCCAAATTTTCATTGATGTAGATTCGTTTGTTCACTGAGAATCCTATCTCAGAGAGTGACAAGGAACGAGGGCGTAGATACCGGGAGTAAAAGTCATTCCGCTGGACGGTGATTGCAAACTGCATCAAGATCATATACACGTTGCCAGCAGACATAGCTCCTTTTGATAGCCGACGGATGCCCACCAGTGGGAAATTGCTCTCAACGTAGCCAACAGTTCTACACCATGCATGAAAAAACGATAGCAGGTCTTCACCATCCACAAACGGAATGCCACTAACTACTAGGTCGTTCATACGAGTGGATCCATCCAGTGCCAACGATGTCTGTTTGTTTGCCTTGTCGATCGAAGATGAAATTGTGGAAAACGTTCGTTTATTCTACTCTCGTAGTCTCTCCATATCCGCGGCGATTTCATCCCGAATTTTACTCAGCTGTGATGTTAGAGATGTGAGAGAGGCTCCCAGTTGATGGTGCACATGAGTTTATCGAAGATCCAACAGCAATTGAAGGCGGTTCAAAGTGACATACCAGAGGTGTACTTCCGAAGCGGTTGGCAGACTACGTAGTGGATGTGGCGTTTGCTGTAGAAGAACCTCAGCGCTACGAGGATGCTGTTGGTTGTCCATAACATCAGATGTGGAAGGCAGCAATGAAGGAGGAGTACAACTCGTTGATTGAAAACGGAACGTGGACTCTAGTGGAGTTGCCGAAAGGCCGAACCCCAATGGGCTGCAAATGGGTGTATCGGAGAAAGGAGGACGAGAACGGTAACGTGTCGCGGTTCAAAGCCAGGCTCGTAGCTCAGGGTTTTAAGCAGCGGTATGGAGTGGACTACGACTCGGTTTTTGCGCCCGTAGCCACTCAGACTACTCTCAGGATTCTACTTACGATAGCTGGACACAAGCAGATGGTGATGCATCATGTAGATGTTAAGTCTGCTTATTTACACGGGCAGTTAAAAGAAGAGATCTATATGAGTCAGCCAAGAGGTTTTGTGATTGTTAGTAAGGAACACTTAGTTTGCAAACTGCAGCGCAGTATCTATGGCCTGAAACAGGCAGCCAGAATATGGAATGAGACGATACATGCTCTGTTGTCAGGATTGGACTTCGTGCAATCGTCAGCTGACCCGTGCCTCTACACCAAGAAGTTATCGAACGGACGGCTGATGTACTTGATGATTTATGTCGATGACATGATAGTGGTAAGCTCAGACGAGAAGGAGATAGCAAAGGTTGTGTATGCGCTTCAGCGATCAATAAAGATCTCGGAACTAGGAGAGGTACGATTCTTCCTAGGAATTCGGATAACCAAGTATAAGGACGGTTTTTACAACATGGATAAAAAAAAAGTTTCCTGAAGAAGATAGCTTTAACCTATGGACTGTCGGATGCTAAAGGATCCAAGTTGCCACTTGATCCTGGATATTTCAAAAGCACGATTTGTAGCAAACCTTTACCGAATAATGAGCGATACAGGAGCCTAATCGGAGCGTTACTTTATGTAGCAGTCAACACGCACCCTGATATAGCGGCCAGCGTGTCTATCCTCAGTCGTCAAGTCAGTAAGCCTACCGACTGTGATTGGGTTGAGCTTAAGAGAACCTTGAGATACTTATAAAGAACCAGTAACTATCGATTGAAGCTTACGAGTAAAAGAGGTGACCCATTGGTTTTGAGCGGGTATAGCGATGGCGACTATAGTGGGGATCCTACAGATAGAAAGTCGAACTCCTGGTACCTGTTTCGGCTCAGCGAAGCAACAGTCTGTTGGGGTAGTAGAAAACAATCCTGTGTATCATTATCAAGTATGGAAGCTGAGTATTTTGCTTTGTCTGAGGCATGCAAGGAGATGATATGGTTGCAGCGTCTACTCGAGGAAATGGACTTGAAGCAGCTTGACCCTACGGTCATCTTTGAAGACAATCGCAGCTGCATTGATTTTGTCGGAATTGAACGCAAATCAAGACGATCAAAACACATTGACATGCGTGTGTGTTTCACCAGAGATTTGCTAGCACAAGGAGTGATTCGTCTACTGTATTGCCCCTCAGAGGATATGGAGGCGGATATTCTAACCAAACCGGTTGGAGGCACCAAACAATTGAAGTTTTCAAGAGCGATGGGTTTGGTTGGTGTAGCTGAGGAAGATAAATAAAATATTGAGGAGGAGTGTTGCGGAGAACAATATTTTTCTACCTACGCCCATGGCTATACCAGCAGCTATCGAGAGAGTGCATAGCTGAGAAGAGGAGAAGAGAAAAAGAACAGAAGTGTTGTATCAGTTACAAATGAACCGTTGAAAATAAAAGATGTATTACTTTGCTATGTGCCTTTGTTTCAATTCTTCCGATCGCGTTACGCGAGGTCCCAATTAAATTCCCTCGGTCTTAGTCTGGTGCTTTGTGTCCATCAGTTTGGATCTTGTCCGCTGTGTATCTGTGGTTGCTCTCCGATGTTATTCTCCCACAGATATAACCACGAGGTTCACAAAGGACCGCGTTGGTGTTTAGTAATAACGGTATTATTTCAATAATAGGCAAGGCTAGAGGCACGGGTGGGTTTTTAGTGGGTCGAGGAGTTGGCACCCTCATCCCCACACCCTGAGTTCTTCAGGAGTCTGTGAGCAGATTTCCAACCCGTTAAAAACAAAAAACAAAAAAAAATACAGCGCACTACTTTCGACATAAAGTATAACGTACAGAACGAGAGTAAAATCGATTGTCGCTAGTCGGTAAATTCGGTTTTCAACCGAAACCATCATACTCACAGAAAAACAAAGCGTTTAAAAAGTAAGAAGATACAATGAAACAATTATTATTTCACTTTGACCTGTCCCCTCTTATACATTTTGCTTTATAATTCAATTGGTTGGTAAATGACTAGACAATGCGTACCATCGGTACTTTGCATACCTGCAAGTATAAAATAGATCCTTTTGTGATCCCTAGCCTCTTGTGCAGTAACTCCTATCACTGACCATCGTCCTCGTGCTAGCATGGCACTCTAAGCAGTGCTGTGCACGATGGTCCTCCGGCGGGTTGGCGGGTTGAGGAAGGCCCAACAAACCACCCTTGAAAATCAATAGTTACAAATAATACAGAAGCTAATACTGCCCGGGACAATCGGCAAAGACTTAAGCGAGGAAATAAGGACTACGATTGGAAACTCGGAACAAGGAACTGCAAATCATTTTGCTTCCAAGGCTGCGATAGAATAATCTACGACGAGCTCTAAACACGCAGCTTTGAAGTCGTAGCATTGCAGGAACTCTGCTGGACAAGACAGAAGGAATGGAAAAGCGGGCATCGAGCGGCTACTGTTTACCAGAGCTGTGTTACCATAAACGAGCTAGGCATCGGCTTTGTAGTGACAGGCAAAATGCCGCGTGGATTGGATGGTTTCCGATCAATGCGAGAATGTTCAAGCTGAGGATCAACGGTCTTCAACTACAGCATCATCAACGTATACCGCCCACACGAAGGGAGACCCGATGACGAAAAGAAAGCGTTCTAAAGTCGTCATTGGTGACATGAACGCTCAGGTTGGACGGGAGGCAATGTATAGACCGTTAATTGGGTCGAACAGACTGCATGCAGCATCGAACGATAATGACCAGCGAAGCGTGGCTCCCGTGGTTTAGTAGTCCAAAGTACCTTTTTCCCCCGCAAAGAAAGCCACTTGGAGATCACCTGACCTCGAATAATAATATTTTTGTTTATCAATTATTAATTATTCAATAATAAAAACCTCTCACCACCCGGTTCCAGGTCCGGTAGAAAACGTTTTCAGATTAGAAATTTGCTCGACCCCTGGACGTATACAACAATAAGCTGCAAGCCAGTAGTAAGCTGAGAATTTTTCTTTACAATAACACAATGAGAAATTAATCATTCAAGAATGGCAATGGCGCAAATAGAATTTTGGTCTTGGTGGGGTTTTGTGAATTGACCCACATTCAGTATAGAAAACTAATTTCTATTCTAAGGTTCTTCTGGGGGAGGTTTCTTGGTGGGTTTCAACCCTAAAACCCCCAACAGTAAAAAAAAACATTCATCATAAATGAAAACTCTAGCCTTCGATTGTTAAGTTATTGAATTTTCTTTAAAAGTTCAAAAATTATTTCTTTTAGTTAAGGTCGAGGGGCAGTTCACTAGTGTAATTACGATTCAGACCAACGTATTGATGAAAGAATAAACTTATTGTTTGCGAATTTATGTGTATTTGGTGTAATTAAGTTATAATAAGCATTTTTGTCCCGTGTATTAAATGAATAATAGTGTATTTTCTCGAATAAATGCATTGAAATCAATTATAAGTGAATTCAGTGATTTCATTGTTCAAGATTAAATTTCTATTGAAAACCTCTGTGCAGTGAAGTTGAATTTTGTTGCTACACAAGGTCATATGAAAATTTCAAACAAAATTACAAAGTTTGGTTGTAAATATTGAAGTGAATTATTGTGATATAAACATGGGAAATTATGGAGATACATATTTCCTTGTCGATGAAAAGTTTTGGGAGACATTAGAATTATTTTTTAAGCTTCAACTTCCAGTGTATCTTAAAAATGTACTGTCGGTAAATGGATACGGGTCTATTTCGTCATTCTCAAAAATTCAAAGTGGTAGTTTTGAAGAAATGGAGGCAACAGTTCGATCTTTTTATCAATGTGGAGAGAAAGGAACAACTGATACTCTTCATTTATATCGTGATTCGCCAACACTCTTCAAAATCGTTCCAGGTCATCGTGAGCTTGTTCTAGAATATTCACAAAAACTAGCAATTCAGCAAAATGAGTTTCGCATGGTATATTTTACGAATCAATAGAGATAATTATATTATTAACACAACATTCCATTAATTTTAGTTCCATTTAGCTGGATGTTCATCCAAGCCTATGAAGTTTCTACAAATGAAAGATCACCATGATACAAGTAGTCACATTCGTATCATCAAACAACTCATTAATATGAGCATAAAACTTCCGGAAGATGCCCGTATCATTGTAAAGATAGTAAACAGCGATTCTGCTACTGTCTCCTGTTTTCAATGTGAAAATGATATCGAAATAAAAACAAGAAACTTGTCATCAACAAACCGCCAGTGGATGATCGGAAAATATGTCAACCACGTCGAGCTGCATTCATCATCTCAAGGTACAAAACTAGATAGGGTATGTGTCCCTTAACTCAGCCTAAGACGCAACGATCGATTAAATTTTTTATTATAACTAATAATGTATTTTAGCTGTAAGCGATATTAAGCTAGTTATACGCTTGCTTAAATACGTTTAATAAGACGTTTGGTAGTGTGTATCATGAAAAACTATACAACTCATTTAGTCATTTACTCATAAATGCAACTTCGTCCCATTCGATCGGTTTTTTATTAAATACAGTTTTCATACTGTTTTTTTCTCCTGATTTTATGATTTGAGGCATTGCCAGCTGTATTCGCTTTACCCAATATAAAATTCCAGGAAACAAGCTAAACCAAAACTGCTTTGAAACACTTAAGAGATTTTCACGTATAATTTATTGGCCCTTCGATAATGAAAACATAATAATTCCCTTTGCACAGGTTTAATTCCTTTGGATTGTGTTTAGATGAGGTATTTGGAAAATATACAACCGAAACTCATACATTTCCATTGAAAATTCTACCAATAATAATATTTTTACTAAGTTATCATGTCAACAGGCCATAGTTGAGCACAAAGAAAAAAATAAATTCCTAATTTTGTTAAATAATTGTTATTTTAACTGTGTGAACTATTAGTTTATAACGTGTGAATATCGTCTGTACATCTATGCTGCATTATTCGCTTTATCGGTTCAATTTATCATGGTGATCAGCTTAACCAGTGAAAGCATGATGTCTAAAAAGTTGAGAAAATCATAAATTAAACGGAAGCGAACAATTATAAATTGATTAATTATGTCAGAATTGCTTCGAATTAAATCGGTCATCTTGATAGCAACATAATATTGTTGATTATCGCTAAAATAATGACATATTTGGTACATAGGCCGAATGAAGGAGCTAGGCTAACATTGCATCCCCTTACCCTATTTGTTTTAATTAATAATTAATTATTCGATAACTGTTAGGGAGACTGCTATTAAACCCGATTCTGGTCCAAAAAAGCTTACTTAAACCTCAATTTTCCATCAGATAGACTCTGGAAACCTTTAAATGTGTTTATCTCCGTAAATATCGAATAAATAAAAAAAATAAATAATTATAAAAAACAAAAAACAAAAAACCAAAAATTTTTACCAAAAAAAATTAATAAAAAAAAAAATTTTTCCCCCCCCCCCAATATTTAAAATCTTTTATTAAAGAAATGTGAAATGAAGAGGAGGGAACCAAAAAACCTTTTTTTTTTTCCCCCCCCCCCCCCCCCACTTCCCCCTGGCAGGAAAAAAAAGCAATTTTTTCACCCAAAAACGGCGAAAGTTTGGTGTATTGGAAGTGTAGAGTTACGGTCGTTCGGAGTCGATTAATGATATTTTTCAGTCCGGTCGCAACGTAATCAAAATGATTTCGGATGGGCAAAGCGCACAGAAAAAGGAAAAACACTTTTTGTTGTAAGCACGTTTTAATCTACCATCGAAAAGTTTTAATGACAACATGAGAATGAGAATAACAAAAGAAAAGATACAGTTCAGTGGCGGTTACAGTAGAGGCGTTCAATGCAGTAAGGTTGCCAGGGTTGCCATTCCAACAGCGCCCCTCAACCGCAGCAACTCACCAAGCCGACATTAGCCCGGTGACGTCGAAGTGCAGACACTGATAGACCCTTGGTCATCATGTCCGCCGGTTGTTCCGTGGACGAAATGTATTGAATACGAATCCGCCCATCCTTCACCAAATCACGAAGAAAATGGAATTTTACATCCACGTGCTTCAGCCGTCCGTGGTTCTTGCAATCCTCCGCAATCCTGATCGTCGACTGATTGTCCTCGAAGAAGACCACCGGAAGTTCAACGACCACTCCGATATCATCCAGCAGACGAGTCAGCCAAGCTTCATAACAAGCCGCAGCACACAATGCGTTCAGCTCCGCTTCCGTAGACGAAAGTGAAACCACCTGCTGTTTACGCGTCAGCCAACCGATAGTGCATCCAGCGACTTTGAAGATACATCCACTCACGGACCGTCTGTCCACTGGATCGTTAGCCCAGTCCGCGTCGGAAAAGATCTCAACCATCGGAGCCTTCGAATTAGCACGATACATCAAACCAACATCCAAAGTCCCCTTTATGTATCGCAAGATACGCTTCAAGTACGTCCAGTGTTCATCCGTGGGGCAACTTTGAAACTGGCTGAAGAAATTGATGGATGCCGACAGATCCGGCCTTGTCGTGAGCGATGCGTACGTTACACATCCCACAAGCTCTCGGTATGGCTTCGAAGTACGTTTCTCCTCTTCACCTTTCGCCAGCTTCAGACGGTTTTCTATAGGAGTCGACGCCGGCTTGCAGTCCTCCATTCCAAAACGGCGCAAAAGATCTTCCAGGTACTGTCGCTGACTGATGCGCAACATTCCAGTCTCCACATTGCGATCGATTCGCATTCCCAGAAAGCTCTTGATCTCGCCCGCATCGGTCATCTCGAATTCGGAGGCAAGGCAATGCTTCACCACTTCCACAGCCTTCAGCGATGGTCCAGCTACAATGACATCATCGACGTATAGCACGATGATCACCTTCTCACCACCGATCTTCCGAACATAAAGGCACTGGTCGTTGGAACTCCGACGAAAACCCATCCGGCCCTCCACGAACCCATGGAAACGGTCATTCCATGATCGCGAAGCCTGCTTCAATCCGTAGATCGATTTCTGCAAGCGACAGACTTGATCCTTCCCGTTCTCGAAGCCTTCGGGCTGCGCCATAAATATCTCCTCCTTCAGCTGACCGTTGAGGAATGCCGTCGTGACATCCATCTGGTGGATCGTCATCTTGTCCTTGTTTGCCAGAGCCAACACTGTCCTTAGCGTATCAAGCTTGGCCACCGGAGAATACGTTTCTTGGTAGTCGAAGCCGTATCTCTGGCTGAAACCTCTAGCCACCAACCGAGCCTTATACCTGTCGGGTTCCCCATTCAAGCCACGCTTGACTTTGAAAACCCACTTGCTCGTAATCGGCGTCCGGTTTGCCGGTAGCTGTGCCAGTGTCCAGGTTTCGTTCTTCCGCAAGGAGTTCATCTCTTCGTCGACAGCCTGTTTCCATCTGCACCAATCTTCCCGTTTCTGAGCCTCCGCCAGCGATTTCGGCACATCCTGCACGTAGTTCACGGCACTCAAAGCGTATGCTGCGTAGTCGACAACGTACTCTTGATGCCACGATGGAGGGCGCCGCTCTCGCTGAGGTCTTCCAGATTCCAAAACAACATCCGACTCCGCGCCAGCGTTCTCCGATCCATCGTCCTCAGAAAGACTTCCGAATTCTTCGTCCGACGCTTCTGAAACGGGTTCGTCTGCACCTTCGGCGGAACTACCACCCGATTCATCGCCAGAATCCTCCGGATCACCTTCCTCCACGTTTTCCTCCGGCTCAGCTTCAGCTACTGGAGGTAGCTCGAATGTGTCCCTGGGGCGAATCACAGCAGAATGTTGCTTCGTCACCTCCGATGGACCAGCTTCTGATTCGACGAAATCTACATCCCGAGCATGAATGATCTTCTTCGACGACGGGTTCCATACACGGTAACCGTTGTGGGCGTACCCGACAAATACGCCTTTCCAAGCCTTCGGATCCATCTTCTTGCGTAACTCCTTCGGCACGTGAACGAAGACAGCACATCCGAACGCGCGCAACTTAGAGACGTCCGGCTTTCGGCCCTCCCGCAGCTCGTAGGGAGTCACTCCATCATCAATCGCGCTAGACGGGCTTCGGTTCACCAAGTACGTCGCTGTCTGTATGGCAGGTGCCCAGAACCGCTTGTCCACACCAGAATCCTCCAACATCGAACGCGTTCGCTCCACGAGTGTGCGGTTCATCCGCTCGCTGACACCGTTCTGTTCGGGCGTGTGTGGAACCGTCCATTCAACTTGGATTCCCTTACGCCTACAAAAATCGTCAAATTCCGTGCTACGGTACTCACCTCCGTTGTCGCATCGCAATCGACTGATTCGAACACCGAACTTTGCAGTGACCAACGCCTCATACTGTTGGAACAGGTCGAACACCTCACTTTTGCGACCCATCAGGAACGTCATCGTGAAATGGCTCCAATCATCGATGAACGTCACAAAATAATGTTCACCTCCAACACCATCAGGTGAGACCGGTCCGCATACATCGGAGTGGATCAGCTCCAGCACACGCGACGAACGTTTCTCAGTACGTTCCGGAAACGGCTTCCGGGTCTGCTTGCCAACGACGCATGGCTCGCACACAACGACACTCTTGTCAGTTTTTCCACCGGTCAGCTCGAGTCCCGTGACCATATTCCCGGAAATAAGCTTCTCGAGACTTCGCGAATTCAAATGGCCGAACCGACGATGCCATAGTTCCAGATTTTTCGGTATCCGTCCACACGTCAACATGGAACCACTCGCACTACATTTGTTCGTGAAAAGATCGAGCCTGTACAGTTTTCCACAACGAGAACCCATCGCGACGGCTTCCGATCCGCGATAGATAACAACTCGTCCGTTTTCGTACGTCACTCGCATACCCGCATCATCCACCCTCATCACGGAAAAGAGATTGCATCGGGATTCCGGCACAAACAAAACGTTCTTCACTGTGCATTCCACTTCCGTCCCGTTGACGTTCGACACCACTTTAATCGTCCCGGAATGTTTGGCTACTATCGATTCACCATGCTTCGCGACGGCGATCTCAACCGGACACTTCAACGGCTTCAAGTTCACGAACAACGTCTTATCGTTAACGATGTGATCTGAGCATCCCGAATCGATGAACCACTGTACGCGACACTCTTCAGCGAACGGTTTCTTCTTTTTAATTTCACCACCCACCGAGCCACCCACAGCAGCAAAACAAACACCACTCGGTCCGGACTCCGCTGCGTGCGCTTTCGGTGTGTATTTTTCGCGAGATTTCTCACCACTTTTCGGTACCTTTTTCGTAGGGCAGTCGGACAGCTTGTGCCCTTCCTGCTTGCACCCGAAGCACTTAAACTTCTTCTTCTTCGGCACCTTGGCACCCACGAAAACAGCTGATCCGTTCTTCACTGGTTGTTCACTATGCAGTCCCAGTCCTTTCCGCTTCGTTTCCTCATCCAAGAGGCGGCACTTCACGAATTCCATATTCAAGTTTGCCTCTGGCATCGTTTCTAAAGCGGTAACTACCGTGTCGAACGCAGGACCCAGTGTGAGCAAGAGATGGCAAATCACGTCTAGCTCCTCCATTTCTGCCCCAGTTCCACGGTACTCACGCACTAACCGATCGAAGACGAGAAAGTGTTCTTGCAAGGTACCGCCCTCATACCGCAATGCCAGCATCCTACGTTTAAGATGCATGCGGCTGGCGATACTGCGTCGCTCGAAGACCCTGCTCAGAGCAGTCCAGATCTCCTTGGGCGTGCGCTTTCCCTGCACAAACTCCAGCTGGGAATCGTGGATTCGGGAAATAATCATAGATTTGCATCTTCTTTCCTTCTTCTTCCATTTTTCACGCTCCTTTTCCTTCCGTTGCTTCACTTCCGCGGTGTCGCCGGGTTCCTCTTTCAGCGCATCAACATCGCCAATCTCCGTCTCGAGGCACTCGAGCAGTTCGTGCTCCTCAAGCAGCACCTGCATCCGAAATTTCCACGACGCGAAATTAGCACCATCGAAAAGCGGCAAGTGGAACCGTTCAACGCGGTCTTCCTCGGCCATCCAGACAATCACTTTCACTATTTATCCGTAGACCGTTCCGAAACGATCTGGGCCCATAACCTAAAATGATTTCGGATGGGCAAAGCGCACAGAAAAAGGAAAAACACTTTTTGTTGTAAGCACGTTTTAATCTACCATCGAAAAGTTTTAATGACAACATGAGAATGAGAATAACAAAAGAAAAGATACAGTTCAGTGGCGGTTACAGTAGAGGCGTTCAATGCAGTAAGGTTGCCAGGGTTGCCATTCCAACAGTAATAGCAGTGGAAAAGGTGAATTATAAAAAGTGTCCATTCGTGGGTCTGCTGTTTGGTCGTTCAGAACGAACGGCATGATGGCTGCTGCTGCTTGCATCGAACCTGAGCTACGTTTGAGGAAGAATATTGACGACGGAAAATCTGAGCAGAAATAAAGTGCCAACATCTAGAACTAGAATTTAGAAGAAAATACCAAAACCGTGCCAACGTGAATTTTGATTCGGTGTGCAGGCTTAGTTTGTAAATTAATCGGTGCAAAAGTGTATTAGACACAGATATCATGTTACTACCGGAAGGTTTCTGACACGTCGGCGACGGCCGGCTTGATGTGGACGAGTGCCGACTGCAGGACATCGAGAAGAGCTGGTTTGCAAAGCAACAAATAATTTATTTCTACCAAATTTTTAAGACAATATCTAATATCCGTTTTTATTTTGTCTATTTTGTTTTGTTTTGTTTTTCGTTATGCTTGTCTTTTCAGTCACATTGGAGCGGCCCATTGTTTTTAGCGAAAATTACTACATACTTTCAGCGTATCGTTAACCAAAACGAGCCCTGCTGCTAACCTTTCCCCAACTATCCAACATCCCAGTGATTTCTCGTGGAAGTGCAGAGGATTTCTCGGCTTCCTCCAAAGCGAGTATCAGGTAAACACATTCCTTCCTATTCCCTACTTGACCAGCATTCGGGCACCGTCGGCGCCGGTATTGCGTTATAATGGGTCACCAGTTTTTACACATTGAAGATGTATGTTAGTCCCAAACATCATCTGTTGGTTCTTTGTGTAAATATAGCTGATCTGGCAATAACAGAATTGCATTCGTGGGCGGTCAATCATGCTCATGCTCATGCTCAACTGTTAGGGAGACTGCTATTCATTGATTGATTGTTTCTTATCAAATTTCAAACCAATAATAAGATAAAACAGATACTGTGGTATGCATTGCATTGATATACTAATCTAGGTTTCGTTCGTTTACTTTTCAGACAGATGTTCGGTTGATGGAAGCGAATCCGAAGATGAGATGGATTTCTCAGACGAGTTAGATCGTCGTGTACTTGAGCTGATATACAAACCAAAGATTTTAAAATCATCGACCAAACCAGCAATGAAATCCAGCAATGAAATCCATGAAAAGGAACGTGAAAATTACCACAGAAATGGCTCACGACAGTAAACAACGGAAGATAACACATTTTTTTACTTCGTCTACGACAATACAACCGAAAGTTATTGATAACTTGCCAAGTACTACAGCAAAAGATGACAACTTACATTTTTTGGCCTTGCTTGAGAAACTGCCGCTTACCTTCATGGTGAAAACAATATTAAGAGAAACTATCAATAACGGTTACAGGAATATTCTCACAAATAAATCAGATGCCAAAGGTGCTCGCTACACAGTGGAAGCCAAAAACATTGGAGCTTATCTTTACCTAATGGGAGGAAGAAAAGATTATGAAGAACTGGTGGTAAACCTTGGCCTTCCTTCACTGAGTACAATTTTAAGACATCTTCGAAAATCTTGTAATAAAATAGTCGAGGGACAACTACGTATTCAGCAGCTCTTAGAGTTTCTAGAAGCCAGGAGCCTACCAAAAGCAGTATTCATATCTGAAGATGGGACTAAAATTACACAAAGACTGAAATACGATATTGATAATGATCAGATTTCCGGTCTTTGTCCAAAACTCAATGACAATGGTATTCCTGAAGTTGGCTCATATCCTGCCAAAACTCCGGAGCTCATCAAAGAATATATGGACAGCAATGCAAAAAGCTCAATTGTGTATGTCATCTTGGTGACACCAATGGCACCAAAAACTCTTTCATTCAACCTGCTCAGTTTTGGAACGGACAACAAGTTTACTATTGATGATGTATTGCTCAGATGGGCTGTAATGGAAAAACAAATGCTTGAGAAAGGGATATCTATAGTTGGATATGGTGCAGATGGTGATTCTCGATTAATCGGTAGTATGAAAATCCGGATGGGTTTACCTCGTACCATTTCGACGCATGCTTCTGAGATTCCCAGCAATTGGAGTAACTGGTATGCGGCTAAGGGACAAACTGGAGTAATCTATGTTCAAGACACAACTCATATAATCAACAAATTTAAAAACTGTTTGTTGTCCTACACTAGAAGTCTTCAAATTGGTGAGTAACAATGCAATTGGCTCGGCAATTGGAACAGTGTTTCTGTGCCGGTTAACGTAAATCAAGGATGATTTTTCAAAACGACGAGTAAGCTTTTGCAATAAAAAGATTTAATAATCAATTTGGTGAAACATTCCCCTCGTCCACCCGCATAACGAAAAACAATTTGCTATATAGTCAAAACTATAATTCGAATGTAAGATATATTATCACATTTTATGTTATTGTTATCAAATATTTATATTCTGACAATTTCCCATCTAGAATGCATCTTAACTCAAATGTTGGTGATAACGCGGAAGAAATTTGCAATCTATTTGCAACATTCTCCCAAGAAACCTATACCACGTTTGATGAAGAAAATCGCGATTATGAATATTTCAATTTCTTCCCAGAATTTTCAAGGGACATTGGATTTAGTCAAGTCAAATTTCAAGACATCTTGGAAGGTTTGAATAAATTAGACGTTTCCAAAGGTTCTGGCCCTGATGGAATACCACCCGTATTTATGAAGAACTTAGCATTAGAACTTACAGCACCTTTATTTTGGCTTTTTAATATGTCACTGGAATCTGGGATCTTCCCCAAACTTTGGAAAAGTTCCTATCTAGTACCTATTTTTAAAAGTGGAAAAAAATCGGACATTTGTAACTATCGTGGAATTGCCATTATTTCCTGCATTCCTAAACTTTTTGAAGCAATTATCAATGAAAAATTGTTTTCTCAAATCAAAAACAGACTGACTAATAAGCAACATGGATTCTTCAAAGGACGATCAACTAGCACAAATTTTTTGGAATTCGTCAACTACTCACTGATAGCAATGGACAATGGCAGCCATGTAGAAGCTCTTTATACAGACTTCAGCAAGGCTTTTGATCGCATTGACATACCATGCTTCTATTCAAATTGCGAAAAATGGGAATTGAGGCAGGAATCCTCCGATGACTCGAATCCTATATTACTAACCGTCAACAAATAGTTAGATTCAAAGGGAAGAAATCAAATCCTATTAAGGTCACTTTTGGAGTCCCCCAAGGCTCTCACTTAGGTCCTCTTTTATTCATTTTGTATGTAAATGACATTTCCATTATTCTCAAAAACATTAAATTTCTTATTTACGCTGATGACATGAAACTATTTTTAGAAATAAGAAACAAAGAAGATATCATGACATTCCAGAAAGAAATAAATGATTTCTATATTTGGTGCAACAAAAGTCTTTTACAGCTGAACGTAAAGAAATGTAATTCGATAGCTTTTAGTAGGAAACGAAACACCCCAGACATAACTATCAATCTAGGGAATCAGCCAGTTGAGAAATGTAAAAGAACAAGGGATTTAGGAGTTATCTTGGACTCGAAACTAACTTTCATTGAGCATTACAATACTATCATCAACAGAGCAAATAATATGCTTGGATTTATAAAACGTTTTTGTTACAATTTTCATGATCCGTACACAATAAAAACATTGTACATTGCATATGTGAGGTCAATACTGGAATATTGTAGCGTGGTTTGGTCACCATTTTCAGTCACCCATGAAGAACGACTAGAATCGGTACAAAAGCAATTTTTACTGTATGCACTTCGTAAATTAGGTTGGACAGGGTTTCCGCTTCCATCTTATGAAGCCCGCTGCATGCTCATCAGCATCCAATCATTAAAAGAGCGCCGTGAATTTGCATTAGTATCATTCGTAAATGACATTGTTTCGCAACGCGTTGATTCAGCAGAACTTTTGTCAAAACTTAATTTTTACATACCGTCGCGGCAACTACGAAATATAAATATATTTATTACAAGCCATCATCGTACAAATTACGCCAAATTTGTACCTCTGAATCAGATGATGGCAACTTACAATAAGCATGGAGAAAATGTAGACTTTACTATGACCAAAACAAAACTAAAACAATACTTCAATTCAATCAGATAATGACGAACGATTCAAAACATTAAAAATGCAAATCTGATATGTTAGATTCCTAAGGCGTACTGTATATATAAGTGAAACATAAAATGTAAGCACTATTGTAACAAAACGGTCTACTATTGATTGACGACAAATAAATAAAAATAAATAAAATCTCATTTTCACCGTACAACCTCTACATTAACACATACTGTTAATGTATGCCACATTGTCAATGAAAAGTGTTTTATTGTCTGCCCTTGGTCTGGATTATATACCAACTTTTTGACATAGAGTACAGCAAAAATCTTGTTCGTGAAAATTGCCATTTTTTATGGTAACCTAACTTAACCGCCTATTCAGCATATTGTTATTTGGCCTTTTACCATCTGACATATGGTTCAAACAGTATAGGAGATTGTTAATTTATAGTTGTCAACTATTAGGGTAAATGTCGTAACAATAACGGAAACGGTTGTCAACAGTGAGGGAAATGGTCCAGGAATGGTTTGTGATTATGCGGGCACCCTCGAAATATCACTTACTTTTTTGGGAAACATTACCCTCGTGAGGGTGTTGTTCCCTTGGGTGGGCGAGCTAAAAGTTACGCCAATCTTTATTTAGTTATGGATAAAGCTGATTCGTCGTTTTGAAAACGGGTTTACAATATTCATCTATTATTAACCTACAAGGTCATTCGATCTTACTATAACGTGAGTAGAATAATAAAAGACAACATAGACAACGGACAAAAGGTCGAAAGTAACATTTGTAAACAATGATTTCTAGCGTATTTTTCTGGCATCTGCTTGCTCTTACAAACAAAATAGCACCAGAAACAGATACCGAGAGTTATTACATTCCTGTCGGTAGTGGATTAGCAATCCGGCATTTCCAGGAAATTTACGTTTTAAGTCATTGTTTACAATTCTTACTTTCGACATTTTGACGATTTTGTCAAGAATTATAGTCACTTCTGAACAAAGTGAAATATATTTATATATATATATATATATATATATATATATATATATATATATATTTTTTTAATATATATATATATATATATATATATATATATATATATATATATATATATATATATATATATATATATATATATATATATATATATATATATATATATATATATATATATATATATATATATATATATATATATATATATATATATATATATATATATATATATATATATATATATATATATATATATATATATATATATATATATATATATATATATATATATATATATATATATATATATATATATATATATATATATATATATATATATATATATATATATATATATATATATATATATATATATATATATATATATATATATATATATATACATAGGCGCCAACTTAGAGGGGGCATGGACTTTTTGGCCCCCTCAATAATTTTCAGACGGGGCAAAGTATCATTTTGCCCCCCCCCCCCCAATTATTTTCAAACTTTTCCCAGATTTTTATCTAGAAGAATAAATTTGTCCTGCACAGTTATCTTTCACAATTAAATTTTAAGCCAACCGTCATTTCAAATTTGCACTGTGCGCAACGATCCCTGTTTTTTTTCAGTGGGTCTCTTTTCATTCATTTCATCGGCGTCAATTCATCAATCAACTGAAGCGGATGAATGGTAAGGTCTAGAAAGGTGCACTTTTGCCTTCTTTCTTTTCTATACAATTCATGACGTCACCTTTGCTGATACAAGAGGATGCATTAATGACAGAAATGAATGGTTCGCATTGCCAGGCCTGAATAAGCTGAGCTTCGTGAATGAAAATGAATAACATTTACTGTTTATTTTGAAACTGTCGAAACGGAACAAAAAGTAAGTTTTGCTTGCGGATAAAAGTTGATACGGGTTTAATTAAAGTTGAATTTTAATTCATATCCATACTGATTCATCAAACGATTTACGAGTTTAAGCTTTCTCTAAAAAAGGTAAGCAATGAATGGTTTTTTTTATAAAAGGGAACAAGCTTGAAAGCGCCTTTTTTGTCGAATTTTCAGAATTGACGATGGACAAGTTTTTGATCAAGCTCCCAGGAAAAAAAGCGATAGAGATAGCTGAAGACTGCTGCGACGTTGCCAGCGCTGGTTCTGGTACAGAATCCAAGTTCGACGCGGGAGAAGGTCCATCTGGTTCAGGTAAAACTGTGGACGCAGCAAAAACTTCAAAACGACGTTTCGTGCCCGGCTGGAAAGCGACTTTCCCATGGATTGCATATGATCCTGTGAATGATGTTGTATTATGTTCCGTTTGCCGGGAAATTTTTATGAAGCTTGGCCTACCGTTTTCAACTAAAAAAGATATAGTTTTTATTGAATCTGGTTTTAAAAACTGGAAGAAAGGAGCCGAAAAATTTAAAATCCACGAGGGATCGTTCTGCCACAAGGAGGCCGTTTTGAAGCTGCATTCGTTGAAAATTGGAGTAAACGTCTGCGCTCAAATATCCGACCAGAAGAAAAATGAAATGATAGTGAACCGTGCCTGCCTAAAAAAGTTGTTTTCTTCGATTCTGTACTTGGCTAAGCAAGGTCTCGCTATTCGTGGTCATCATGATGACTCAAGCAACTTCTTAAATTTGTTAAACTTGCGGGCTGAAGATTCGAACGAGTTGCAAATGTGGCTAAAACGAGAATCTTACACATGGTGTAGCCATGCCGTACAAAACGAAATGCTGGATCTTCTAAGCCATTCGCTACTTCGACGATTGATAGGGCTGGTGAAGCAAGCGGATTTTTTTGCGATTATTTGTGACGAAACGTCGGACATGAGCAGAAAAGAACAATTCTCTTTTTGTTTAAGGATTGCTACTAATTCCCTCGAGGTTGAGGAGTTCTTCCTCGGTTTTTATGAAGCTGAGTCAACTGCTTCGTCGTCTTTGCATTCTATCATTAAGGATATCCTTATACGCTTTGATCTGCCCATCTCAAAATGTAGAGGCCAGGGCTATGATGGTGCAAATAATATGTCTGGCAAGAAAAGCGGAGTACAGACCAGAATCCTTTTCGATGAAAAACGAGCTATTTTTGTTCATTGTTTAGCTCATTCGTTAAATTTGGTGGCCCAAGACGTGATCAAAACAATTCCTATCTGCAGGGATACATTGAATTTGATCAAAGATATGATTAACTTCGTAAGGGATTCGCCAAAAAGGCTTGCCATTTTCCAGACATTGAAATCTGTTGATTCGACAAATCTGCGGCCACTGTGTCCAACGAGATGGACGGTGAAATACTTGTCGCTTTCATCTGTTCTGTCAAATTACTTAGCTTTGGTAGAATTTTTCACCTCTTTGGCTGAAAATGACGTTTCTGATGCAGGCTCTAAGGCGTCTGGATTTTTGAGAATGCTAGAAAAATTCGAATTTTATTTCATCTTAAATGTAATGGTGAAAATTTTCGGATACGTTGATTCTGTGAATACAGCCCTTCAGAAAAAATCCTTGCGACTAGAAGAAGCATACCGGATGATTGGTACCTTGAAAGCTAGCCTATGCTTCTGTAAAAAAAGCATTTTCGGGAGATTTGGGAAAATGTTACCGAAAACAGACCGGATGCAGTTGAATCGCCGAAACTACCAAGGAAGAAAAAAGTTCCGAAGCGTTACGAAACCGATGTTCCAACTTTGACAGTATCAATTGAAGAGACCTACGAGAAGCAGTTCAAAGAAATTATAGACAATATCCTAGGATCGCTTACTTCTCGCTTCGACACCGAAACATTTGCGTTTGTGTTGGAAGTAGAACAATTCATACTGGGAGACGATACCAATAAAGACAAAATTATCAGTTTCTATGATAATGACCTTGATCCTGATCTTTTGATGTTACAACGGGAGATGTTTTTAAAGATCGTCCAGGAAGCTTCTGAACCCGTTCAAAACATCTCCAGCATCGTCGATTACATAAAAAATGAAGCGCATTTGATGGATATTTTGCCGGAGTTTGTAAAGTTCTTGAGAATCTTTCTCACAATTCCGGTAACGTCAGCTACTGCCGAAAGGTCGTTTTCCGGCCTCAGAAGGCTCAAAACCTACTTACGATCGACTATGGGACAGCAAAGATTGAACTCTGTTTCGATATTAAATTTCCATAAGGACATGGCGAATGATCTTGATTTGGATACCATCATGAACGAGTTCATCAACAAAAATAACCATAGACAGCGCACGTTCTTCGTTAAAAGTGAGGTGTAATATATTAACTGGTTATTTTTTTTTGAGTTGGCTATAATAAAAACGTGAATAAAACTCTTTGTTTTGATTTACTTATTATACCAAAGAACATCACCGCCGTTTTTTTTATAAAGCTATTTCTCAACAATTTTTTTGAAATTTCAATCCACTTTTTCCCTGACATTTTGCCCCCCCAATAATTTCATGAAGTTGGCGCGCCTGGGTCCCCCCCCACCCCCCCAAAACACACCCCAAAACGCCCCACACCATTTTTTTCAACTTTTATACGCCATACAACAATGTTTGCAATCTTGCATACAACAGCCTATATTCAGACACCAGATAGGCTTAAATTTATATGAAATATCACATTAACTTCTGCCAAATCTAGCATTCCTTTTATGTGCATTAGATAACGCAGAAAATTAAATGTTTCTTTCAAGCAGTGTAGTAACAACATTCTTTCTCTTATTTTGCGATCATCTGATCGTTTGTTTGAGCTAACAAATATAGCGCTCCCCATTGTTGCCAGCTCATTAGGCATAGCAACCGTGTTTGACATGCACGAAAACCATCGATTGTGTGGGACGTCAAAACAAGAGTTCGAGCCGGTACCCACAGGATAAAGTTCATCCAGTTGTCCAGCAATAACTTTCAACAAACTTTTACAGATCGACGATCATCTATACTGACGATTCCAAGTGTGATGAATGGCTTAGAAGAAACGTATAGCCTTCCAAAAAATTGTAGTGTTTTTAACGTAGGACTACGTTTCTCTTTTCTATACCGGGTGTCATTTCAAAATTTTGAAAAATGAGAGCGTTACGCAAAAGTGAAAGGATTTTGAACGCTAATAACTCTCGTTTGACAGAACAGAATGACTTCAATTATACACCATTTGATCAGGAAAACTTACAAATGTTTTGCATTACAATTATAAAATAAGTAATATTCGTATAAGTAGTACAATTTATCACTTAAAGATGACCTACTTTTGCTCCCATACAAATCTACACATGAACAGGTTGAAAATATAGTTTTCCCTCTCCGGGTCCTCAAAAGCGGGTAACAAATTGTCTTCTTTTTATTTCATTTAGTTTTATTCCATGTTAAATACAGCACTAGCCACACCCCTCAGCTGTAAAATTAATTTGCTTTGTTGCCGGTGCCTGATTTTATAACTCTTTTGAATCTTGCTTCGTACTGCATTTTCGTGCCTCTATTCTTTGGAGGCAATGCTCTCAACACGGTACCAGTATAAGGCACACGATTTGAACCAAAATTATTTCATTGGGATATTCAGGTTCGATTGATCGATCGATTGGTTCCGTTTTTCGTTCTCTCGTTACGATGATTGTTTCTCGGTTTTTCTTTATCTCATCCGTTTTTTTTTTGCGATTGCGCGTCTGGCTCCTAAATTGTCGCCTGCGCTTCCTCACCTACAAACCAGAAGAAAGCGCTGCAAAGTTTTTCAAGTTTCCTCGCTCGACCTATTGCTGCGGCAAAGGGTCGTAAAAATTGATAATCCACGCGGGCGCCATCCGCTTCCGAAGGCTTACCGGAGCCGGGCACCACCCTGCGCAAAACGATGTTTGTGACAACTGGATTAATGGAATCATCCCAATTATCTTGCCGTCGGCCATTCACAGCGATGAAGACTTTAATAAACTACTAAAGGGTGTCCACGATGAAATTGCCACACTATGAAATTGCTCTAACTGTTTAACCGTTGGGTAGAATTTAATGAAAATTTGGGTGGATTTAGTTCATAGTGCATTATTTACATCCTGCAAGTTTTAAAGTCCTGTGATCAAAACTCGCGGAAATGGAGTCGAAAGAACAGCTCGTGCGTGATAAAATCTTGCGCATTCATCACGAGAACAAGGATCTCTCGCATCGTTCCATCGCTAAAACGTTGGGAATCGTGAATTCCACGGTGTTGCGAGTGATTAAGCGGTTCGAGGAACGGTTGACCACCGATCGGAAGCCCAGAAGTGAAGGAAAAAGTATTCCGTACAACACCAAAAATCACAACCGCGTAGTTGGGGCCTTCAACCGAAATCCGAACCCCTCCGTTCGGGATGTGGCTAAGAAGCTGCACCTAAGCCGAAGTTTTGTCCAGAAGGCCAAAACTAAGGCTGGGCTTCGAACGTTCAAGGTACAAAAGGCCCCTAATCGCGACGAGAAGCAGAACAAGTCCACCAAGACCCGTGCCAGGAAGTTGTACCTCAACATGCTGACGAAAGTTGAATGCTGCATCATGGACGACGAAACATATGTGAAGGCCGACTTCAAACAGATCCCCGGCAACCTGTTTTTCACGGCCAAGGATAAGTTCAGCGTTCCGGAGCATGTCCGCACTCAGAAGATGTCCAAATTTGCGAAGAAATTCCTGGTTTGGCAAGCCATCTGCACGTGCGGGAAGCGGAGTGCACCTTTCGTGACCCAGGACACGATGAACGGACAGGTGTACATAAAAGAGTGCTTCCAGAAGCGGCTGCTTCCTCTCCTGAAGGCCCACAACGTCCCAACAATCTTCTGGCCGGAAATGGCCTCATGCCACTACTCCAAGGACGTGCTGAAGTGGTATGCGGACAATAAGGTCAATTTCGTGCCGAAAATGTTCGACCCTCCCAACACTCCGGAGCTCCGCCCCATCGAGAAGTACTGGGCGATTATGAAGCAGCACCTTCTTAAACGACCTAAGGTAGTGAAGACAGTCGAGGAACTGAAGAAAGTATGGGTTTACATGCAAAAAACGGTTGATTCACAGGTTGTGCAGAATCTTATGGCCGGGGTTAAGGCCAAGGTGCGGGCATTTGCGTATGGACTGTAAATAAAATACGAGTAAAATGGTAAAATGAAGTTTAATAGTTATTTCTCAATCCCTGAAAATTTGATGGCAATCGGATGAAAACTCGAATTTTGCGAAACAATTTTGTGTGTGGCAATTTCATCGTGGACACCCTTTACCCGGATTGAATACAGCACATTATGGTGTCATACTGGCCAGATAAACCAAAAGTAGAAATTATTTTCTCGACAAATTTAATTTTGCAATTAGCGTTTAAGTGAAGTGTTCGTGATTTATCCTGAACAACCAGTGAATATTATCAAAACTAGTACATTTTGGATTGTTTGAGGCATTCAGTCGAGAGTGGTGAATTCGCCATAGATTTTTCATCAAACCCGAACTGAAGTTTTTTTTCATTAAACTGAACCGAATTTTATATGAAGGGACGGGTCAAACAAAATAATAAAAACATTTTAATATTAACCAACCATATGTGTTATGATATTTATAAATAAGATGATACCATTATTACTATGCACAAACGCGGTCCTACGTGATCCTCGCGGTTATATCCCTGATTCCAAGGAACGGATTAGACGAAAATCACAGTGCTAAAATGGCCGCACATCTGAATGTTTCGAGATCTTCAATGCACAATATACTGCAAAATGACCTCGGATTCCAAGCTTTCAAGAAACGTAAGGTTCGCGGAGTTTCGGAACCTTTCAAGCAGAAACTACTCGAAAGAGCAAGTCTGCTTTTGTCGCGGCATGGTGGGGAAGAATATATCTTTTCCGATGAAAAGTTATTCGTCTTGCAACAATCCCACAATATCCAGAACGACAGATTGTGGGCTCTCTCTTCGAGAGCTGTTCCAGAGAGTGGTAGGAATATTCCACGGTTCCAAAGTGCTGCGTCAGTGATGGTTTGGGGAGGAATTTGCAAGCGAGGCAAATTACCACTGGTTTTCGTCGAAAAAGGCGTTACTGTGAATGCCGTATATTATAAAACGGAAGTTTTGGAGAAAGTTGTCAAGCCATATGCACAAAAGATGTTTGGAGATGATCACTATGTGTTTCAGCAGAACGGAGCGCCATCGCATACTGAAAATCTCGTTCAGGGCTGGTGCCGAGAAAGTTTGACCGACTTTTTTGGACAAGAATAAATGGCCTCCCAGTTCACCAGATCATTCATGCTGGCGAAGGTAAATGACCACAGGGCGTCTAATATGAACCAATTCAAAACCGTAATCAAACGAATTTGGGACGAAATGCCGATGGAAGTCGTGCGTGCCGCCTGTGACCGTTTCGAAAAACGTCTGGAGCTGGTCAAGAAGGTTAAAGGCGGTGTTATTCCAAAACATATGCTGTAGTTGATCAGTATTATATTGCAATATAATGGGTAAAGTTATCAATAAAATCTGGATTATCGATTTGAAATAAATAGAGTTTTATTTTGTATGAGAATATATTGGACACGGTGTACACCACCGACGCCGGCAAGATGGCTATTTCGATTCCTAACATTCATAAAGAAATTGTAATCCTGACTGATTTAGCGAGCAGTTTGTTAGCCTTGGAAGCAGGAACATCGAAAACCTGTGTATACAAGAAATTGAAAAAAAAAAAGTGCAAAACAAACATGTTTGATTCTATTGGATTCCTACACTCCCGCTTCATTTTACTCAATTTTTGAGTACAATTGTATACTATCTCTTTTTCTCTCTCGGAAATGTTACTCAATTCTCGTAAAAAGTGGATCTACTCATAAAATTGAGTTGATCCACTTTTTACGAAAATTGAGTAACATTTCCGTGAGAGAAAAAGAGATAGTACAAATTGTACTCAAAAATTGAGTAAAATGAAGCGGGAGTGTAGACACGCCGGTGTCAATGGAAATGTCGCAGTCGACCGATTAGCCAACGAAGCTAGGAGACAACCCCCCATCGATAAACCTATCTTAGATGAAGACGGTATACCAAATCTTTACGTTGCGGCAGATCCTCAAAAAGTGTCGCGAATATCAAGTCCCTAAACACCATCTATGATGATTAATCAGATTTACAAACAAGAACAAAACCGATCTGATTCCATTTACACATATAAACTCCTAGATCCCTCTAATCACTATACAGCAATGTAAGAAATTAAAAAATGCCGTTGATTTCAACTTCAAGTATTCGTGAGCATCGCCCAATGCTCAAAAAGGCCGACAAAATCCAGGATATTGCCAGTAATTAAAAATCCCGCTAAGCTCAAAAACTATGAGCAACAACCGCATTTTCAAAACATTTCTAGCATTCAACCAGACGGCTCACTACTGGTCCAAAGAATTCCTCAAACAGCCGAAGCTTTTTATTTGGTTTAAAAAAATACAAAACAGTCATCTATACCTGTTTATGTGCGCGAGGCTCAATTTTTTGTAGACTACACAAAAAAAGATACTACTTTAATCACAATAACAAAATAAAAACTATGAATCCATCATCATCATCGAGGCGAAAAGTATAGTTTGTTTCCCAAGTAACCACGAGGCTGTAATAGCATGCATATATAGGGCATATGTATTACGTCTAGTGCATCATTAAAGTTGGATTAAAGCTGAAAAGGGCCCCACTAAGATCGAACTAATGCTATATCTTTTGTAATGCCATAAGACATTGCTAAAGTAGCATTATTGCATTGGTAATGCATCACTACATTCTTAAGCTAGTCTAACGCTTCATTACTTGATAACTGTTGAACTGATGCGATCCCGCATTACCGATGTTGATATTGGGTTGAATAAGTGCAATAATATAATGCTTGTGGTTACTTGGGTACTTCCGTTACATAGGGAAACCCACAGAACATAGGACAATTATGCGTAGAACGGCAGTATAGGCATCGAATTAAACACATTTATACTTTAAAAAAACAAAGAATTTTGTGAAGCTCTTTTTTAACCAGTTCGTTTATATGTACGGCTCAATCGCGTTGGCTTTGCGGAGCCATAGGCAATGTTTGTGGGTAACACACAAAAAAAACTATTTCTTAAACAAACTAGGGTTCTTCTTCTTTCTTGGGGGTTATTTTATGACACCTTCTTCTTGTTCATTTGCTATTCTAGCCGTCTCTTTTTGTTTACTGATCCCCGTTGACATGAATGCGGTGAACTGTAACAACGCACGATCGCGGGTATCCAACTCCTTCGGTTCAGCGTTACTGACTTTGGTAACCACAGGCATCATGACATATTCCTCCATTTTATCTTCCAGCACCGCTAGCGTTTCCAATTCGCTCTCACCTTCAGTTTCTGATCCTACGTTGACTGTGCCTTCGGTTACTGCAGATCCGTACGTTTTCTTCTGGATTTACCGCTCAGTTCGTTTTTTCCTGCCGACGCACTTTCGGCTGACTCTGAACATTCCGCTTGGGACAAGAATCCATCAGGTGTCCTGTACTTCTTTGCAGATGAAGCATTTGCCTTGTTGCCCTCGTAGTACATGTTTCCCTTCCGGTTGGCGAAGTGCAGCGATGATCGGGATTTCCTGCTTCCCACGTCCATGTACGCGCCACGTACACCAGTGTAGGCGCGAATGCACAGCTCCGCCGGAAACTTTTCCCGCACGATGCGTTTCACGTGTCCATATTTTGACAACACCGTAACGATCTCCTGGTCGGGAACCTTGGGTGGGAGGATGAGTATATTCGCAACATAGCAGATGTGATAATTTAACCTTTTTTCCATTCACAAAATGGAATATCAGTTCGTCAGAGTTGGCGGTCAGCGCTTGCAACATTGACCGCTCAGACTTGAACTTGACGAGAGGGGACTTTTCATCTGCTATCCTATGAGCAGGCATCAATTTCATCAAGCTCCGCATCCAACCCTTTGACGAAGTTTGCCACTTCGCCTAAGGTTGCTTTATCCGCCCCTTTGCCGAAAGTAAATCGCACAGTATTTTTCAACTCGCACATTGCTTTTATAACAAAAGCGACCGGGTTGATGAAAAAAGAGCAATGCAAATTGATTACAATGCTGTAGAGAAGAGGGCTATCGTGCAAATGAACAACACTCATCAATCTAAAGCAGAAAGAGAACTGTTTTGTGAGGCTCCGTACAATAAGTATGGTGTTCTAACATCATCCGCGTTTCTAGTGTTACAGTGACCATTCGTTCATTGCAACATTTGACAACTGTCAAATCGGCTGTTAAAAACTCATGGGGACACATCAATACATTAGTTAGTTGATTAAGCGATTCGATTGATGTGTTGGATACAGTTTAACTAACGATTATGTTTGTTTTTGATTAATTAATACACAATAAGAATAGCAGTATGTTATCAAGCCAATCACTTTCAGATATTTTGAAAATGAATCCGAACAAAAATGAAGCATCCGATCAACAGAAGGGTATGTATATCAATCCAGCACTCCGGTACAGCATTGTCCAACATCGAGCCTGTCATAGCCATTGGTCCGGTGCCGGTACCCAGTACATCATCGGATCGAACATCCTCCTTGTCAATAAAAACAACATCCAGTTCTACCTGTGGAACGACATCTGG